>VZTQ01011791.1:0-10686 GCA_013400755.1 Pelecanoides urinatrix | reverse complement strand
GAGTTTGTTTCCGTGCGTCAGCAGCCTTCCCCTCTATTCCACTTCTGTTCTTGCATCATACTGATGCAGATGTCAGATTACCCACCACTGGCTTGTTACTGAAAGTCATTACATAGCTTGCCAAGCGCATGGCTTCTGCCCTGCCACCCTGAAGGATCAAAGCAGCAAAACACTCTTTGCCCCAGACCCCATCTCTGCTCCCTCAAGGGATGGTGCATGGAGGTGATGGTCCGTGTCCCTTGGGAACATTGACAGGGTGTCTTATGCTTCAGCCACTTCTAAAGGTTGTCATACTGTTGGACTGATACATGAGTGTTGGAGCCAGCAGGGATAGATTTGGTGAGGAGTTAGGAGGGGTTCTGCATGTTTTTGGCAGAGAGCCAACATGAGCTGATCATGTCACCAGAGAGGAGGGCATGTGTGCTGACATGGGCTTGAAATGCCCCTGCCTGTTTTATTCATGAAGTGTTTGGTCAGGGTCTGTCCTAGAAGCCCCTCAGGCAGCTCTTTGACTCTGTCTTTCCCTCTAGGTCTGGTGAAGGCAATCAACACTGCTGTTGACCTGATTGTGGCTCACTTTGGAACCAGCAGGGATCCAGGGGTGAAGGTAAGTCTTGCTTTCAGTATGGCTTCTCAACATCATGAGTGATATGGAGAGGATGGAGAAAGATTGCCTTTCCATTCTCTCCCAGTTAAAAAACTACAGGGTATCCAATGAAGCTAGTAGTACCAAGAACAAAACAAACAAAGGCGATGGTACATCATGCAGCAGATGATAGTAAATCTGTGACAATTCTTGCTGTATGATGCTGGGGGTGCTAAAAGGTTATGTGGATTTAAGGGAAGATCGGAAAAATACAGGGAAGGGAAATTCATTGAGTCTACTAAACACATAGGAATCATGTCCAGCTTAGGTAGTCTCTGAGTTGAAAGTAGTTGTAGGCTGGGAGAATATTAAGGGGAAGTATTATATGTTTGCTCTGGTTTGACTCTTTCTTATGTACTTACTCATGGCTCTTTATAAGAGAGAATATCAGGTCAACTGGACTTCTGGTCTGATGCAGTACACCAGCTCTTTTTTCTCATATAGTGGAGAGCTGTGTTTCCCTCCTCCACCCATCCAGCAATTCTGTTCTGGCACTGATGCCAGGGCACAGTGCACTGTCCCCAGTCTCACAGGGCTCCATAATGATAAAAAAGTGCATCAGTTATTGCCCATCTGGGGCAGTTGGGCTTCCCCTATAGCCCTTACCATGAACCCACTAGCTTCAGAGTTCATCTAGGTTGCCCATGGGGCTGGCTGTCTTTGGCCTGTGCTCCCCTCATCTCCCATTTCTGGAATAACACAGGCAAAGCAAGCTCACTTCTGTTTGTACCAGCCAGTGTTTGCAGTCCTGTGACACTCAGCATCTTTGTGGTGCCTCCTCTCAAAGTTGAATGCTCTGCTTCAGTCGCAGGGACTCTGGGGGAGCAATGTGACACTGTTTGGACATGGCAACTGCCCTGGAGTGCCATCCCCAAGGAGAAACATGACTGGGACAGATTCCAAGCCCGTTCAATCTTATCTCAGAGCCCAGGGTAATTTTCCCTTAATTACAATTGTTGCTGATGCAGAGATTGCTGTGCAGCATAACCAGAGCTGTTTGGATTTCCACAGCTTTTGAAAGCTTCACTGTGAATTTCCTATTCTTGCAGTGTTGGTTTGGGGAAAAATCGCAACATTCCCCCATTACTTTACCTGCCAGACAACAGATCTGGGGTTTCATTATGTGTCAGTGTGCCAAGGGCTGAGCATTCACCTGTCAAAAGGGCAGCACCCCTCCCTGATGCTCCCACACTCAATGAATCTGGCGGGATTATTCCTGACCCAGAAGTTCAGTCTCAGTTCAGGGCCTTTGTGGACCCGTGCCAACTGGGCAGTATAATTCCAGCTCAGCTGGTAAATTCTGTGCCCTGAACACAACTGCCTGGGACCACCAACATGATGTGCAAGGCCTGGGGCTGACCCCTTTGGATAGACCCCTTGGCAGCTCAAGGACTGTATGCAACAGAATATGTCCCTGCTCTGCTGATGCTGGGCTCTTACATGCTTTCTCACCTCAACCTGGGCTCTGTCCATCCATTTTGCCCTTGCCCTGTTTATTTATAGTAATCCCTAGGAATTATAGCTTGGCATGTCATTGAGTTAAGTGTTCCTTAACCCCTTGGTACTGGAAGTTCCTATGTTGCTTGCTGCTTCCTACTTCAAAAACAGCAACAAGAAAATCTACAGCAGCAGAAAAAGCCCCTACTCTATTCTTCCTCCAGCAGGACAGCCTTGTTATACCCGTAGGGAGAACTGGGCATCCCTTCTAACTGGGATATCCTCTTCTCAAGCTGGGATATTCTCTTCCCAAGCTGTTGCCTCATCCCAGCCTGGGGCAGACCTTGCAGGGAGCAACCCAGAATTGGTGTATGAGGCAGCAGGGGTGAAGGGGAAGAGCCTGCCTGTTCAAGGAGCTGCTGAGCATCATCATAGCCTGGATATTGCCTGCTGGGTGTCTGTAGTAGGCAAGTGGGACTGGACTGTTCGCATGCATCTGTACCTTGTAGAGCAGTTGCCAACCCTCTCCCTATTGCCTGTTCTCCCTTAGGCCAAACTTGGGAATAGCTCCGTGAGCCCCAATGTGGGGCATCTCATCCTGAAATACCTGTGCCCTGCTGTCCGGGACATCCTGAGTGACGGGCTCAAGGCTTATGTCCTGGACATGATCATTGGCCAGAGGAGGAACATCCCCTGGAGCATGGTGGAGGCATCCACCCAGCTAGGTATGGAGGGTGTGCAGCGATGCCCATCGCTCTGCGGTACTCCCGTGTTGTGGCTGGGAGGTGCTGGGGAAGGTTGACTATAGGGATGGGGATGCAGAATAATACCTGGCTCCCTGCGCAGAACAAGGTGCACCTTGACCTTCTCTTGCAAGGTAGGAGAGCCACTGCTCTATTCTGTCCAAATATTTATTGCCATTTTCCCTGAAATTTCTAAATTCACCTATAACAGCCCCTAGCAATGAAAAAAAAAAAGAAAGAAAAAAACCCTAAAAGAATGCCCTTTTCCCTCCTCTAAGTTTCCAGGGTGTTTCTAGACCTTCATCTTTAGCCCTGCACAGCTACTGTATAAGGCAGAGCTGTGCTCTAGCCTGGTCTGTAAGAAAATTTGCACACACAGCTCAAGCATGCCCACATCACCTGCACCCTCTGCTAGCACCAGTCTGCACCCTGGATTGTGGCAGTGGCTGCCATCCAGGAGAACTCCTTTCTGAGGTAACAGATGGCAGGGCCACACTGATTTCTGCATCATGAAGAGCTTACATCCAGGGCTGGGAAGCCTCCTAGCCTATTTGTGACAAATCTCCAGCTCTGAGGTTATCTCTGTAATTGCAGACACCCCAAATTATAACCACCCACCATAATATTCTGTTTACCTGCTGATTCTGAGCTGAGGGCCGTGATTGTCCCTGAAGTGTGGGAGACAGGTCCCTGGGGTACTTTCCATCCATTGAAACTCTCCCGAAGTTTTGGAGTGGCAGTCTGGGACAGACCACAACTTCACCCCTTGTGAAGTCTAACTGTTGGGATGGAGCGAGCTCATCTTNACCACACCTAATCTCAACATTTCGCTTCTCTCCATAGGCCCCTCTACCAAGTTGCTGCACAGCCTCTATAGCAAGATCAGCCAGTACACGGAGCTCACCAACCACACCATGAGGTTTAATGCATTCATCATTGGCCTCCTCAAGTAAGCGGGCTCCCTGGGCTGACTGCATGTCACTGTCCAGGGCTGGCAGCAGGTGTTGGTCCTTGACTGCAAGCAGGCACAGTTGCCAATGAAAAGATGTAAGAAACCTGGGAAGCCACTCCCCAGCTGTAGGTGAGGGAAGAAAGAAGCTGTGAGCCTCAGGGAACTCCAGAAGGATCAAAACCTACCCCTACCAGGCCGGAACTGAGAAGGGCTGGCTGTAGCCCACTGAAGAACATTGTCAGCTTGTTTTAGCCCCAAAACATTAGGTGGGAAGAGTCTGTCTGTCAGGGTTCATATAGGGATAGACATAATATACACATAAATTACTCCTGAAAATCCCTGCTTAAATCACTGCTTCCTGGAGCTGCAGTGAATCCCAGTGCATGAGGCTTTGAAGGAGAAATTGCCCTGGTTCAGGACTCAAGGCTGGCCCTTTCAGATTGGATAAGGAGTGTGCACACTCTGTGTTAAACAGAAGGTGGCTGTAGTAAAGGAATGAGTGCTGTTAGGATGATATTTCCCAGCTCCTCTCCAATGGTCAGCAAGAGCTCTGACAGTGGCAACAGTCCCCAAGATCTTCAAATGTTGGGGGACCCCTACAAGCAGGAGCAAGCTCTGCCCTGCTCTCCCCACGCAGAGTGGCCCAGCTCTCCCCTGCTGGCACAGGATGCCAGCATATTTTGGGCCAAGCCTGCAGCAATGGTCTCATGTTTGTAGATGATTTACCTCTTTCACATGAGCCCTTCTCAACAAATCTAAGCTCTCCCAAGGACATAGGAGCTAAACGGTGAGGAAACTTTCTGGAAACATGGTTGTTAGGGGTTACAGTTGCACAATGCCTCATGTAAAGCAAACTGGCTCTGTGACAGGCTGGGTGGCTGTGGTCAGTGCATGCTGATGGGAGTGAGCCACTGTCCTTTCACTAGGTCTTGAGGTTCACAGGGCTATGCTGTGTAAATGCCCTTTTCCAGCCACACTTCTTGTAGAACAGCTAGGATGAAGGGGGTGAATTGATTTTCACTTTTTCTTTCTTTCCCTGCTTGTNTTGGTGGAGGGGCAATGCACATACGGGCATGGGCACCCAGCCAACTTCCATCTTTGCCTTGATGCTCCTTCCCGTGATGCCGTTTTGGCTTTGCTGACCACACCTAATCTCAACATTTCNTTTTCCCTTCCTGCAGTATCCGGTCCTTGGAGTTCTGGTTCAACCACCTCTACAACCATGAAGGTAAGAGCCTGAGGGCTGCGGGCTGCTGTGGGGGCCAAGTTCTGCACAATGTAGAGCACAGATCTAAGCTCTAGGGCACGCATGTCTCTTGTTGGTTTCTCAGCCTAGGCTGCTCCCCTCTGCTCTGAGCTGAAGGACTAGACTATACACAGTCCCAGTGTACGTGTTGCCGGAGGGCTGCTCAGCTAAAGGGAGCGAGGTGGAAGTCAAAGCTCCATGCAGCTCCCTCCACCTGAGCTGTGGAGAGCCTGGCCAGCCATGTCCTTCCCAGCTGCGGCTAGTACCCAAGGTTATCACCTCCAATGCAGATCCCTCAATCTACCTGCAGGAGACCAGATCTAACCCTCCCCAAATTTCTGCATTCCCTGCCCAGTGCCTGAGAGCTTCATATGGCTGGAGGTGTGAACACTTAGCTGAAACCCTTCAGGCATGGGAAATGGAAAGGAAAACCTCCTGACAAATGAAAAGCAGATTTTACTGGATGTATCTGTTTTTTCAACCAGAAATGTTTCTGGAGTGTACAGATAACCCAGCAGCAACGATCAAGCTGCCAGATGCTTAGAAGCAGCATAACTAAGTGCTAAGTGCACAGTGAGACAGACACCCTCGACCTGCTGGATCCCTTGAGAGTGCTGCTGGCTCAGCCTGTGCTCAGCCCGGGGACCCATGCACTGCAAGAAGTCCAGCCCAGTATCTTCTGGCAGGTTTGGGGACTGACAGCAAACATTTCTTGGGTCTGTGTGTGCAGTCAGCACTTCTCTCTGGAGCAGACAGGAAAGTAGACTTGCCTTTGTACTGAGCAGCGTGGCAAGAAAAAGCACTCTGTTTATCTGGAGCAGAAGATGACCATCTGTTTCAAGCCATCATTAAGAGCTGGAAGTGTGAGCAATAGCTAGGGCTGTCAGGATGCAGAAGGCTAGGCAAAGGGGTTGGAGATAAGGTGCAAGTCCTGTCTATGGTGTAAGTTTGTTATCTCACTGGGGCCAAATGGCCACAAATCCTGTTCTCAACTCTCTCCCTGGGAGTGAGACCTGACAACAAAGCTGGGGGGGGGCACTGCAGATGTGGTCAAATGAAGTGAAGGATGAATGCTGCAGGTAGAAATGCTAGTTCATTTTGTTAGGATCCACAGTTCAGCCCAGCCAGATCCCTGGAAAGACTGTATTCAGCTGTCCCTGACACCTCTCTCTCTGCAGGGGACTGGTACTGGCCAGATCTGCAGCTCCTTGTTCATCTCCAGGAGGTGGGGAAGAGAATCTTAATGTGTGCCAACCCTCTTTGATGCTCTTTATTTGCACCCTACTCCCATGGCATTTGTGGCAAAGGTCATCCCGGTGGATAGTCTGACAGGCAGGTCCTGGCTGCAGGAGTGACTGGAAGCAGGACCTGGGCCAATTTGCCCAAAGCTCACAGAGCATCTGGTGCTCCCTGACCCAGTGCTGAGCCTCACACTGCAGCCACAGCTGTGACCAAAAACTAGTGTCCAACTCCTTTCCCCATAGCTTCAGCAGCTTCTTGGTGGCTTGACAAAGGTGGCAAGGGCCTCTCATCTAATTAAATGTCTCTTGCCCTACAGATATCATCCTGGCACACTACCAGCCGGTAGGCTTCTTGTGCCTGTCTCATAGCGTGTGCCATCCTCTTTTCGAGGAGCTCCTGCTTCTGCTCCAGCCTCTTTCCCTGCTACCCTTCAACCTAGACCTCCTTTTCGAGCACCACCTGATGCAGATGGGCAAAGAGCAGCAGCAGCAAAAGGAGCTGCTGCGTGTGAAGCAGGACCTGCTGCTTTCCACACACTCCACCCTGCAGCTGATGCAGACATGGGGCAGCAGTGAGGATCCTTCCAGCTGCAGCACTGCCCCTGAAGCATGCAAAGTGGGTGCCAGAGATGATGACATCTCACCAGGCTGCAGCCCCCAGCAAGCTGCGAGTGAGAGGGTCAAGGGGGTGGGGGCCTCCTGCAGAGATGGCAACAGGGAGGAAGAGCGGAGGAAGGTGCAAGAGAGCACATGGGAGGGGAAGAAGGACAAGCAGGCGGGCTGGTGGTACCAGCTCATGCAGAGCTCTCAGATTTACATCGAGGGCTCAGCTGAAGGCTCAAAGTTCATCCGCTATGAGAAGACGACGACAGCTTTGAATGCTGTGCCCAGGTCAGCGGAGACCCGCAAGGCACCACCCCCCCGTGAAGGGGTGGTGGAGGGTGCAGAGGCTGAGGATACCTTGGAGGAGAGGCCCAAAGCTGCCAGCAAGCCAAATCCTGAAGCTGTGGAAGAGCCCTTGGAAAAGCCCCAGCAGGTACCAGTCGGCGAAGAGGTGAAGGAATGGAGCTGGCCCTTCTGGATGGGCAGCCCCCCAGACTCGGTGGTTACAGAGCTGAAGCACAGCAAGGAAAAGGAGACTGGGACTCAGCAAAGAGTGGGAGTAGCAGCAGCAGCCCCCCAAGAGGAGAGCAGCATCAGTGCATCAAAGGGCAGCCAGCCCATCAAGTGGGGACACTTGTTTGGGTCCAGGAAGGTGCAAAAAGAGCCCAGGCAGCCTAACAGGTAGGGATGGGGTTGGGGAGGGCTGGTTAACCTGGGGTTGCAGCACTGCAGGTGGAAGTCAGGTCAATAGCCAACCACTGAGCTACACCATGGTGGTACATCAGAGGCAGTGTGTGAACAGAGAGGTCTGTCACCCCTGCCCAGCCCTGCCTGCCTGCCCACACCACCATTTCCCTCCTCAGCTCCTACCCTTGCTCAATCTTCTGTCTGAGCTCTACCNCATGCAGAGCTCTCAGATTTACATCGAGGGCTCAGCTGAAGGCTCAAAGTTCATCCGCTATGAGAAGACGACGACAGCTTTGAATGCTGTGCCCAGGTCAGCGGAGACCCGCAAGGCACCACCCCCCCGTGAAGGGGTGGTGGAGGGTGCAGAGGCTGAGGATACCTTGGAGGAGAGGCCCAAAGCTGCCAGCAAGCCAAATCCTGAAGCTGTGGAAGAGCCCTTGGAAAAGCCCCAGCAGGTACCAGTCGGCGAAGAGGTGAAGGAATGGAGCTGGCCCTTCTGGATGGGCAGCCCCCCAGACTCGGTGGTTACAGAGCTGAAGCACAGCAAGGAAAAGGAGACTGGGACTCAGCAAAGAGTGGGAGTAGCAGCAGCAGCCCCCCAAGAGGAGAGCAGCATCAGTGCATCAAAGGGCAGCCAGCCCATCAAGTGGGGACACTTGTTTGGGTCCAGGAAGGTGCAAAAAGAGCCCAGGCAGCCTAACAGGTAGGGATGGGGTTGGGGAGGGCTGGTTAACCTGGGGTTGCAGCACTGCAGGTGGAAGTCAGGTCAATAGCCAACCACTGAGCTACACCATGGTGGTACATCAGAGGCAGTGTGTGAACAGAGAGGTCTGTCACCCCTGCCCAGCCCTGCCTGCCTGCCCACACCACCATTTCCCTCCTCAGCTCCTACCCTTGCTCAATCTTCTGTCTGAGCTCTACCACTGCCTCTGCTCCTAAGCCCCCTCTCCGCAGGAAGGGCCCCTGCTGCACTGCCCCCATCATCACTTCATCCCTCCCAAAAACACGTACTAAGTGAGAGCAAAACATGGAACCATCCCTGTTGCTCACAACGGGTGAGGAGGAAGTGTGAAGTTGCCCCATGTAGCTGGGCCCACCCCTCATTGCCTCTCCATCTGCACCCTTCTTGCTTCTGTGGCCACTGGAAATGTCCTTCCCAGCCTAGGCCATGGTGTGTCTGGAGGATGCTGAGCCCTCCCTGCCAGGAGACAGCCTGGGGACCACAGTGCACTTTGTGCATGGAGCCAGACCTCTAAGGCATGACCTTGCCAACGAGAGCAGCTGGTCCTTGCCCCCGGGTACGCTTCCCTGCCACTACCTGCTTCTATCTCCTTCTTGCAGGTTGCCCTCCGGCTGGCTGAGCTTGGACAAGTCCGTGTTCCAGCTGGTGGCCCAGACGGTCGGGGCAAGCATGTGGCGAGAAGCAGCCCCTGAGCCGGAGCCCCCCCGTCCAGAGCCACCTGAAGTGCCCCCCAAGGCATGGCCAGCCTGGGGGCTGTCTGCCCACCCTCCCTGGTGAGCGGCGCCACGTGGCCATCCTGCAGGTGCTGGGATGTGGTGGGTTGGGGTTGGCACAACTCTGCCTGTTGCGGTTCACCTGGCCCCTTTTGTACTCATGGACCAGGGGACGGTTCAGGGCAGTGACACAGCTTGTGCATCTGTCCACCCCAACTCTGCAATCTGCAGGCAATGGGGAGCTGGGGGACAGCTGAGAGCCTGGCTGGAGAGGGAGGCAGGGGGTGTTTTCCTTGCTCCTCTGTGCCCGCGGTGGTCCCTGGGCTTCAGTGGGGTGAGCGTGCTGTGGCAAGTTAACCCTTCTTCCCTTCCCTCTGCCTGCAGTGAGGTGAAAGCTCTTTGCCATCACATTGCCACCGAGGCAGGACAGCTGAGCTTCAACAAGGGGGACGTCCTGCAGGTCATCTCCAAGGTGGATGGGGACTGGCTGCAGTGCAGCCTCGGCTCTGAGAAGGGACTGGTGCCCATCATGTACGTCACCCACCCAGAGGACGAGGACTATTGACGTGGCTGGGAGGCCAAGTACAGTACCGTGGGCTGCTGAGGCTCCTCTGGGGAAGCCCACCCTGCCAGAGGAACAGACACAGCTTCTTGCTAGTTTCTTACCATTACAGAATACAGTAACCGTAGGTGTTTCCTTCTTGCTCCTCCTTGTGCAGCTGCCAAAGACTGACTCAGCCCCTGGGGCCTTCTACGAGCTGCACCTCGTATTGCCAGGCAACGCCGTGCATGCAGCCACACCAGGGACCGTCTGAGCCTCCTCCACCCCACGCCATCTCCAGCACCCGTAGGCCATGGACTCATACATAGCAGGAACCCAAGCAGTCCCTGCCAAGGCAGTGCTGCCCCGCTGCATGGCTCAGTTTCACGCTGGAGGGTGCAGGATGATGGCTGTCCCCTCCCCAGGGGTGGCAGTGCAGTCTGCCTTCAGCATCCCTGGCATCATCAGCCGCAGGGGTGGGAGCACTGTGTGTTGGCAAGGTCTCTGCAAGGCTGGGCTGATGGGTTGCGTTGCGTCTTGAAGGGAGGCTGCAAGGTAGGCTCCCCCACACTGGAGCAGCCCTGTTCTAACGTGTAATAGCGGTGCCTGGTGGGTTGTACTGGGCCAAGTGGCCTGGCACTGCCACGCTGCAGGGCCTGGGGCTGTGCCTGGCCACAGCCAGGGGAGGGGGACAGGGTACATGTGTGCATGTGGAGCAAAGGGGTACGTGGAATCGTGAGGAAGGAGAGTGGATGTTCAGTGTTATGTAGGTCCAGGATGGGTAGAGCCACCCTGTGCGGAGACAGGTGCTTTGGGGGGTGGCCCCATGCCCTCCACGCTGAGCAGGGAGCCAGTGCCCAGGATGCCCTGGGATGCTCAGTGGAGAGGGGGTAGAAGGGGAGGGGGTGAGGGCAGGGTCCCTGACTGGGCTAGGGATGCTCTTTGGAGTTGGGGGCAGTGGTCCCGGCAGGTAGAGCAGGGGGGTGCTCCCAGAGGGAACCGGGGAGATGGGGAGGGAGGGATGGTTCTCCCCTTGGCATAGGGTTTCTGGTCTTGCTGAGCAGTGCTGTGGGGTGGGGAGGGGGCGAGTGTTCTGTAAGAGCACAAGGGGCTGCTGGGGGTCCTGGGGTCCTCG
>VZTQ01011788.1:0-31707 GCA_013400755.1 Pelecanoides urinatrix | reverse complement strand
GGTTGTTTAGTCTGGAGAAGAGGAGGCTGAGGGGAGACCTCATCGCGCTCTACAACTACCTGAAAGGAGGCTGTAGCAAGGTGGGGGTCGGTCTTTTCTCCCAAGTGACTAGCGATAGGATGAGAGGAAATGGCCTGAAGTTGTGCCAAGGGAGGTTTAGATTGGACTTTAGGAAAAAATTCTTTACTGAAAGAGTGGTCAGGCCTTGGAACAGGCTGCCCAGGGAAGTGGTTGAGTCACCATCCCTGGTGGTATTTAAAAGACGTGTAGATGAGGTGCTTAGGGACATGGTTTAGTGGCCATGGGGGTGTTGGGTTGACGATTGGACTGGATGACCTCAGAGGTCTTTTCCAACCTTAGTGATTCTATTATTCTATGATTAACTTTTCCACAGAGCCATTGATACTTTGTTCCAGTAAAGTCAGTTGGCTGGACCTTGTCTCTTATGTTTTGTGTTGCAGGTTATTTCCAGACTTCTGCTTCTACGCTCAATCGGTACTTAACGGTGTAAAGAACATTTTGTTCTCTGTGAATGTGATGCTACTTCTGAAATCACAAGTTATTACTGTCTCCAGTGAAACTTAAATTTTCATTCTGTCAGAAGACAACAGACTCACTGTCATTCCTGAACTTCAAGGGCCATGAAGTTAGCTTCATGAATTCCTTTCCAACTGTGCAGCAGCAAAAGTCAAAAACATGTCTGTCTTAGTTTGGAACATTTCTCCACTAAAATATCATTTTCTTTTCAATATTTGGCAGCTCATCCTCATTTAAGGTATCTACTTATGCTTGTGTGATTAGTGGCTAACTATTCTTATTAAAAAAAAAAATCATTTTATAAGCTTCCTTTTTGACAGTTTTGACATTCAGAAGAATAAATAGGTGCTGACTTGCTAAATTTCCTCTTTTGCTTCAGCAAGGGATATAAAAAGAAAATGTTCCTAGGGAACTGAGGAGAACTTGCAACAGAAATATATGTGTATTCCAACAAAGGACTCTGCTTCCCTTCCAGTTCCAACATTACTGAAACAAGTAGTATGGATAACTATCTTCAGCATCTGACAGGAAAGTACATTTCATTCAGTTCTCAAGGCCATGGCAGAGATTGCCACAGAAATTGGCTGTATTTCTAAGTTTTCACCATCAAAGGAAGGGAAACGCATAGATGGAGATTGCAAAGTGCCAGCTACTTCTTTAAAGCAAAATCTGATCTTTTAACTACAGCAAAATAATTTTAAAAGAAAATTCTAAACAATAACCAGTTCCCTTTCTCACTTGCTTATCTCCCACAATGTGCTTAATCCTTCTCCAGAAACATAGCTTACTTTAGGAGTACTCCTATTATTACTATATGGGCATGCAGTGCCTAGCCAACATCATGTGGTAGTAAATGAAGTATACCCACTTTTAAGTTGGGCAATTTAGAGTTCCTTTGCTTCTCAGATGAGCCAAATAGGTAAGTTTGTTCACTTTTTAATTATCACTGCACCCAGTCAGACTCATGTTATTTTCAGAAATGAGCATAAGCATAATACAAATAATTCTCCCAAAGCATGTTGTAGGCAATGGAACAGAGCATTCTATGCGTTACAGCTCATTTCCTTGTCATTAATTCAGAACATAACTGTCACAAATTCTTAATTATTTTAGTAATTAGAAAAGGAAATTGACAATGCTTAAAAAAAGATAGCTACTTGCAATTGTTCCTCCAGGATGCTTAATGTAGCATGTGTATATACTTTACTCTCTGGATGCAAAAGAAAAATAAGGCAGATGGATAAACAAATACTGGTTTATGCACTATGTAGTTGGCTCCGCTGACTTTCTCTTTTACTAACTGTATACGATGGGAGTACTTATGTCCTATTGCCCTGACTGAACCCAAAGGACCAGGCAGCCACCTGCTTCTTGATATGCAATTATGAATATAGTCTTTGGATGAAAATGTAAACATGTTGCACATCTTTAGAGTTTCAAAAATTTCTCTTGCCTTTTCTTCACAAAGGCTCAATGTCATTCATCAAACAAGATAAAAGATAATCATTGAAGATAATCATTGCAATAAAAATAAAGCTCCCTGTAGAGTCAAGCAGCTATCTAACACACTAATAAGCATATCATAATCTGGCCTTTTGTCAAGAAGGCTGAACTCTTTTAATTCAAAAATGTTTGGAATGTAAAAGCTTTACAGGGTCAGATTTTGTCACTCTTCTCCCACTGTTTAATAATTTCTATCCTGAGTGTTCACTGAGGACGTGTGGAGAGACATACTAAGCTCTGCTCTCAAACTAACAATACTGGGCATATATCTGAAGTTTCATAACAAGAAACAGAATATGTCACACCTTTTCTGTGCTGGCAGAGTGACACAGGATGCAGTAACAACTTTCCATTTCTCATTGTTTCCATTAGGATATTTCCCATCAAAGTCCTGGGTGCTAAGGACAAATATATGGATTTTTCTGAGCTGATTCCCATTAGATCACATAAAAGGGGATTGCTGGAGTCAAAGTCCCATACACTAAGCTTTGGCTGATGGATGAGTTTGTCCTTACTAGAGGAAGAGGATATCAGTATCTGAGAAAAAGTATCAGTTATTTCTCTCCATATGCTTCTTCCCCTTTCCCAACTGCTGTGTGGTAGAAAACAGCTGATCAAATTTTAGTGTGCTAACTTAAGTCAATATATCTATGTTTTTAGATTATTCAGGCTGAAACTAACACAAAAATAAACAATTTATAAAGATCTTGAAAGTAAATAAAATATGAATGTGCCTTCCTTTCTCATGTGGCATAGTTTGGGGGTATAATTTTTTTTGGAGCGGACTCATAGAGCACATGCTCTTTAGACTATCGGTAGACATCTAGAACTGGCTCATGGGGAAGGATCAGAAAACAAAATTAGGAAACTTTCCCTTTTAAAGCCTTGTGAAATCAAACAAGAAAAATGTTTTCATACTTTTCTCTAATTCACAGCAAATTCATTGTCCATGTATAGCAGTATGAAAATTGTACCTGATACAAAATTTTTCTCCAAAAATTCCTTAGATACTTTAATGTAGATCATTTCTATATAACAAAAATAAATAAAAGCAGATAAAGCATGTCCCACTTGCAGTAGTCCTGACACATAAGAATCCCACTTTTGTCTCGGATGTCACAGGGCTATTTCTCATGAATCTTTGGTGTTAAAGACTTTTATGTAACAAATGTTACATAAAGTATTTGGGTTTGGAGGTTCATATAACTATCAATTCTTTTATGTGTTTAAGTGTGCACATGTACATCCATGTAAAATGGGAGGGAGGGCAATAAGAAAGACCATACTAATTGTAATCAATTGACATCTAAAAGGTTCTATTACATCATTTAACAAATAAGAATGCGATAAGCTACACACTGCCTAAGTGGCGGTAGACTCTGTTCAGTGTGCATGCCTTCATTGATGGCGGCATCGTCTCCTGCAATGGCAGCTTGCATCAGCTCTGGCACAAATCAAAAAGAAAACACTGCCAAGCCTTTTAAGAACCTCTGGCAATTGATGAAGCATTTTGGTAATAGGTAGGTGGATTGTCGTCTTCATTCATTTTCTGGCTTCTCTGACACACCAAACATCGTACAGTGAACAATGCTACTTATCTGCTGTCTGGTATTGTAGGGTTTTAACTATCCTAGTCACTAGCAATGCTGAAAATGATACTGCCATGTTCCTAAAAGCATGCTATAACCTCCTTAGATAAAAAAATAAGTTTATTATGATATCCCTATCTTTAAAAAGTAGAACAGTCAATTTGCAACTTTTTTTCATTTAATGTGGCCTGTTAATCTGTATTGTGTGTGGGTGCCAAGGTGTTGGCAGTGGAGGGCTGCACAGGTGGCCTCTGTGGGAGAGGCCAGGGACTGCCCATGCTGGACACAGACAGTTTCAGATGGTTCTAGTCAGCTCCAAAGCAGACCCACCCCAGGGCACAGCTGGGCCCACCAGCCACGCTGGTGGTGCCCCTGCAAAAACATGATTAAGAAAGGGTGAAAAATGCTGTACAGCAGCTATGGGAGAGCAGAGTGAGAAAATTGAGAAAAACAGCCCTGAAGACACCAAAGTCGATGAAGAAGGAGGGGGAATAAGAGGACGTAGCAGATTCATCATGGCCATCCAGCTTGGCTGAAGTATTATGCAGTTGTCAAGAGTAAGACATGTTTTACATAAAGATTTGAATGATGATGATTTATAAGTTTTATACTGGGGATACTCCAAGGTGTAGCTGAGTGCTTTGGGTGTCCTTGGAGGGTGAGCCTCACTTCTAGACCAGGCAGAGAACAGTTCTGTCTTGTGAACCATTCAGAACATGTGCAATAATCTGTACATGCATGTATACATAGACCGTATTTCAGTGACAAGTAATAAAAAGTAAAGATATCTATTTTGGAATAAATCTCAGCTAACTCTAGAGTCCATTTCAGTTGTGAATTATCAACAGGTTTACTCCATGTTTAAACTGGACAAAAAAGTAACTTTGCATTACTACCTCCTTGTGACTGATTGTTTTACAGAAAAAAACTTGAATTCCATATATTTCTTTTTGCAACCCTATATCCCTACTACCATGTCCTTATTACACTAGTAATAGGAGACAACTGCCTTTTAGTGTGATAGCCTGGTGTCCACAGGGAAATGAAAGGGGAAAAAAAAAAAGTAACACAGTAAGACAGCATCTTTGGTAACGTGAGTGCCATGTGAAATAAGACGAGAATAAAGAAATTGTATTTGATAACAGGAAAACATATGAATGAAGTACATAGAAGAATAAAGGTATTATGGGGAGAATGAAAAAAACCAAAAAAAATCAGATGATGGCCTGCAACGCTGACGCACCAATTCCATTACCTCATCAAAGGCACAAGCAGAAGAACCCCACCTGCAGAGGCATAAAACTGGGCAGCTTGTTATCTTTATGGTACACCTTCACAATTGTAATACTAACTATGAATCTCTGTTACTCACCTGATTACTCTTTAAATATCTGATGTGCAAGTGCCATAAACAGGGAAGAACATGTGCAGAAACCATATGGATAATTTGTGGCATTGTACTAAAAAAAGTCGGCTATACTAGTGCAGCTGGTGATTAAAATGTCTTTGTAACTAAACAGACTCTGGCATCTGGTCTACTGAAATGTACAGACTTCCTGACGGGAACTGTGGTCTTTTTATTTGATAAGATATGATGTACAGCAAGAACGGCCACTGAGAAACAGTCCAGAAAATATCTCTGCATGAGGATATGCCAAATTATAGGTCAGTTATTTCTTAAAACTAAAAAAGAAAAAAAAAAGCTACAGAAATATTTAATTTGTGGGAGGATTAATCTGGGGATGCTAGCTCAGATCAGAGTGACGATTACAGATTTAAAAAAAAAAGATAGATTTTGAAGTATAAGTAATGAGAAATAGTTATTGTAAGGAAAGGGCCAGAGGAGACATCCTTGCTTTCCTTAGAAGGAAGGATCTAATCACCAAGAAGTACTTTAAAAGATTGCATTCAAAGCACAATATTTTGAAAATTCTTCTATTTGGTAAGAAAAGATTTCATTTTCTGTTCCTAGACTGTACTTTCCCTCTTCCCGATCATGACAGCTTCTTCTGTGCCAGACAAAAAACCAAATCAAGAGCAAAATGCATTCCTTAAATGATGAAATAAAATCAAAAAGTTTGACTGTAATAACAATCAGAAAAGTTAGAAGTGAAAGTGATCCTCTTGGTCATGTAATCCGTTTTTTGGCCAATGCCAAATTACCTATGGTGTTTATGTTAGTACTTTGTTCAGTTTACTTTTAAGTGGATCCATGAGCCCTTGGCCTCAGCTGGCTGCCAGTGCATATTAAGAGAAGGATTCAGTTATTCTGTCTTTAAAAAAGGAAATTTACTGCAAACAGGACTCATGTTGATCAGAGATAGCTGAAGGGAAGCCAATGTACAGATACTGTATATGCACCCTATAGCATGGAAGTCTATACTGTGTGGATTCTGTTGTCTTTTATCACTATGCCTATGATGAGGAGGAAGAAGAGATGGCATAAAAAAAGAAGTGTGATAATTAAAGAAACGTGATTTGTAAAAGAAGTGTGACCAACAGGTCAAGGCAGGTGATTCTCCCCCTCTACTCTGCTCTGGTGAGACCTCACCTGGAGTACTGCGTCCAGCTCTGGGCCCCCAACATAAGAAGGACATGGACCTGTTGGAGCAGATCCAGAGGAGGGCCACAAAGATGATAAGAGGACTGGAGCACCTCTCCTAGGAAGACAGGCTGAGAGAGTTGGGGTTGTTCAGCCTCAAGAACAGAAGGTTCTGGGGAGCCCTCATAGCAGCCTTCCAGTACCTGAAGGGGGCCTACAAGAAATCTGGAGAGGAACTTTTTACAAGGGCATGTAGTGGTAGAACAAAGGGTAATGATTTTAAACTGAAAGAGGGTAGATTTAGATTGGATATAAGGAAGAAATTCTTCGCTATGAGGGTGGTGAGGTACTGGAACAGGTTGCCCAGAGACGTTGTGGATGCCCCATCCCTGGAAGTGTTCAAGGCCAGGTTGGATGGGGCTTTGAGCAACGTGGTCTAGTGGAAGGTGTTCCTGCTCATGGCACGGGGTTTGGAACTAGATGATCTTTAAGGTGCCTTCCAACCCAAACCATTCTATGATTCCATGATTCTATGATTCTGTGATAAAGATGTAGAAATCACTTTTTTTTCCTTCTATTTTGCAGAGGCCTCTGCATCTCAAAGACTCTGACGTAACCTCTGCTTAGCCAACCTCTATTACAAAGCTAAGACAGCTCCTACTTGACTCTTGTTGTAGGAAGCTTTGCTCTCAGAAAAATGTGTTTCATAATTAGGAACTCTGTTCTTCAGCTTCCATTTTTACACTCTTAATTTCATCTTATTATCACATTTATACTCCACACTCAGTGACATTCAGCGACCCTTGCCTTTTTTAGTATGATCCAACATCATATCAATGGCCTTGCAAGTAATACTTTCATCTATTTCTACTCGTCAAAAAAACATGGTGGAAGATTCTTGAAAATGTACTTGAAGACAATATTATACACTATATGCTATATACATAAGCCATGTATCATACCATATGACATATGTGTCTATTCTGACAATTTGACAACAAATTTCAAGAAAATGAAGTAATTACAATGTGAATATGTATGACAGTACATGCATATATAAGGGATTATATTCAAAGATCTTTCAAGTAAACTTATATATATAAGGTCACATTTTTTCCAGAGGTGAAGACACTTCCATATGTTCTATCTGAGGTCCATTCACATGAGTCATGAGGGTGCTAAATCAACTGCCATGTTCTTGAAATACCTGAACCCATAAAGGGAGTCTAAAAAGGTGGAGTTCTGCTAGCATTATGTCATATTTTTAAAAACCCTGAGTCTGTTCCTAAACACTTTTCCTTGCTAAGGTGCCTTTTTCTAATAACAACTGTTTGTTGTTTGTTTGTTTGTATTTTAAGTGAGGAAAATGTCATCACCACTATGTTTAGATATAATGAAAATATTTAGGCAAAAAAATTCCCAAGAATTTCTTTTGTACTTAAGGCTGCAGTTCTAAAATAGAAACGGTCTATCCTTCCTCAGGGAGGAAACAAGGAGCCTGGAAGCTCTTTGCTGTCTTTTGCAGCACATCCTGAAGATGACTGCAAAGATCTGTTTTGAAAGAGATGTTGATGTGTGTGGTTTTGAGGCTTAGTCTGCCAAACTCTCTTTTAAAATTAATCCAGTGCCATTTGACCGAGAGCATGACAGAAAGATGCAACAGGTAAAGCAGTGAGTTTGAAATGCTGAATCCTTAATATATGAAAAATTATACCTCAATTTTTGCCTCAAAGCCATCAGGCAGGACAAATGTCTTGGAGACCAATGACTCTCACTGAGAGGAGTTCCTGTGAGACTTCCTATGGAAGTCTTGATTCTGTTTTCTTAATGCAGTCCCAAATAGACAACATGGTGGCCTTGAGGCACCCATTACAGTCTTACAGATATCAGCCACAAAAAGTGATTGCAAGTTACTGACTAAATGAAGATAAGTAAAGTTCAGAAAGCTGTAAGCTGCATGCGGTAGGGATGTCTAGCAGGAAGTGAGAGTTGCAACACTAACTCAAGTACTTGGTGGAAAGTAAAATTTCAAAATGAAGGACCTCTTTATCTTCTACTAGATTACTACTAATTTTAAACAATGCTGTTGTGTCAACTCCAGACCCTAAGTTGAGAAATTTGGATTAAGAAGACATCTTTTCTTTAAATTGCTTGGAACTTGTTCAGTATAGGAGGAGCAACAGTACTTTTTCAGAGAGTAGTGTCATGGTACTGCTTGTGTGGCCATGTGTAATTCACAGGAAAGCTAGAACTATGAAACTGCTAGGTTAAAGAATTGTGCTGGAAATTAAGTCAATTGGTGCTTAGGTGATGGAGGAAATGGAGATGGAATTGGATTTCATTTTCCCCTGCAATTAGAAACTTCCGTTCTTGCTTGTGTGAACTTTCATAAAAATAAAATTCTGCTGTAATTTGCCGTTCAATTCTGAAATGATTGTTCCAAAATAAATAGATGGTAGCACATTAATAAATAATTTTTTGAGTTTACCACTCATATTTTACCAAGGAGAAAAATACCTCTAGTATGATATTTTTCTGTTCAGTTTCTGACAGATTCACATGTGGATACTATTGGCCAAAGTCACACAGTATTAGTCATAGAAAAATATTTTCTTTTTTTTTTTTTTTTCTTTTTGTATATTCAGTAAAACCACAGTACAATGTTGTTGCAAAGCNCATATACATTGTCCTAAAGATTTTCTATTGGCACATTAAGCTTTTCTAATACTATTGATATCAATATCACTCAGATATGCCTCTGCAGTCAGTGATAAATTGTTGAGCCATTTGTATGTTACTATTTTAAATAATGTATTGATTTTTCGTTTCTATGGTTGACATATACTGGAATGGTAGCTTGCAGATCAAAACAATTTGCCCACACAGAGTTTGAGCCTAAGGAGGAAATGTGCTCCATAGTACACTACAAGAATTTTCATTTACAGATGCTAAAAATGAAATATAACAATTCTTATTGGAAGCCCAAAATACCTTTTCTAAATCAGTATGCCTGAGATTCTCGTGGCTTAATTATTTGTCACTCAGAAAGCTTACACACTGCAAACCAAAGCTAAGAATGTACAAGCATTGTACAGTCATGGACTAAAACTGGGATGCTATTCTAATACTTTTTTTCAGTTTCTCAACCAGAGAAAGTAAATAACATTCACTGTTTTAAAGGATTTGGACTATCACAAGATGTTCTCAATTACTTTAATGACAAAAGGACAGTATTTCTTAATAGTTACAATGTGTAGGCCCAGAACATGAAATGTATATGCAATTGTGTGGGTAGGTAGGTAGGTTGGTAGGTAGGTAGGTAGGTAGATAGATAGACAAATAGATAGATAGATAGATAGATAGATACATACATACATACATACATACATACATACATACATACATACATATACAAACACACACTAATGTACTTTAAAATATACTTTAGGTAGTCAATGTCTGGGAAATGCTTCCAGCTCGTATAATGAGAGAGACAAAATATTTTTGTATGCAGAACTGTAATAATCACCAGAATAGTCTACAAATGCTTGTAAAACCCTTCAGCAACCTTCATGAACTAGAAACATAGAATCACAGTAATGAAGGTTGGAAGTGACCTCTTGCAATCATCTGTGTCAACCTTCTGTACAGTGAAAGTCCAGTGAGATTGTGTTACTCAGATGTTCAACCTCATCCACCTGAGGTTGGAACATCTCCGTGGAGATTCTGCTGCCTCCCTGGGAGCCTGCTGTGACATTGTATTACCCTCATAGAGAAAAAGATTGTATTTGAATTCACATTCTTGCAACCTGTGTCTGTTGCATTTTGCTTTTCTACTGTACTTCTCCAAGAAGAGTCTGGTCTCCATCCTCTCTACATTTTCCCATTAGATAGCTTTATAAAGCCTCTCTTTCACCTTCTTTTCTCCAGACTGAACAAGCCATGCTGTCTCAACTTCCACTCGTTCATCCAGTGCTCCAACCCCAGCAATCTTCAAAGTCCTCTGGTGAGTTGCTCTGATGTGTCAGTATCTTTCTTGTACTGCAGAGGCCAAAACTGGATGTGACGAAATGACACATTTTGTGTACGAGTATCATTCATATTTATAGCTAGATACATTCACATGACTTTGTGTCAATAGTGGAAAATTGTACTTTGATACATATACAAGTCAATATTTTAAAGCACGTTTCTATGACACATATTTAAATAAAATATCCTAATTTTCCACCATGCTGATATTAAAACATACTGTTCTAACCAAAAAGGAGATTTGAATATTTTTAACTTAAAATTCTGTACACTTTTTTGATACTTGAGTAGCTAAAACTCTAACATAAAAGTGTGAAGTACTAAAATGGTAGCAAAAGCAATAAAGTTAGTGCTTCACGTCTTAGTTCAGGTGAAAAGTATATTTCATTAAGGCTAAAAGCAGATTTCTTTGATTTCTTCCTTACCAATAGAAATTGAAAGCCCTGTTAAAAACTATCAGTAAAATCATGGAAACCCAACATCATTTTCCTTTCTGTGACAAGAAGGATCTGAGTGTAAATACTTAGAACTTGTATTTTGCAGGAACGTTACAATACTTCACAAACTACACTCTGAAGGATAAAATGGAGTCAGAAAAAACAAAGTATTTAGAGGTCATTTATGGTGGCACCTCTGAAGTCTGAAAATCCATCATGAGAAACTATAAGCTTTTAGTGATGGGCTCTTTCTGAAAAATCATGCACCCTAAGCTACCTCTAGTTTGGCATCTTACAGAGTCAGATCTTAAAGTCTCAGAAGGAGCAAAAATACCCTAACATTTTGTACAGTAGACTATCTCGGCCTTTTCTGGCCTATCATCCATACTAGTTTCTGCTAGCAAAATTAAATTCTGCAAGAAGAGTAGCTTTTTCATGATTACTTTCCAGGTAATGAGCCTACTCTAAATGTTTATGAATGACTAGAACTAATTTATAGCTGATTAGCACTCATTCCTGCTGCTAAGGACAGACCTTAAAGCTCTTTTCTGCCTATGGTGAATGTTATTAGAGAATGGAGTTTGGGATGAAGACCAAAGGAAAATTAAAGCTCTAAACTGCAGCCTGAAAAAAAAATAATCTGCTATGTTGTAATTGCTTTTATTGTTATCCTTGGTGAATGTAACAAGCCTTTTCATTCAACAGACCCAGGTGGGAGAACTGAGAAAAAATTATAATAATTTTCCATAAAATACAATCATTTGAAGTGTAAAAAACAAAGCATTTTTGATGAAGAAAATATACTGTCAATAAAAGACAGACTTATCAAAAAGAAAATGCCTTGTAACAGCACACAGGTAGTAGGACATAATAACAATACACAGACAATAAATGTTGTAAGAGGTTAACAGCCTGACCTGAGAACCTGATGCTATTGAATGTAATTTTCTCAGTACTCAGTACAGGATGAAAGGGAGAAACTACTGTTCATAGCTTGGGCCTCTGAAAAACTGCTTGTGAGCCACTTACAAACGTAAATGTATTTGAAGACCTTAAGTTGTATTGTTCACACTGCAAATTAATGTTTAAAAACATATAATTAGATAGTAATTCAGCAATAACAGTAGTTTCTTACTTTCTTTTGCCTGATTTATTTTTTACATAGCTCCATGGTTACATTTTGAAGGATTGTTTTGTAGATAAAGAAAGTTCCCCAGATAGCTCAGTATAACATTTACCAAAAGCAGTTCTTCAGAAGAAGCACAAAAGGGAATACTTTCCCCACACCCACCAGGTTATGCTCTGAGTAAGACCCATAGTCCTCTCCAAACAGTATTCCTGCATTAGCACCACAGTTAATGTGAAGGCAACGTGAAAGAAATATTTGCTTGTCAGCATTGTTTATTAGAAATAGGACATCAGTGTGTAAGTGAAGTGCTGTGACACAGCCCTTTAAAAACATGTCATACTAGTTATTAGCACCCCAAAGCAACACTTGCTTTGGTGTTTATGGGTTTCTTCACACTACCAATTTGACTTTCTTCCCGTTGCTCTTAATGTTGCTGATCCTCCCCATAATATATGACATTTTTCTATATATGACATTTTTCTGTATTTGTGTACATACTCTTCATACTGTGTCTGACCAATAAATCCTTAAAATGGAAGAAAATTTAGAAGAGATGAGCAAGGGTGATGTCCCCATGAAGCTCACTCAATAACGCAGGTTGTGAATGACCACAGCTGTTGCAAAGAAGCTGGCTTTAACTTAACAAAAAGGGAACTGAAGGGTGACCTATGTTTTAGGTAAACAGCTATCAACAGTTGAGTGAATCAACTGGTGATGTGTTTCTCCCTGAGTTCATTAAAAGAGTGTGAGTGTCTCCCTGAGTTAGCCAAACCAGCATGGGGGGAGCGAATATGTCTCTCAACCCAACATAGAATATAAGATCTGAACAACTAACAAAAGAATTTCAAAGAGAGCAACAGGCTTGAGCTGGCTTCAACACACATACTCCTTCCTGGCAACTGGGGACACCCAGCATCATGACAGTGAGCATGTTTTAGAGACTGGTAATGGGAATCACAAGTGATATTGTGTTTGAAATGTGTATTGCAATGGGAGGTGTATTTTGCCAAGTGTAACTTACATTTGTATTGTGTTTTCAATATAGCTTGCAAAACTCCACTAAATCAGAAATTCCATGTAACATCAAGTATCTTCAAATAAGTAAATTTTATATTAAATATTATATCTCTACATGTGACATGTGTAATATCTAAAAGAACTTGGTCAGAGAGTATTGGACTCTGACACATACACACTATTTTGTTCCTGAAATCCAATCCAAGCAGCTTTCTAAAAGAAGTTGGGGCACGTTAAAGAGCAGGTTTCTCTTGGGTGTCTTCCATGCAGACAATATAGACTTTGACTACTGCAGGTTTAGTTCCCACTGCCCAAAACAACTCTCCAACACTGTCACAGCAAGCCTTTCAGGTATTTTTGTATGCTCTAAAAATCACAGACATGAAAAGATGCAAATGTTTTGTCCACCCTACCCACTCCCAAGCCTGGGAAATATCTACCTTACACGTGACCAAGATAACTTTTTTAAGTTCTGGCCCTAGTGCTGGTGCAGAGCATGAAGAGCTCCAGTAGTGGGGGTGATCTTGGGGAATGGGGAGCAATTACAGCACTGCTGTGTACTGAAAGAGTAAAATTGGTGATTCACTTCTTGGTATTGTCCCCTTAGAGCACAGAGAAGGCTGGAGGACTGAATGGAAGATTAGGTTATGAGATTACCCATTGTGCTATCCCCTTTTTAGCACTGTCAATGTGTAGTTACTTGCTGGAGGACTTGGGTTCGTTCTTTGACTCACATCACTGAGACAAAGCAATGCGTTCTCATAAGTTTAATGGAAACCTTAAGTAAATCTCAAAGAAAAGAATATTTTGTGATATAACAATAAACGTTCAAATTGAAAACTAAAATCCTGTTTATGTTCTCTGGAGAAATAAATTGTGCTTTAAATGATGTTTATTTGTTTTGTTTTCCTAAAAGATTATCTATGTTCTGAAAATCACCTTCTCACATAAGCAATCTTACTTTAGGCATACCTAGATAGATGCAAATTCTCTAAAGACATATTCAGAGAAGCAGAGTTAAGCAACTGAAAATCTCTCTTCTCTAGAAATAGAAATACCTTCCTAAATTTTCAGAGTCTTCCTTATCTTCTAAATTGCCTAATCA
Source organism: Pelecanoides urinatrix (assembly GCA_013400755.1). Classification (NCBI taxonomy): domain Eukaryota; kingdom Metazoa; phylum Chordata; class Aves; order Procellariiformes; family Procellariidae; genus Pelecanoides; species Pelecanoides urinatrix. Next base: position 17,816 of record VZTQ01011788.1, on the reverse strand, counting down.
ACTCATTATCAAAGGCCCAAATGCACCTCCATAATCTCTGTTGATCTCCAGTTTTAAGGCAGAATTTTCATTTGGTTTCCACCTCCCCCTTCTTTATTCCATCTCACTCCCAACTTTATGATAAATTGAGCAGAGCAAAAGTATCTGTTGTATCTACATATGTGTAAGTGATGTTGTATAAATCTGTACATGCAAGAACAAATAAAAAGACCCAAGCTGGCACTTGAAGAGGCTAATTTTTTTGACTAATATTTTGTCCATGTCTGCAGTGTTCTACAAAAAAATATTTCTATCCAGAGGCAGCAATGCTAAGGTCAAAGCCGACAGACAGCCTTCAGGATGCTTGACAGTGTCAAGTGTCAAAATTAATATCCATATATTAATTGTTTTGACTAATATTTTATGTGAGCTCAAACATTACGTTTAACAGATCATGTACCTTTTTTAGTGGTTACAAAGTAAGTAGTTCATTTTTTCAGTTTCTACTAGATATCCATTTAGTTACTTTGTTACCATATTGTACTGAGAAAAATTACTTTAGGTTTTGTTTTTGTATTTGTAGCTTTACATGCGCAACACATTGTATCTTGACATTTTCCAGCCACCTGAAATCACCATGGCAACTCAATCATGAACTACTTTTTGATGTAGAAGCTGAAAGTATTTAGTAAAATAAAGCAAAAAAGAAGCATTTACTGAGCAACCAAATATAGATACACAGTGAACACAGGTAGGTTGTACTGAATTAACACCAGAGTTATGAAGAAGCACGCCAAGAAAAAAGAAACAAAGAAACCTTAACTTTCAAGTGGTGTTTAATGCTCTGAATAAAGATGAAATTCAGAACGCTGATTTTCAGGCTGCGCAAGATCATCTAACAAACACAGTCTTGATGATGGCTGAAACCCCACTTTAGAAGTTATTTGCAAAGCTAATTCTTATGTTCTGTACTATTTTTTTCAGGATGTCTATAAGTGTTCTTATAAAGACTTCTAGCCTGCATTCCTGATGCAACTAGGATTGAATTGAACATGATTAGCAATCATCCTAGTATTTTATGCAATTGTGCATGTGACTTTTGTGGCATGTATCACAAATCATTACTTTTTTTGATAGTTCTCTATGCTAATCTCTGTATTTATATAGTCCTAGCAAGGCAATTGGTGATAGGACCCAGGCTCCTTTGAGTGCAGGAAAGCACGTAGCAGGTATTTTCAGAAGTGCTTAATTTCTACTCACATCAGTTTAACTCTCATATATGATGATTTTGTCTAAGTAATTTGTACGGCTTGTTCCTAATTTCTCTGGACCTTACTTCCTCATCTGCACAAGCAGACAACAGTTATTTCCCTCTGCCTTTCATCTCATGCTTTTCTGCCTGTAAGCCTTTTGCGGTATGACTTATTCTTTCCTATGTATATTCAGTCTGGTTGCTGTAATAAATGAAATAACTTTAAAACTACAAAGCTATGGAAAAACCCTTCATATGGAAGATGAAGCCCTTGAAGACACGTAAAATGTCCCTCCTAAAATACAGCCTTCTGTCTTCCCTCTTTCATCCCATTGAAGAGGAAGTATGAGAGCTCTTTCCACACTGAATCACTTTAGGTTCCATTAGCTTACACTTTTCAGCTGTGGCAGGCAAATCCTAGCATGTATTTTTGTACCTTTCTAAAATGTATTCTGGCTCATTACCAGAGCCATTACTAAATCATTCCTTTCTCTAGTTACTGGAAAAGAAAAATAGTAAGGGAACATGGTAATTTTACCTCACTGCTGTGAGAAGCTCCTTTTGCACAAGGTAAAGGTTATTTTGAGCCTAAAGGCTTTTAATGTATGGTCACACTGTTGTGTAAAACTTTGTATTGCTCTATGTCAGAGAGCTGAGTGATTAATTTTTATAAATAGTACAGTAACGGATGCTCTGATTTCAGAGATAATTTAAAAGCTGGTTAGTAACTGGATAACGGACTCTTGTTTTTTGGGTTTTTTTTTTCAGTACTAATTGTTTATGAGACCTCATTTTCATTTTATTTCCTGAAATTCCTTTGATCTTATTGCTAGAACATACCTCATTAAAAGGGACTTTTCTATAACAGCTGAAAGCACTCCTAAAACAAAAATTTTAGCAGCTATTAAACAAAAAAACCCTTTATCTCTCTTGAAATTTCCATTTCTGATGCCTTAAAATTTCTAAAGGATGGAGAAATTCTCAGAATGACATTTATAAAAATGCTAAGTTTTGCATAACTAAGTTGCCAGGTAGTAATTCTTGGTTAATAACTGAATGAATGATTGTGTATTATAACTTTAAATCTGCCAGTGAAGTATATGAAAACTCTGATTTTTGTCTAAAATAAGAGAGTGTGAAATTATTAATTTTTGTTGTGTGACCAGGGCAAGTTGGGACTTTTTTCCTAACATAATTCNGCATCTGAACCCACTGCTCTAATCAAAACAAAGGATAGTGGAGAAGGCTTTGTCATTCTTCTCACATTCTTCTCAGACTGGGGAAAATACAAACTACTAGTCTCACTTTGCCCTCAACAGGCGATGCCTTTGAATTCTCCCTGTTCCTGATCCATCAATATTGAAGCAAGCATCAGATCAGATGACAAGGTTTAAATGAAAGAATGATCTGATGTTTAGAACATGAGTCTGGATATAAAAATGGATAAAAGTCATAGGCCACTAAGTTTGTCTCCCAGTTCCCATCAGTAGCATAATGTTATGTGCCTGGCAGACATCAGAACTTAGAGGACAGAATCATAGAGGTCTACGACACTAAAATGTACCAAAGCTCATTTATGCCATCATTTAATTTTCAGTAGTATAGTTCAAAACCCATGCTACATTTTGCATGGTGTTGTAGAGGAATGGAAGAGAAACATGGTCCTCCCTTGAAGTTTTTAATCTTTTTGTTTTTTCCTAGCTGGTACATTTCATCCTTCTCCAAACAGTTAAACCATCAATATAGTCACCGATGCGTCGCTGATATACTAGACAGCAATATACTTAGTTATATTTACTGTAGCCTTTGTGTGGTGGGCTCAATATACATGTTTTAAAATGTATGGCTGAAGCATGTATCTGCTATAACATGAGACACTACAGGCTGTGTCTGTACCCAGTTAAACCATAATCAAGCCTTCATTAACTTCAAAGTCTCATAAATAAGACCTGCAGGAATTCATGTAATGTTTACTGTGGCACTGATATAATGAAAACTTTATGACTTGATTTATCAGGGAATACAAAATTAAAGATTTATTAAAAAAATAATAAGCAGACAATAAAAGAAGATTGTCAGAACACAATAAAATTAATATATCTATATATATATATATTCGTACACTACATCAGAAAGAGATGCATCTTCCCTTTATCTCTGGCAAAACCACCTAACACTAGTTAAACATGGTTTGCTTGTACCTTAAGTCAAGAAATCTACCTACTGTACAGAAGAGAGACATTCTCTTCAACAAAACATAGTGTCTCTTCCACATTGTGGAAATTGCCAGAAGTCTGATAAATGTTTATGATCAACATGTGTGCAGTAAAAGGTATGATTCATCATTGTGTAGTAACTGTTTTGAACATTACCAGAAGTATGATAAACGTTTCCTGGCAGCTTGTTGGCAATAGGATTTATTTAGTGTTGACATTTATTCTATTCAACTCTTTTGAAGCCAGCACTCTGTACAGTGCATGTCTTACATACCAGTGAGAACAGCAGCAAGGGGAGACAGAGCTTGGACTGAAGCTGTGTAACATTCAATACTTCCTGCAACTTAAATTTTTTTGTATGTTTGACTTAAGTAGTTTTCCTATAGAGTGGAGAAGGCAACCACTGCACCATAAGCTTGCAGAAGTTTCATTCAGTCTCTGAATTAATTCCTTCTGACTCCCTTGTTTAAGGGATAGAATTTAATTGCTGAGCACAGGAATTTAGTCACACAGCTTCCATTAATGTAAATGAGAGCTGTACAACAAAATCCCCTGGCACCTTCTCTACTGTTTGTGTAATTTGGTGATAGATTTTGAACTTGGGTGAAGCATATCGTTGCATAGCCCTGAATCTCCTGGTACCTGCACACAAATCCAGACCTCCCAGACTCATCAAGTAGCTACAAGGAGCCAAGCTGAAAGTGATATGTCTTCAGAACACCTTTTCTCATTAGGGTGACACAATGGTTCAGGTCCCTCTAGGGGCCATTGTCTCAGCTTCAACCCATGTGAATAACAAAACGGCGTCCGCTTGATAGCCAATTCAGAGGTGCATTTGGGATCAAGATCTTCCCTTCCATCAGAGGAGACTGCCAAATATTTGCCTAATGAATGTTTTAAGTCCCTCAATCTCTCTTTTCTGGTCTTCACAGGATAAAAAGACATACTCCTTGACCAATGTAAAAAATAAGATTTCAGGACAATTGCCTGATAAAATGGACGTAGATGAAGCTCTTGCTTGCTGGTTCTAGCTTTGAATTTAACAGAATTTAATGGGTAAGAGCACTCTCCTCACCTGAAATATCACTAATGACTGAGTATATTTTAGAAATGGAAGATTACAGGTTAGATTTCCCTCATGTTGAGGAGATAATGAAACCTGCATATCCCCTTTCCTTTCAGTGGAAACAATTCATCCTGGCTGTTGTACAGAAGAGTGTGAGTGGTATTACATTCTCCTGATATCCATCAAAAGCAAACAAACCAAAAGTAAAAAGTTATTTTGAAGAAAGACTGCAGGCCCCTACATTCTGTTTGGGCTTGAAATGCCTTTGGTTGAGGTACCAAGCTCAGAGAGGGCTGCCAGTCTGGACAGAAGGTTTTCCCTCTGCACTGCTGTCTGGTTACTGTGAATTAACCTGGGAGGTTCTTAACTTTCCCTATGTATTATATAAAGACAGCCCGTGAAGAATTTTATACTGCACTTCAGAATGGAGACCATTCGTTATTATATATAATGGCCTGAATGTTATTACTTAGAATTTACATTGCACAGACCCTAAGGGGAAGAACTTGGGTGGTCCACAGTTTAACAGGACTTCATGCACTGGAGTGTTGCAAATCTAAGGTTGTCTCAACACCTAGCCTGTAAGCTGAACAGTGAAGGATCAAGGGTTATTTTAAAGTTCATTTCATGATAATAAAACCAAATTATTGCATTACCTGTAGTGCAGATTTAGGATTGTTTTAATGAGCTATAGGAAAGAAATGTCTGTTAATTTTGACATGTTATGGACATGTATTGATAACAAAACTGCATGCTTACACCTGTGAATATTTACAGACACACAGATACAAAATTCTACCAAAAAATTAAATAATATGAGATGAATGTTAAATTTCAATGAAGCCAGAGAATCCGCCTGTATTTCCATCACATAGTATTAAATGTTCATGACTTAATTAAAATGCAAATACTGTATAACCCACTGATTTCTGTAATTTAACTGTGAATAAACTCTCTTTTCTGTTTTAATTTGCTGTACTAGTCAAATTAATAGTAATTAGTGAATGCTTAGACAAACAACAATAAGGTAGGTTATCATTGTTGTTTTTATGTCTTCTAATAATGATGCAAACATAGAATCATAGAATCATAAATCACTAAGGTTGGAAAAGAGCTCTAAGGTCATCAAGTCCAACTGTCAACCCAACTAAACCGTCATGCCCACTAAACCATGTCCCTAAGCTCCTCATCTACACGTCTTTTAAATACCTCCAGGGATGGTGACTCCACCGCTTCCCTGGGCAGCCTGTTCCAAGGCCTGACCACTCTTTCAGTAAAGAATTTTTTCCTAATGTCCAATCTACAAACATAGATGGGATCAGAACCTTTAACATTTACCAAAATATCGACAAAGAAGTACAATTTATGTAAATACAAAATGCTGAATGCTGTCTGCAAAGCTCATTAGCTAAAATAGCTAAAGCTGCACATAAAGTATAAAAATATGAAGTAAAAAGAATGTGAAGATGTAAAATCACATGTATCCTTTGAGTTATGTGAGAGAGCTCGCCGGGGGGAAGGAATGGGTTTTAATTTGTGTTATACCTTCTTATACCAGCTATAACATCAGTAACAAGAAACAAAAAAAAAGCACCTCCCAATCTCTAAACACAATGTAAAGATAGGTAAAAGGAAGCAGCAGATAAAGTAAGGAATAGACATCTCAGTGAAGTTCTGTATGTAACTCCGAAAAACACACTACTTTAATCATAATGGAATTATATAGTCATAATCTAGTCATCAAAGGAAAGATTATCAAGGCTAAGTAACTGTTCCCTGATGACTGTATTTGATTACCCTAAACAGTATAATGACATCACCAGTTCTTATAATGCCTTTTAAGCTTTTGGGCAGTGGAGTTCCAAGGGTACAGGGGAAAGAAAGGGGAAGGAGGAAAAGTCAGTTTCTCTCTTTTATTTTTCCCTTTCAACATTTAAAAGCTGTGGGGTTTCTTTGGAGATATTGTTTGGTATTCGAGATCAAAGTAAAAGGTAGCACTGAAGATACTGCGACCGTCTCTCCTCCACTCTCCCAGAACTGTAGGACATTTACCCTGAAGCCACCTCCCTCTTTCAGCACCCACTGAAGCAAGAGCTGTAGCTACAGGACAGGAAACATTACTGCTCTCTTGTTTGCTGGCAATGCTACCTGCTACAGCAGTGATACCCCTGGCAGGACTGCTCCTGCTATGGGAAAAGGTGGCAGGCATCAGTCAGCCTTTAGTGTGAGAAGTTCTACAATAACATGGGATCTGTCCTCCTATCACACTAGGAAAACATCTGAATACATACATAATTCATGTCTATTTTTCAAGGTGAATTTTGCAGGTCTCAGGAAGAAAGTCTACATGATTGATGTATGGTCAATGGTGCACAAGGATAAATGGAGTTTCAAGCTCAAGATAGAGTTTCTCCCCTTCTTGGTGTCAGCAACACCAATGTTTACTCATTTTTTCCCCCTCTTTCTTTTTTTCTTTTAAATTACTGCAACATGATGTTCTTCGGAGGCTTCTTTTGACTGAAGCAGACACACTTGTTTGCTTGGATTACAAGACAGAAGAACAATCCACCCTTGAAATTGCAATTCATTAAATTTGGAATTTGATAGGGACAGACATAAAACCAAGAAAGAACAGACTGTGATTTCCTGCTAAATTGTACCTGCTGTTTTTATTTGCCTAGGGTAAAGCAAATGTGAATTTCTGCAGGCTTCTAAAGACCTTATTAGTGCACAGAGATAATGATTAGATGATATGATCTTTTTATACTAATATTTTCATTCCAACTAAATTCCAGTAACTGAAGAAATTAAAACTTGTCCTTCCAGCATTCTCTACTTGAGGATGCAAGGATCACACATACAATGTGATCAGTGACCCATTACAAGAATGGGTCTGCAGAGCACCAGACAATTTTAGGGATTTTTGGCAAAGACCAGATCTCTCTTCCAATTTTGAGAAAGTTGCAAATTGCAAAATAAGTTAAGGAAGCTACAATAGCACCTTGTGTGAACTTCAGCACTGTAAACCGGTATAGGTCCAAAAAAAGTCTATTTCATCTCCTGCTTCCTTCATGAACTCATTTACAATGTACTTAAGTGGGAATGGTGGACAGGTGGTGTCTTGAAGACAATAATTGTCTCATTTGTAATTTAAGGACTTTTTTTTCTATTTATAAAGCACAATATTTTCCTACCTTGACTCTGATGTGACATTTATACTCTCATATAGAACAACAATGTAATTATGCTATCTGGTTTTGGACTAGAACACAGGAATTACAGATAGAAGAAAAACTGATGAAGGTCACCCCCATCTTTTTTCCTTCTTTTTCAAAACAATATCGACTAGGAGCAAAGTGGAAGGTAAGACTCAGACAGTGGCATGCTCTAAGTCCAGCTTGATAAAAGCATATGCAGGTGCTGTCCAGGCTGGCGTTAAACCACAAAGTTGCCATTTGTCCATCAGTGTCCGATGTCTTAAACAGTGTGGATATCTCTTGAGGACTTGTCAGATGAGATAACCAAAATGGATTTTTATAGCTTTACTTATCTGTCTTCTGAAATCTTATGTCTACTAACATTTCTATATCATGCAGCTAACAGATAAGCCTGAAATCAATAATAATGTTTTACAGGTTATAGGTCTACATCCTTAGCTGTAGTAAATCATTGATGCTCCATTAAATAACTTACAACTTGCATCCACTGCTTGTTTTCAGAGGATCACAGACCATCTGATAATATCCCAGCAAGTTGTTCTCAGAGTTTCTTACAGGGAAAAAAAAAAAACACATTGATGATAATTAACACAATGTATCCACAAGGCAGGCTTGCTACAGATTGCTGCTCCTCTTAGTGTATTAAAAACTCAGGAAGCTTTCCTAATCCTGGAACACAGTTTCTCTCAATGAATCATTAGCATAGCCTGAGCATCTTGTAGCACAATGAAGTTTAATCAAAAAAATCTAATTTGACCAGCCATTCAAACTTTCAACATCACTTCTCCAATAGTGCTATCTGAGCAATACACTCAAGTAGTTGTCCACAGCTGGGTCAATTGATTTATCCTCTGATTATGGTTGAAGTAGGTGATCAAAACCAGCGATGCTTCAAAGGGATTGCTGGGGAAGTAAGTGACAGTTGCAGCACTCACAAACGCCTTGAGTTTAGCATGAAATTGGCAGTATATGAGGATGACTGGGAAATAAAAGGAGCAGAAATAGTTTATTTATATTTTGTGGNTACCTACTTTACAATCTTACAGTTGTGGAGTCCGTTTTCCACAAGTCACTTCTTCCCTCATTAATAGTATCTAATTAAAACATTGATTTTTACATAGACAGAATGAAATACATATTGAGCTGTGCAATGGATTCCCCTCTAGGAAGCATGAAAACAGGAGCATGTGCATGTATATACAGAGCACAGCAAATCATTCAGGTTTTGTAAGAGTAGGTAGTGTATTTCTGTTTGTCATAGATGATAATTAAAACTCTGAGAACAAGATTTAATGTCAGCAGTCAGCAGTCTCCTTAACTGGTCTTCACCAAAAGGGGTTTAATTCTATTATTTTAATGAGTTTGCTTCATTCTAGCCTTTAAATATTTCTGTAGCATTCTTAGCTCCTAGGCAATCTGAACAATCAGCTTCCAGTTCGACTATTGCATGGTAAGTGTAGTGTAAACTTAATTATTATTGAGTAAAAATAGAGTCAATCTGACACATCCTCGTGAGTTTCTAATTTGAGATTGGAATGACGAGTGAATATTTTTTGCTTAGTTTTACATTAACCAGTTTGGTAACTACCACTTGTATCATCTATTCCAATTAATTTGGTTCATCAATTTTTTAATACAAGGAATGAATATACCACTTGAATGAATGTACCAATGTCATATTTTTGTTTTTAAAAGTAAGACAGATATTTTAATCAAAGGTTAGATATTACTTACTTTTACCAAGATCTTACTACTCAAACAGTCCTGCTGTTAGAGTACTCATCAAGATGCATGGTTAAAAAAAAATCACAGTGCAGAGGTAATACCAATTTCTTCCGCCAGAAATCTTACATCCTTTCAGAAAGAAAGCTGCATCATCATAGCCTGTTTTGCAGATGGAGTAGGATGAAGACAGGTCAAGGAACTGACACAGTCAAATTTTCTTCTGGGAAACCAAACCCAAAAGAACCAACTAAACACCCCCCAAAAAACCCAAGCACATAGAAAATGTTGCCTTGGGAACTGAGTGCTTGGAAATTAACATTAACCTTGATTTTTAGTTTTAGTTTTGAATGTACTAAACCAAGGAGGGCAGATCAACACTTGGACCTTGTTTATTCTGGCCATGCAAGTGAATTAGAAATCAGCCAAAATTACAGATGCAGTACACAGAAATTTTAATAAGTAAGGAACATCTCCCCAGTTCCTAAATATTTTTCTTTTCACTTTCAAATGGCAGCGAAATAACTTTTTTTGCATTTTAGAAATACATTCATGTTTATTTTGTCCAGGGAGAGAAAAAGAAAAACAAAAAAATAACAAAAACCCTACAACCCCAAACAAGCAAAAAACCTCAGACTTTTTTCTTTTGCCTCAGGAAGTAACTATTCAATTATTTTGGCCCAATGAGCTACTCAAGTCCTGAAGGACTGGATTCCAGCCTACTAGTTGTGTAATAGAATAACATACTAATGGAATGAGGGCACGATCCATGAGATAAAGATAATTGTCTTATTTGCCTTTGCACGCAAATGAGGAAAGCTGCAAAAAGGTGAACTGTCCTTGCTGGAAGGAATTAACTGGGCTGCTATCACCCCAAACCATAATGTTTTTGGTGAGTCTTTCTGAGAAAACACAAGTCACAGCAATACACTACTCAAGCTATTACATGAGAGTTATTTCTTTCCCAATTAAAACTTCTGGCCCACTAGATTGTGTCTTCTGACAAGGCTACATTCAGACATCTTTCTCCATTCAGAGCTCACAAGCCACGTGTGGTTGTTTGGTTTCACGTTGGGATGACACAGATAGAATAGGATATCACTGCTCTCTGGAGAGACCAAGGAGGGATAAAACTGCAGACAAATGAAAACACAGTTTGGATACACTCTTTGTCACTTATTTTGAGAGTTAAAAATATGCATTATTTGATTACCATATATTCCTATTTTTGCTGGATTACAAAATTGCTGTCTTATTCTGTATGAGCAGTACCTCAGATCAGATTAAAACTTTAGCTTCTCTAGTGCTGCATAAATGAACTTGGAAACCACTTGTGCATTGAAAATATATTTTGGTTTACAGCTTCTGAAGTTTTAAAAGTTTAAGACTTCTCTCTGATTTTAGCTTTTTTCCCCTTGGTTATATAAATGCTAAATATGTATGAAGGGATCCCTGCATCAGCAGGGATCTTACTGTTCTGTCAATACCACAAGTGAAATCAATGTCCACATGGGAAAAATAACATACATCTTCCTCGGGGTGACTTTTCCAAGTATGCACAGTAAGTCTGAAACTCACATGGAAACAGGAGCCTTGGAACATTCCTGTAATCCAAATTCAAAGAGATACTCTGCAGTATAAAAACAACAGCAGGATGAGCAAACATGGGCATAAAGCCAGCTGTGAAAACTAAAGAGTGGTATTGCAAAAGAAAAAAGACATGCAGAGAAGGAAGAAGGCAAATGTAGAATTAAGAGTTGATAACTGAAGACATGAAGTTGGCTGAGTAAAGGAGAAGTTAACCGACTAAAGGACATAGGCAGTGAAAAGGGAAAACTAATAAAAAACCCACAGAAGATGTGATAGGCTGGAAAAGAAAAGCAGTAAGGGAGGAAAGCAACCAAAATAAGAAGGAAAAATATGGAATATGAATGTGTGTGACCCTCTCCAAGAAAAAAATATTTTTTTAATATATTTACCTGTTGCAGGTGCTTCAAATATCTGTATTTCTCTCCTCCTGAAGCCTTCTGGAGCTACCTTGTGTCCTGTTATCAGGTTATCTAATATTTTCTATACAATCACTGCAAACATCTGAGTCCCACACAATTATGAACTTCCCCTCCATCCAACTACATAAAGCAATATCATTGCTATTTTACAAAAGGGGAAATGAGACATAGATTAAATTATTTCCCTGAGGGAATAGAAATAAGAAGAGAATGAAGTTGCAGTCAGAATTCCTAAATACTAATCCAGTGCATTACCAATAAAGTTATCCATCCTCCACTGGCGCAGTAGTGTCCGAAGGTAGGTGATTCACTACCCATCATGATCGATTTCTGGTGAGGGGTGCATTGTTGCTTCTTCCAGTTTTTTGAAATTCCTCCAACCTTGGGAATGGATAGAGAAAAAAGCCCAAATGTCAGCCTTCTCAATGTGGTGGGTTTATGCACTTGTGTTTCAAGCTTTCACAAATCAAAGGCATAATGTGTGCCACTGACAAGCACAGTGTACATCTGGGACAGGAGAATTAGCCATCCGTTATATATCAAGTTCACTCAGAAGAGTCTTCATCCATTCTGTGCAGAAGTTGTTCAATGTTACAAAACCTCTTACAACTGTATTGGGAATGAGCAGAAAACAATGTAACCTGCCTATACCTTTAGTTTATACCTTTGAATTTTTGAGAAACCTATACTGCTGGCAAGTTTTAATTCAATATTTTGAAGGCGGAATATCTTGAAAGCCTGATAGGGCTTTTTTTGGTGTTTGGTTTGGTTTTGGGTTGTTTTGTTTTTAGGAAAATGCAAATGAAAAATTCTCCTGGATGCTTTATGTGTTGTAAACTGCATATCACAGTTGCAGGGTAGTTTCCTAGAAAAAAAGAAGTAGTGCATTAGTTTTTCAGAGTAAGGGCAATTCACTTACAGGTGGAACTGTTCACTCTTTGCAGATGGGATGAATGCTCTGGGAAAAATACAAGAAAATCCTGGCAGATTTTCTGCCAGGAAGAATCAAGCAAAAATAATTTAAGTTAATGTATTATTTCACATATCAATGAGTAAAATGAAAGTGTTTTGCTTAAGACATCGTACCAGACACAAAGAAAAAAATGCAATTTATGGTTAAAATAAGTGAAAGATTAACTATAATGTCCTACCCTGGAACTTCAATAATTATAATAACAAAGGAGATTTTATTGTTAAATTGTAAAATGTTATCCCACATGTACTTAATCAGAATGGGCAGAATGTTACATTCTTGCAAAGTGGCTTGGTGGAATTGATTTCAAAAGGATGAAGCAAATTCTTCTACTTCAGCAAGATTTTCTATACATATGTGTGTTAAATGTTTTTCATGAGAATCACTTGATGTCATAACTCTAGATTCAATTACGCAATTGTCTCTGGCATGTTGGGATTTTAGGACTAATGGCAAAGCCATTTAGAGATGTGTGAATGATGCCTACTTTATGTGCTAAACTGGAAAGACTGGAGAAACAAAAAAGTTATTCTGACTTAATTTAATATCCGACTTCTTTCTGGTTTTGCCTCTGACTAAAAAAGAGGAAAAACAAAAAGAAAGGGAAAATCCAGAGACATACTTCATCCATTTTAATTTCTCTATGGCTCCCAGTATTACAGTATGTCAGTTTTTAAGAACAAAATATTAGAAACACATGTTCTACTGTACCTGAACACTGAGTGTTATCTAGATTAAGAACAAGATATTGCTCAAAACTTCTCTTAGAAGATGTGTCTAAGTTCTCAGGTCAGTACAGTCACCTGATGCTACTGTTAAAAATAATCCCCAAAGAGAGATGTACCTAAATTCATTGTAAAGAAGAGAGTATTAACATGAAACTTGGCTTACCTCCTTTTTTTTTTTTTACCAGAGAACAACAAAAACAGAGAAAAAGAACAACAACAAAAAGAATGGTTTGATTTAGAAAATTTACAGTGTTGAAGGATGCCTCCCCCATGGTTGGTAAAGACTTGTGTTCAACTTCTCTCAGATGGTTTCTGGAATCCTTCCTGGATATTTTCATGTCTCCAGAGAACACCTTAGCTACTATATTAGAGAACATGCTGGAAAAGGTGACTCTCAAAATCATCCTTTTTGATGCTTTTCTGTTTTGCTTAATTAGGCTTTCTTTGGCAGAAACATTAGTATTAGAAAGTATAGTACATTACCCACAACAAGATATTCTTTAGCCTACTGAGCAACATCTTTCCTGGGAGTTCATGTTCCCTGTCCGAAGAAATGAACTGAGCCTGAGCTCCCAAAAGGCATAAGCAAGAGCCAATGTGTGAGTTACTGGAAAATCTACTTGTGCACTGCCTCTGACTGGAAATAACAACTCCAAATATTTCCTTGCAGATGAAAACATACAGATGTAACTTTAAGCTAACATCAGTAAGTTTAGAACAACCACAAGTTTCCCTTTCTCTGAAGAGTGTAATGCTGCAACCTGAAGGTCATGACAGCAGCAGATGCAGTACTCAGTTATGATCCTAGACCACTACTTTTAAAGAATAAGTTTAGCCCAGAATACGTCCTGGGAATGCATACTAGCCAGTTCTGAATACAAAATGTCACCCTTGCTCCACAAAAACACAGCCAGAAAGGCCTGTATCTGCTCAAAAGAGAAACAAACCCAGCCCCATCCCTTCAGAAAAAACTAAAACTCTTCAAAGGAAAAATTTTCTAGATTAATTCTGTGAACATTTTATCAGCACATCACTAGTGACTTTCTGGTTTGTTTCTCCTGGGTAAATTAGAGCTACTACAGGTCTGCTTAGGAAAGGTTAATTTGAAGTCACAGTCTGAAGAAAAAGCAAAAGCAAAATACTGAGCCAACTTTCTGGTATGCTAGAAGACATCTTGTGTGAAGAGAAAATTCCAGGCTCTTTAAAAACATTTCTATTTACTTTTCCCTATCATACCACCTATTATTGTGGTGTCTACAAAGCAAGAAACAAATCAAAACTTCAGAGAAGATCTGGTTGATTTTTTTGTTTTCCTTAGATCAGAATGTCTTTTATGAAAACGTCTCACTGAACAAAAGGGAATTTTATTTATNTGTTTTGTTTTGTTTTGTTTTGTTTTGTTTTGTTTTGTTTTTCTTGAGCTGAATGTCCTTGACTAGCAGGGTACTTAGCAACAACTGAAAACATCAGTGTGTTATCAACATTCTTCTCATACTAAATCTAAAACACAGCACTAGCATGAAATTTAACTCTATCCCAGCCAAAACAAGGACATTGATATTTTTCTTTTTGTGAGAATGTGAATACAGCTGTGTGAAGTGAGATTTATTTTTTTATTGTTAGTGTAGGAGGCTAGTACTGTTGGGGACCATTGGCTCCCCAGTGGAGAAGTTTGGGGGTGGAGCTGCAGAACACGTGCAGGAAAGGGGAGGAGAGTGACAAAATAAAGCTTAAAGTGTGTTAAAATTTTCCAACATTTCAGGCTATAAAATAGCAATATTGATTGCATGTAAAATCTCACAGTAATCTTTTGTGCATAACACTTCTTGTCTCCATCAGCTTTCTTGTTAAATTATTTTCATCCAACCATTCAACTGGGACAAGAAAGGAATCCAACTAATGTCATGACAGTAGCTGACATCAGCTGATAGTTGTTCTGTTTCAAAAAATCATCCTTCTGGACATGACCTAGGTAGGAGTATCTATCCCAAGATTTTTTTTATGCCTAATTGAAGCCATGTTCATTACAAAAATGTTAAATGAGAGGTAAACTGATTCTATGAAAAATTAAAAAAATTAAGAAGACAAACTACAGAGAGGTTTTATGATTTAAAATAATTTGCAACTGAGTGAAAAATCATTAATGTACCCACAGAGCAGGAAATACAATTACATAGTTATAAACCATGCTTTTTTAAAGAAAAACCCTTTGCAAATAATGTGTAACACACTGTGCTTCTCATGCTGTAATCTAACAGAGATGAAGACGTACTAACAAAAATTTTGCTAACAAACCAAGCAAACTTAAAGTAAATACAGTAATTTAAAAATACTTGATTCAAGAAAATATATTAAATTGCTAGTAGCACCAATGGCCGCTGAGATATGTCAGTAAATCATATGGTAACAATAGCTTGGAATGAAAAAGACTGTAGACACACAATAACCACTCAAAGGCTAAATGATTAGCAGTAGATGGCTAGGCTGGCAACAGGTTCATTTTGTGGCAGTCGGCATTGCATCATAAAATGCTGATCTGGTTAAAAGTTTGAAAAAAAAAAAAAGATTGAAACCCAGCAGATTCTAAGGGCAGAATGTGTTACAGGTGTAGGTATGTATTTGTTTGAACATCATCAGTCATACGTAAAGAGATTGGAAGTGGGGTATGCACAAGTTAGAATTACAAATTATTATTTGCTCGACAACACAGACAGAAGGTAGCTGGTTGTAACAAGCTACCCTCATGGCCCTTGGCTAAGTCTTAGTGCCATGACCCTGGTGAGGCACACAGGCAGTCTTTGCTGGCAGGGCAGGAGCAGTCAAAAGCTGTAGGAAATGTCCAAATCTCTGAACTATGAAATAGTTCTCTTTGTCACCACCTCTTGTACAATGAATACCCTGTCTTTCAGGAGGTAATAGTTTCTCAGGCAGACCCTGCTTGATTTTCTAAATAATCTCTTGGGAGAGAGATTTGCAGTTTGCGTTTTTACCAGATGAAAACCCACATACAAAGTAGTCAGGCAACACAGGGACTAAAACACATGTTAAACTGCTCAGCACAAGTGAGGTTATGCAGTCCTGTGCATACCTATCACAACAACTTGAGGCAGCCAGAGGGATGATACTA
This sequence comes from Pelecanoides urinatrix, assembly GCA_013400755.1. Taxonomy (NCBI): domain Eukaryota; kingdom Metazoa; phylum Chordata; class Aves; order Procellariiformes; family Procellariidae; genus Pelecanoides; species Pelecanoides urinatrix. The sequence goes on along the minus strand of VZTQ01011788.1, from coordinate 1,526 downwards.
ATGAACACTGTGTATTTTGTGGACTGAGATTTGTGCAGCATTTGCTGGGAATCTAAATTTTATATTTAAATGTGTCAGTGTTTTTACTCCGTTGTGAATTTAGCCTTGGGACACATGGAAAAAAGGGGATCAGTAGAACAAAAGATAGATTTTTAATTTTTTTTTTTGGCAGAAAAATCCCTAGGATTCCTCTTTCCCTCTCAATTCCATCAAGTGGCATATAGTTGCTGATGGAATAAAAAACCTGGAAAAAACAATCCTGAAAAGAATTCCTTAAGTTTCCAATTCAGCAAGTTACTTCAGTAGCAGCTTAATAGAAAGAACTAGAAGACTTAAATGAATGAGAACATGTGCTAAAAGCTACACATTTGACAGAATTCTATGGCATTACAGACAGGGCTTGTAATGCCATAGAAAAGTGTAGTATGTTGGGAAAATTAAAATGAAAAAAAAGTTTTCAAATACTGGAAACAATAAAAAGACATTGTTACAACAAGAATTTATGAAGATCTGAAGCTATAAAGTAGGTTTACATTTTATCCTGCACAGAAAAAATTATAAGCAGAGGGTCTTAATGTAGACCTGAATAATGTTGCATCAGGGTCAGAATTCTGAAAGACAAAGGAAACTGAGCTCATGTTTTTGGCAACATTAACCATAAAGATCATATCATATTATAAGCCATACAAAGGAGCTGTCTGCAAAACAAAAGGAAACACAAGATTACAGCTGAGAGGTGTTTTGTTTTACTCACTACATCAGATATACTCCTGACAATCTGTTTCTTTAAAGGGAGTGCCTCTTTTCAAATCATAAGGCTATTTGGTATAAAAGAGATGTCATTTTTCTATTTGATGGAAAAAAAAAACCTGGAAAGCTCTTCAAGGAAAGCAACTGTGGAATGATCCAAAAAGTATCTGCAGTAAAAAGGTCAACTGAACGTTTTACCTCAAAGCCTTGTTACAATGCATATTGACAGACAAAATAAAAGCAAATCTGGGTTCTTTTCATAAAGTGAAGGATATGAGATTTACTAGGGAGGATGGCTGTGGGGACAGTCAGTCAGAGAAATTCACGTTCTGTGAAGGTGGTTACAGAGGTAACCAACTCAAACATATTTCTGGACATTTTGGTTTTGCAGGAATGAAAAATAAGTAATGATGGTTAAAATCAACAAAAAGTTGAGAGAGACAGAATAGGAACCCCAGTCTCTCAAATTAAACTTAAGTCACCTATTGGAGAAGTAGCCTGTACATTTCATGAAGAATCGCTCTAACAGTAAAAGCTGCTGCCTATTCAAAAATGACATTGTGAAGTGCTTGCACCCTCCACAACCAATGTTTCAAAACCAACTTTTCTCACCTACTTTAGTAGATTAATTCAGTAAGTCACACATAAGTCAGGCATGTCAGATCAAGTAGGAATGCAAAAAATCAGACTTCCTCCCTCATTAAAAGTTTGTTATTATTATTACTAAATTATTTTGGATTAAAAAAAGAATAAATGTTCCCTTGGGAATTGCTCAG
>VZTQ01011787.1:0-101002 GCA_013400755.1 Pelecanoides urinatrix | reverse complement strand
GGGCGGGTGTAAGCAGGAGCCCCCTTGCCCTGCGCCGCAGCGTGGTCTCACGCTCTGCCTGGCTGCCGGCATCCTCTGCAGCGCTCCCCGAGGAGAGGCGCTCCGGGTGCCGGACTGCCGTGGAGCTGCCTGGACGCTGTGCCGTTGTGCATGCGCAAATCGCTGTGGTGTGAAGTTTGTAGGAATAGTGCCATGGGATATTAGAAATAACCCCTCGCCAACCTCCAGGGTTGTCACCAGCAGAAACAGTGTTTGGCAGGCATTTAGTTGTACCTGGGATCTTGTCCCCACTAGGACTGGCCTCTTACATGGAGGTGAACGAGTCAATGGATTTGTACTGGGGATACAAAAACGTGTACAAGAAAACAGGGCACAAGCCCGATGGTTTCAACCAGTACCAGCAGGAATTCAAGTGTCTGGGGATGCAGTAATGATACAAGTAAAACATAGTCGGACCCTAAATGGCAGGATCTGTATACTGTGTTATTAACTTCTTACATTGCTGTAAAGGTTGCAGAAAAGGATAAATCGATTCATCACTCTCACGTTAAATGACTGCTGCTAACCGAGCCCTAGCGCGCTGGCTGCTGGAGGAACTCCCCGGTTGGCTGCCTGTCCCCTCCGCGCTTCCCGTCCGGCCCAGGGCGGGGGCACTCGCTGCGCTGCAAGCACCGCCCGGCAGCTCTGAGCGAAGTGAACATGCCCCCGCCGGGGCAGACCTGCCGCGCTGCCGGCGCGCGGGTGGGGCCCGGCTACTGCGGACGCTGGCAGGGGGCGGCCTGAGGCCGCGCAGCGCTGGGCGGGGAGCGGTCACGTGCTGGCGCGGCGCTTGTCGGGAAGTGGTGGTCCTTCCGCTCTCTGTGCGGCGGCGGCACCACCACGCGGCGCAGCCATGGCGGACGAGGACGGTGCGCAGCGGCGGGAACCGCCGGGGTGGCGTCTCGCTCCGCCGGCGCGGTGTGCATAGGCGGGAGGGGGCTCGGGGAGTCCCGCCGGGGAGGCGTCCGCGCGGGGCTCGGGGCCGCCATGGCGCCACGTGGGGGACGGTCGGCGGCGGGCCCGGCCCGGAGGGGTTCGGGGCTGCGGGCGTCCTCCTGGGCCTTACCCGCTCCTGGCTTGGTGGGGCCCGCAGGATCTCGGCGGGGATGCTCAGCGTGTCGCTCCCGCAGGTTCCAGCGTGAAGAAGCGGCGGAAGAAGGAGAAGCGGGTGCTTCCCGATGAGGATATAGCGGTAAGTGCGGGGCCGCCTGCCCGGCGAGGGGGCTGCCCGTGGCCGCGCTCGGGGTGCCTGGAGGCTTCCCCAGGCCGTTCCGTGGCGGCGCGGGGAGACGGTCCGTGGGGCCCGGGGGTAGGGCGGGAATTAGCGGTGCCTCGCAGCGTGCCCAAACGGGCTTCCTCCCCGCCACCACCGGAGGGAGCGTGGCCGCTCCGCGGGCAGAGGGGGCGGCTCACGGGCCGCGTGGAGGCGGCGCGTGGCAGCGGGCCGGAGCGCGGGCCTCCGGGTTTCCCTTCTCTGATCTCGGGTATCTTCATCTGCCCTCAGGACATTCAGCACACAGAGGAATTTTTCATCAAGCCCGAGTCCCGGATCGCCCAGCTGGACACGTCTCAGTGGCCCTTGCTGCTGAAGGTAGAGCGGGTTATAGACAACCTCGTGGCCCATTCCTGCTCCTTCTTTTGTCCTCTGTCAGTGCAGGCCCGTGGAGATGCACAACTCCTTCTCTCTGTAACCCTACTGCTAAGAAACAGCATGCGTGACATTCAAAACAGAGGCAAACCCTCTGCATGCAGAAGTCATGTTATAAAGTTTGTTCAGCAGTATCATTTGCATGCCTGCTTTCTAAGTTTACCATCTCCTAAAAAGACCCCACCACCTTTCTTCAGCTATTGATTTCAGTCTGACAGTGGCCTGTGGTCTGTGTAGACTTCTGAGTTGCTTGGGCTGAGTTTCTGGGGCACACTGGATTTATCCTGCGTTGTAAAGGTTGGTATTCTGCTGCTTTCCCATCTCTTTCAGTGCAGGACTTGCGTTTCTTTATCTTTCTGTAAAATGTTGTGGTTTCATTGTTGGTCATTTTCACTTTGGAAGAGGCTCTTTCGCTTAAATGTACAAATCAGGCGTTGTGTCACTGGGGAGGTGTATTGGGGCAAAGCAATGCTGAAACCAAGATGAGCTCAAGAACACTTGTCACTTTTGCTTGGATTTTGTAGAACTTTGACAAGTTAAATGTGATGACAGCACACTACACGCCTCTTTCTTCCGGTGCTAATCCCCTGAAGAGAGATATTTCTGACTATGTTAGGTGAGTGCATTAAGGGCCAGAGTGGTTTATTTTTTCTTTCACAGTTACAATCTTCAAAACATTTTCTGTTCTGGATTCCCCTTGTATGTTTCTGCCTGACTCGGTGCCTTGCTACTAACCAGTAAATGTCTAAATAGGACCTGCTGGTCACTTCCTGTAAAGTTTGCTCTGTTCTGGGGTCGTGGCTGGTCTGTGGACGGACATGCAAACACTTGAGAAATTCTCTGGGGTCATATGGAAAGTCTTTTGGCCTGCTAGGCTTTGAGACTGCTTGGAGTTTGTTTGTAGCGTTTGGTTTAAGTGCACAGTAGTGATGAGGAGTCTGGGGAGAAGAGAATTCTTTGACTGTGGAATATATCACCTGCTGTGCACAGAGCAGCTTCACTTGGGCTCATTGAGAGCAGCTGTGAGGTTCATAGCTTATTTGGCTGTATAGAAATACATTTCTTTGCAGTTGTGACAAATATTGTCAAAGTTTTTGCACTCTTGTGTTTGCCCTGATGCTTAACTCCTACTCTCTGTCATCTTGCACTATAGGTCTGGCTTTATTAACCTCGACAAACCTTCCAATCCATCTTCCCATGAGGTGGTTGCATGGATCCGACGCATCCTTCGAGTAGAGAAGACTGGACACAGTGGCACTCTGGATCCGAAGGTGACGGGGTGCCTTATTGTGTGCATTGAGAGGGCAACACGACTGGTCAAATCTCAGCAGAGCGCAGGTATGTTTATTACCTGGGGCCATTTACAGTCTAAGCAACTGGGGAGGTGTGGAGTTCTTTTGGAGACAAAATGGAGATTTCCAGTGTTTGAAAGGGCTACCCTTGGTCTTCAGTGCCTTGAGCTTAAGGGTTTGCTTATCCTTCTCACTCCAAGGCAGTGAGGGTGCTTCCATGCTCTCATAAGTTTTTTTTGATTGGTTTTCTGGGGCTTGTGCTGTTTTAAGTCAGTGAAAACACTTCTGACAGGCTGGTTTCTTGTACTAACTGAGCTTATGGCCTCAGCCTCTACCAGTCCAGTGAAATAAAACTTGGTGAAGAAATAAATGTAGCTTAGATTTATTTTGTTGGAAGAATAACCAACTCCATAATAAATTGTGCACGCTTCCTAGGAGAGGTGGTGGTGAAGATTTCAGGGCTCTGTGGATGTGTGGCTGTGAAGCAATGTGGACCTTGAAGTCAACATTAAATGCAAGCAGCCACTCCTGACTGCTCTTGTCGTTCTTTCAGGCAAAGAGTATGTGGGAATTGTTCGGCTGCACAATGCAATTGAAAGTGAGGCTCAGCTTGCCAGGGTAAGTCTCAGCATGCTCTTAGCCATGCTGGCACTTTACATGCAAAGTGTTCAGCGTTGTTGGGAGAGGAGAGGGTAGGAGTGGAGCGCAGGTGCACTCATGTGTGTGAGGTGATGACAAAGTTTATCCATTCTCTGAGTGCAGTGGTGCTGTCCACCTGCAGCACCCTGATTCCTGTTTTAGGGTCTGGGTGCTGTGCAGCCTCTAGAGACCCTCCAGTCTCCCAGTGTCCTCCTGGGGGCTGCTGTGGTGTGTGGCTGGCTGCCTGCAGGAGCGAAGTGGTGCCGGCAAGGTTGGAGCCCCTCTTTGGGGGACTCCATCCCCACTGAGATGAGGGATGATGTCTGATCACATACTGGCACCTGATGAAAAAGCCCAGCTGTGCTTACTGGCAGCTAGGGTAGCATTTTGACCACATCACTGGTTGAGATTGGCTTTATTAAATATGACATCAGCAAATTATGATGAACCTTGTGGTTTCTCACTCATGGAAGTGGTTGTAGTTGCTGGCAACCCCAAGGTGCTCCTACGTTAGGGCACAGGTGTGAATGATTACTACTTCTGCTTCTACCCTCAGGCAATAGAAACTCTGACAGGTGCACTGTTTCAGCGACCACCCCTCATTGCTGCTGTCAAACGACAACTGAGAGTCAGAACCATCTATGAGAGCAAGCTGGTGGAGTATGATCCTGAGAGAAGATTAGGTAAAATGGGGATTTCCTGCCTTCTTTCTCTTAAGTTGACAGCTGATAAAATTTCCTGTGAAATGGGCTGTTTCCTCTTCTTGGCAGATGTCATAGGACATAAATTCTCACCACCATCAAGCAGTAACTGCTTCATGCATTACTTTGGTGTGCTGAGAAGCGAATTCCATCTGTTGTTGGTACTGCTGCATCCTTCATTGAAGAGCCAAATGATGTCAATTAGATGGCATTAGCACTCAGTGCAAAGATGACCTTCATCTATCACCCCAGGCTGATGGCTCTGTGAAGGGTTGGACATACAGCTTCTCTTGGAGGGAGCTTCTAGATGTGGTTCGATTCTAGATATGTAAATACTATTCTGTCCTGTCCTGCATTTCAGGTATCTTCTGGGTGAGCTGTGAAGCAGGCACATATATCCGAACACTCTGTGTTCACCTTGGTTTGCTGCTTGGTGTAGGGGGCCAGATGCAAGAGCTCCGCAGAGTGCGCTCAGGCATCCTGGGAGAGAAGGTAGAGTGGTAGTTCTAACTATAATGAGCAAATTTTAAATTGTCAGAATTGCAAGAGTGCTTTGGAACTGTGTTAGTTTTACAGTGTTAGGAGAAAGTATAGGTGGCTGGGAGGAGTTTTGTGAATAACCCTAAAAATGTGGGAGCTCTTGCCATAGACCTTCTGTAACCAAAGCGTTGAGTTCAGTTCAGGGTGTTGCCCCTGTTCTGGTAATTAAGCTTTGGGACAGTGAGTGACTGGGAAGTGCACCATGGTGACCGAAGTTTGTTTTATGCCACCTGTGTTTCTCAGCCTACAAACCATGCACGTGCCATGAGTTCAGGCGTGTGAGCTGTCTGCTTAGCAGTCTGCGACTGCTTGGTGTCAGGGCACAGTGCAGGGAATGTGCTTCATCGAAATGAGCCTGGGAGATGCAGTCTTATGTGATCTTGAACACTTGTACAGTCTTTTTAGTCTGGTCATAGCTGGATCCTGCTGCCAGTCCAAACTCCAGAACTAATTTCTTTCCTTGCAAAGCAGGAGTGTCAGAGTGCAAGTGTTTCCCCAGCCATCTGTGCTCTTACCACAGCTGTAATCACTGGCAGTGATTAATTTCTGAATTCCAGGTGTTGGGTGCTTACAGCTGCTTCAAGAATTTATTCCATGTCACAGACTGAAGAGCTGGTTAATTTAGACTTCTACTCACTAATCTTTGTCTAGAAGTCCCAGGTATTTGTTTAAGTTTGGTCATATTTCAAAGTTTCATGTGGACAGACCTTATACACTAGATCCAAGTGCTGTCTGAGATTAGGAACGTTGAAGTCTGGCAGCACAAGTCAGGCTGACCTCAAGCTGTTGACGGAAGGTATTCTTGCCTCTTAGGTTGCTTTTCTGATGCTTCTGATTGGGCATCTGTGTTTCACTCTCCTTCAGCACACTATCTGCTGTTGCACTTCAGCTGTTTTCTTGTGTGTGTTTAGTGTTGGTGGCTGGTAGGAGAGTTTAGAGGGATTGCGTCTTTGCAGGACAACATGGTGACTATGCATGATGTACTGGATGCACAGTGGCAATACGACAACAACAAGGATGACAGCTACCTGCGAAGAGTTATCCTGCCGTTGGAGAAACTGCTGATTTCACACAAGCGGCTAGTCATGAAAGACAGTGCGGTGAGTTCCTGAGATAGTGCCAGTTGACAGCCAGAGACTGCAAAGTGTCCTTCTAACTAGTACAGCTAATATAATAAATGGGGGATCAGGATTCACAGGGTGTCCAGTGCTGTCCTGATTGTGAGCTGTGTAGGACCTAGTATGGGCCACTGCCAGATCAGCAGTAAGATGCAAGAGCAAAGAATTGAGTGGCAGAGAAGCTGCTGTCCTCACTTCAGGAGGATGCTGATGGTTATAAGAGATCTGCCTGACATGTTGTTTGCTGTGATAGGTACTTTTGCTTTGCTGGCTTTTTTGAAAGTCCCCGAGTTTTATATAGTGGACAATAAGAAACAGATATGTAGAGATGTTATTGCTGGGACAGTAATGGCAATGGGAAGCTAGAATATTAGAGGCACTTCTTACCTTGTTTGTATTTTCTAATGGCTTACAGGCCCTCCTGTTCCCTACATTTTCAGGTTAATGCCATTTGCTATGGAGCCAAGATCATGCTGCCTGGTGTCCTGAGGTATGAAGATGGTATTGAGCTTAATCAGGAGATTGTTGTCATCACTACGAAAGGAGAAGCTATCTGCCTAGGTATGAAACTTCTTGTGCCCAGCTAACTGCAGAAGTAACAGATTGTGTTCCAGTGAATGCACAACAAATGAGTCCCCGTGCACAAAAGGTTTAAATAGTGCTTCCTGCTGGGGACTGTGGGTTAGTAAGGCCCAAGGCAGCTGGTTTGGGAAGGATGTTAAGAAACAGGGGCTGCATCGGTCCTTGGCAAGGTGTGAAGAGTTCCTCAGCCTGGTTTCAGCTGTGTGATGCTCAGATGCGCTCTGTGTGTGAGGTGATGACAAAGTTTATCCATTCTCTGAGTGCAGTGGTGCTGTCCTCCTGCAGCACTCCGATTCCTGTTTTAGGGTCTGGGTGCTGTGCAGCCTCTAGAGACCCTCCAGTCTCCCAGTGTCCTCCTGGGGGCTGCTGTGGTGTGTGGCTGGCTGCCTGCAGGAGCGAAGTGGTGCCGGCAAGGTTGGAGCCCCTCTTTGGGGGACTCCATCCCCACTGAGATGAGGGATGATGTCTGATCACACTGGCTCATCACACTTCCTGAGCAGATCAGTGTAAAAGGACTTGAGCAACTACCGGCTTCTGTAAGTGACTCGAAAAGGTGCTTTGTTCTAACCAGGGTCTTCGAAGAAGCTGTGTAGGTGGCAGGTGGTGACATACTGTACAGATGGTCTGTCATAGTGCTCAGTGCTGCATGGCCTCATACTCTGTTCAGACCCATGGGACTGAGGAGCCTTGGAGGTGTTACACAGCCAAGCTGTTCCAACCTGTTGTTTGTACTGCCTGCACTCTGGTCATCTCGGGGACCCAGCAAGAAAAACAATTTATTGGCAGGATTAGTCTCCTCTAGTTTGGCTCTGCAAGGTTTTGGGAGCTGATGAAGGAGCAGCACTGCTCCTTTCTGTAGTGGCGTGGTTCCTTGAGCTGCCTGGAAGTGCTCTAGCAGCTGTTCACAGAGCTCTTCCCCATACAGTGGTGGTGTTGGTGTTGCTCTGGGAAATGGTTGGTCTTACTGTGTTCACTGATCCAGAACTGGTCTTCTGGTGTAACCCAGAGAGGCCTGTGCTTATGGTGTGCTTAATTCATGACTGACACACTTGCTGCCTTTAAGCAACACAGCTCTCTGAAGCATTAATCCGGAATTTGCCTCCAGAGAGGTTTTGGGGTGAAATGGCACTGGTGGGGGGGTGTTGCTCTTCTTTGTGCTGACAGAGGAAGAACAAGCTGAACGCAGCAGGTTCCTGCGTCACTGCCGCAGTTCTGCTGTTAAAGAGTTAATGAACTCTCTGCCTGCTTCTGCAGCCATTGCCTTGATGACCACAGCAGTCATTTCTACTTGCGACCATGGCATTGTGGCGAAGATCAAGAGAGTGATCATGGAGAGAGACACATATCCCCGCAAATGGGGTCTTGGTCCCAAGGTGAGTAGCGTGGGGGTGTGGTCAGTCCCAGGGCGATGGTGGGAGCCCAACTGTCGGGATGTGGGACTCCGGACCCCTCGGGCAGAGCTGTGCCCGTGTCTTCTCCAGGGTCTCGGCATAATTCTTTTGTTCTCTCCTGGAGCCATGATGGTGCTACTTCCCAGTGCTGGTGGGAGCAAGGCATTCCCTCCCAATGGAGCCTGGCCAGCTCTACCAGAGGCCCAGCTGGAGCTGCCGCTAGTGCTTAGGCGTGGGCTCCTCAGGTCTGTACCAGGAGCACCAACCCTCCTCTGGTAAAGAGCCAAATGATGTGAAGTGGATGGCATTAGCACTCTGTGCAAAGATGACCTTCATCTATTGCCCCATACTGATGGCTCTGGAGGGGCTGGGCAAGGAGTTGCTTTTTTTTCTGGTGCAACTGCAACAGTGCCAAAATGCAAACTGTCTTGTGAGACACTAAATTGTGCCTGAAGGACACAAGCAGTGGGAACACCCATTGTTGGGTTTCTCTTCCATCTCAAGCATGTGGTAGTCATGGAAATCGGCAGGTCAGCAGTGCTAGCTTAACTGCAGCCAGACTGGCGTTTTGCTGTGGCAAGTGATGCTGCTCAGACTTAAAACTTGGTGTGAAGTTGTTGTGGCTTATTCCGTTCCTGTGGTTCAGGTGAAATGTAGAAAGCTGTAGGGATGCATGCACATCTATCTCACAGCAAATGTGAGGTAATGTGGGCCAGTTCAAGCATCTTGGAGTCTTTAGCAAAGCCTTTTGCTAAAGGTTCAGCTGAAATGCGGCGTGTCATTAAGCTGGAGAAACCCAGTCAAAGATTTGAGCTCCATGATGTGCAGAGTCATCTTATTCTGCTGCTGTTACTTCCCCCACAAATTAACCCTTATTTATTGATGAAGATGCCTCCTGTCTGAGATTTGTAGGCTGCTGTGCAGGGGATGATCTGTGTGATTTGTTAGAAGGTCCTTGGAGAGGTGTTAAATCAGTAATGCTGTAGTTGTTGGCTTGGCTTGTTCCTGGATTACCTCCTCTTAGGCCAAGCGGCTGAAGCCCCAAGGAGGATTTCTCCTTCCTGGAGCTACAGTCTGACTTGTTGCACGTTGCTCTCAGGCCAGTCAAAAGAAGATGATGATCCAGAAGGGTCTACTGGACAAGCATGGAAAGCCCAATGAGAGCACACCGGATTCCTGGAAGAAGGAATATGTGGATTACAGGTGGGTACAGGGTGTGTGGCTCCTGCATGGTGGACAGAGGAGCTCTGAGCAGCGAGGGCTGGGCTGGGTGCTGCCATTTGTGCTTGGAGCATGTTAAGCCTGGCCCAAGGAGGTCCAGCTGTCTGGACCCATGGGGTGTGGTGGCATTTCTTGCAGTCCCAGGGAGCATGCTGATAGTGAGCAGCACCAGAGGGAAAGGTCCTGAGCAGATGGTTATCCCTTTCTAGCCTGTGCTTGTGGTTTTAGAGGGAGTCATTCTGCTAAATTAAATGGGGGAGGCTTTGCTGTTGCACAGCCCAGCTGGCCCTGGCGCAGGCTGCAGGTCTTCCCCACACCAGCCTCCCCACCAAGAGCCTGTTGTGGGTTACAGAGCCCTTGCACACGGGACAGGGCTTTTTACTTGTACAGAGCAGTGCAAGGCAGCGGCTGTTCTACTGAGCCTGGGGATCTTCTCTTTCAGGGATGCTTCCAAGAAAGACGCAGCTGCTGTTCCCCGAGCTGTTTCAGAGCTGGAGAGGGCTCCAAAAGTGAGTATTGTTAGTGCTCTATGGCTGTAAGGTTGGTTGGGCCCTGATGAAGAGTGGATACGCACCTGTTCCTTTAGGCAGCTGGTATCAGGCACTGGATTGTGTGCCGCTTTGGTTGGTTGTTTTACAGGGGAAAGTGTTTCATATTCTAGGAGCCTAGCACCTGAACATGTGTTGTAGTTGTGTAGCCCATGAGCTACCTGTAGGGTGACCTGTTTAGAGCTTTATCCCTGTGTGTTTGTCTCTGGGATGTTGCACTTTGGGTGCAACTCCTGTAGCACAGTATGAGAATGAGGAGCTCTGACTTGTGATGTACAAGCTGCAGCATCCAAGGAAATATGTTGTATGGAGCCACAATGGAGGTTTGTTGTGCCAGAACACCTTTCTGGAGACTACAGATGCAGAAATGTCCATGCAAGAGTTGCATCTAAAGTTCCATAAGTCAGGGCTTGTGCATGCACTAGGAAGGGTGCAGCAGTGCTTGAAACTCTGGAGCATTTGGGGTGCAGGAAACACTGAGAAATACAGGATATAATTCTGGCAGAAGCAAATCCTAGACAGTGTATGCTGGAGGGGACCACTGTCAGTCTGTAGCTCACCTTCCCGCTTAAAGCATTGTTAACTGTGAAGTTTGATTGAATCAGGCAAAATAGTTGCAATGGTCTTGCAAACAGTTTTCGCATTACTTGAGCTCCTTTGGAAGATGGTGTGTCTGACAATGTGTTCCCCTAACAGAGGAAACGAGAATCGGAGAGTGAAAGTGAGGAGGCTGTGACCCCACCATCCCCTGCCACCCCACCACCAGAGGAGCTGAGCAAAAAGGAAAAGAAAAAGAAGAAAAAAGAGAAGAAGGCCAAAGAGGCAGCTGAGAGTGGGGGAGAGCAAATAGAAGTGGTATGTAACTGAGTGCTGCCATGGTATGGTCCAAGCATGGGGGATATTGCTGTCTCTCCCTAATACCTCCAGGATAAGCACATCAGCAACCTGCTCTGCATGTCCCCAAAGTGCCAGGCTCCCCACAGGCAGAGAAAGATGTCTGTGTAGGCGCATTTGTAAACTAAATTGGTGGTGGGACATCGGGCAGATGAGGCTTGGGGTGGATCTGCAGTGGGGCAGGCATGGGGTGAGCAGCCATTTGTGCCCTGGGGCAGTTGGTGGGTACACATTCCTGCCAGGCCACCTCTGTGCTCTGGTGCCCTGTAACAGGTCCCAGTGGGAGGATGGTGCCTGGCATGGTGCTGGCATTCAGTCAGTGTGCTTGAGTGCTTGTATGGTGGTGAGGGAGCATTGTGGCCATGGGGAGCCTGCACTACTTCTGGAGTGGGACTGTTCCTCCTGAAATGAGCAGTGGGGGATTCCTTTTTGATTCCTTCCTGACCTCTCCAACCTCTTCACAGACCAGTGAGACCAGCACGAAGAAGAAGAAGAAGAAGAAGAAACAAAAGGAGGTAGAAGAGAGCTCGGAGTAAGCAACTGGATCTGTCCAACACAGGCGACCTCGTCGGTAGGGAGGGAGGAGTCTGAGGCCTTGAAAAAGAGGACTGGCTGTGTGGCAGAGGGGCCAGCAGTTTCCAAGTTCCTTTTCTGCTGTTGTATACTAGTGAGCGGGTGTATTTGCCCAGGATATGCCCTGCTCAGGTACCCCTCCTCATCCTGTTTTAAGGGTTGCCAGAGGAGTGGGGTGCCTGACTGCCCCTGCACTGGATTGCTCTCTAAAGCTGAACACCATGATGCCAATAGAAGTGGTATCTTCAGGGAAGCTGTTGCTCCTGGCTCTTACTTGGTGTCTCTGTTTTCACCTTGACAGGGAGGAATAACATTTCTCCCCTCTCTTGTCCTGCCTCTTTCTTCCTTTTCTTCCAAGGTTGGAGCTGTTACCTGACAGTTGCAGAATGTGTTGGTGTCTGGAGGACTGGCTTTGTCACAGCCTGTCTGAATGGGTTTGGATGGGGACAGTGAAATCGGTTATTTGAAGGGCTCTGGTTTGTTTAATCTGGCTGTATGCTTGGCTTGACCGTCAGCTAGGTGAGCTCAAATAGTCCACCCAGATATTCTTCAGTACTTTTTTTTAACTTTATCATAAAAGGATTAGAACATTAAATTCCTGCTTTTTGCTTTATAGTGCGGGGACCTGCTTGTTAGTTGTCAGCTGATCCCCAGACCCAGTGCCCCAGTGACCTTGTCATTGTGTACCTCTTGCTGGCTCTTTGCTCTTCTGTACCCAGTTGTTGGAATGGGACCACAGCACTTGCAGTTGCCTTTACTGGTTTGATATCTAATATGCTCTGAAGGCTAGAAGTGGGGATGCTATGGGGGCAGAAGTGAAGTGACCAGAAAGTGGCTAGCCAGTATATTTTTCTAAAGGGCTGTTGGGACCGGAATCCTCATGAGGAAAAACTTGGCCAGAGGCAGCTCTGCAAGGGGCACTGGGTGTGGGGCTTGAGCAGTTTCAGAAAGACTGTCCTAATTTCCTTATCTGGGCTGGCTCACAGGGGGCAGGAGGTCTCTCCTCTGTCACAGGCGTAGTGCCGAGCCAGGATTTTAGTCCCTTTTAACGGGGAAGGATCCCTGCAGAGATTCTGTAACTTTTGTCTTAGCCTTGTGCATTGCTTTTGTCTTAACCGTTTGACTTTTCTCCCCTCCAATGCTAGAGATACACACAGGTGGTGGGGCCAGCAGCTGGTGGCTGTCAGAACCTGAACAGAAAAAAAAGTCCATTTTTATTTACTCTTTTTTACATAAAAATAAAAGCCCTATTTTTGAACAGGTGATTTTCTTGTTCATCTGGCTCCTGTAAGAGGTCAGTGGTCTGTTCATGGGGAGAGGAGGCAGCTTGCGCATGCGCGTGCTGCAGCTGGCAGGTAAATGGCTGCCCCTTCTGTCCAGCCTTTGTGCTGCTCTCCTGAAGAAGCTGCTGGTGCAGAGAACGGGTCATGTTGACATGGACTATCACTAGAGGGGCTTTTGTTGCTGGTCAGGCTTCGCAGGAGCTCAAGGGGCCACCCTCCACTTTGGTAAAACCCACTGGGACATGTGCCTGGAAGCTGATTGTTTTCTTTCCTCCTTTGCCTATGCTGGAGTGAGCTGCTGGAGAGGTCTGACAGTGGCTGGAGTTACTGTCTGGTCCTGGCCTGCCTAACCTTGAGTGTGTTAGGGTCAGGGAGGTGGGAACAGACTTCAGCTGTGAGTGAGTTCTCAGCCTAAGAGGTAAAACACCAGTCACAGCAATGTTTCAGCACATATTTATTGCTGCTTATTGTTTCCCTGCAGTGGATGAGAACAGAGGTCCCTATTGCACATCAACAGATTTTATTTTTGGCATCCTTAAATTGCGCAAGACTTCTTAACCCCCTTCCCCCTAGCTGACTGCTGAACACACAAATGAGATTTTCACCTAAATGACTATCATTTGCCCAGGAGCCATAGTGATGCTTCCTAGACATGGTCATGGTGGGGCTTGTGCGTCACTCCACTCCTGCAGAAGAAGGAACACCTTTGTGTGGGTGGCTTTTACGTTTGCATACAGTGCGTGAGGCACCTTAGGCTCAGGAAAACATGTGTGGATGATCTTTGTAGAGACACTGTTTCTACTGCATGCAACAGATACTTGAGGCTGGATTTAATTTACCCATTGAACTGTCCCTCTGGGGTTTGGTCTGTGGGACTTTCTCAGCTGCTGCCAAGTTTCTTCGGCTAGGCAGTAACAATCCAAGCTGCATGGTGATAATTTAAATACAGTGAGTTGTTACAACTACAGTTGCACAGGGTGGATCGGAAAACTCCTACCTCAGAACGCAGGGTGAGACCTGCTTGGAGGTGGTGTGCTCCATGCCATCTGTGTCAAATCCATGCTTGCCTTTTTCTGCTCTTCCCCATTTCTGAGGGGAAAACCTTGGCTGTAGGAACTCTGCTGTGGTCTGTGTGAAGCCTCCAAAGCTCGTGGACAGCTTTCAAGGTGCTTGTGGCGCAGAGTGCACTCCTACGATGGCAGGGGACATATGCCTGGAAAACCTCTGCTCTACCACTTGCCTTGGGACCAATGCAGAGATCGGCCAGGTGCTACAGCAGGACTCTGCTGTAGCCGCTAACTTTACCACTGCCTTGCAATGCTGTGGGAGGTGGTGTCCCCTGGGCAGCCTGTCCTGCATTCCCCTGAGAGAGGATCTGGAGATGCTCTGTGTGTGTGTCAACCAATTGAGACCATGTCTGTGGAGCAGCAGAGGAAGGGAGTTGTGCTGGGCTGTGTGTGGATGAGGGGGGGCTGAGGAGAAGGTTTCTCCCCATGGCTGCAGGATGGTTGATGAGAAGCGGCTGGGTTCGGATGCCCTCTCAGTAGACCCAGGAGACGGGCACCCACTGTGGAGAGCTGCAGGCCTGCTCAAAGGCTTCCTGCAGCAGCTGGAGGCTTTCTTCCACCCCATTGTTGACCAGTGAGAGGTCGAAGTAGTGTGCGTATCGGCTTCGGATGCTCTCTGAATCCTTCCTGAGCTGCTGCAAAGCCTCTGACTGCAAGAAATGGGAGAAAGTGCTCAGGAGGCTGAGAAGGGGGATTTCACAGCCCACCCCAACAGGCAAACTCCCTCCCACCACCAAAACAACTCAACTGGTTGCTAAGTATCAGAGCACAGAGCATCCCTGCAGCTTGTCTGACAAGCTAGGAGCTGTTGTGCGATCTCTGGGAGTGTGTGTCTGGGGGTTTTGCTGGACTTGTATGCAATGCTGGGAGCATCAGGTTACCTGCTACAGTGAGGCCAGACCTGCTTGGTCTCGTATTTATCTTTAAAATGCTTTGTGGCAGCTCCCTGGGAGGAGAAGATTCACTGAGCAGCAGGCTGCTCATTACTACACTATGCAGTGTAGCCAACTGAAAGGCCTAAGGCTGGTTTCAAGGTAGGATCCCTGCAGGATGGTCACTTCCCACTGGCATTTGACCAGAGCAGCACTGGCTGGCAGAGCTGTACCAGCCTCCCTCTTCTGGTTTTGGCTGCGATAGAGTTAAATTTCTTCATAGTAAAAGCAAAGCAGCCTGCCCGCTCCTGCCGGTGTGGCTAGTCTACACACCTCCTTAGCTAGCAGGGGCATCCCAGGAGTGTGTCCCTGTGGGCAGCAGTGCCCTCAACAGCAAAGTCCAGACCAATTTCCATGTATCTCCTTAATGGAGCTTGAAGCGCAGGTGCCTCCCTGCTTCTGTGCCTGGGGGTGGAGATGAGCTTGGGGTGCTATGTTTGCTGCAGTTCTGCGGTGTCTTGCCTGGCAGCTCTTGGGGGTGGAGAGGGGAGAGCAATAAGCAGTTTGGGTCATGTGAGCTCTGCTGGGTCACATCTTGGGTCTGCTGCATCCCTTCTAGTAAGCAGTTACCTGAGCTGCTGCACCTAGCTATATATAGTGCCTGCACCAGTGGGGCTGGCCCTGCCCACTGCGGCAGGAGTTAATTCCTCTGTCTGGAGACAGCGGTGGGTGATGGGGCATGGAAGGGGGGGCAGCAGCCTGCCTAACTGCCCTTTCTGTTCTGACACTTGCCCCCCTTTTCACCCCCTCTCCTGCCCTCAGCCTGCTGCATCTGGCTTTACAATCCTCTGCAGGTTAACGTGCCTCTAATTGCTTGTGCAATGCTTGCTCTGAAGGCTGCATAAATACCTTTCCTGCAAACTATTAAGCTTTACGAACCCCAAATTAATAGTTTGGGAGAAGCAGCCTTGGCTGGCCATGAGTCCAGGAGGAGCACAGCTCTGTGGATTTCCCTGTTCTCCTATTGCTTCCTGTGTCCCTGCAGAGGTTAGCCCTCAGGGGAGCTGGTCCAGGCTGTGGCAGGGCAGGGTAGGCAGCACTGCTCCCTGCGTCGGGGTCTTCCCAGGAAATGGCAGCGTGTGGCAGTGCTTGGCGCTGTCTGAATTAACTGTGGCACCAGTGCTCTCCTGGACCACAAAAATCAATGCAGACAAGAAGAAGCTGATGTGGAGCAGGGAGAGTCCTGGGCTGCTGCAGTGTGCTCCTTGCTCCCCTGCTGTGGGCAGGCAAACCTGGCCAAAGGGGGACTCTGCCTCGGTACCCTGCCACCCACCTGCTCTGCCTTGTCTGTTGGGGCAATGAAGACTATGAACGGGGAGAGCTCGGCTGTGCGGACGATCTTCAGGGTCTGTGGAGAGAGGGGTGGTTACCAGAGTGTGGCCATTCCTCAGGGTGGGAGCTGTCCCCCATTACCCCACACTGCTCCCCAGCCAGGGTGCGATGGTGCCTGTGATGCAGTGGTAGGCTAAAGGGGCCACCCCTAATCTGGGGCCATGAGCTCTCTGGGTGGACTCCTGAGCCTGGGGGTAGTCGGGTGATGCAGGGGCAGTTGGGTGAAGCTGTAGCAGGGGTCCCAGCAAGGCTTCCCCTGCACGTCATGGGGGAGGATGTAAGGGCATCCACAGCCCTGCTCTGGGCTGGCTACTGGACACAACCGCCACTTTGCAAAGCAGCACCCACGTGCTTGGTGTCAGAGAGGGGAAATAGGCCCTGGGTGGAGCTTGTGCTGGGGCCTGCACCCCCACTCCCACAGCAGCCTGGCCCTGGCCTTGCTGTCACAGCCAGGTGCTTGCTGTGTGATGGGGAATACCCTCACTGCACCCATTGTCTTGGGAACAGAAATGCCACCCCAGCACTCCCTGGTTTGTTTGGTTTTTGGGGGGAAGGGCAGGTGGGCAGTGCATCGGGAAGGCAGGGACAGTCACAGCCAGCACACAGGTAATCAATCAGTGGCAGCCCCCATCCTGCCCACCCTTTCCCCTGGTCCCTACCTGGGGTTCAATGTCCAAAATAGCAACTTTGTTCTGCTGATGGATCTTGTGCACTGTTTCAAATTTGGTGCCAAACATGTTTCCTTGGTAGCTTCCAAACTCCAGGAACTCATTGGCTGAGATGTCCCGGGTCATCTCCTCAGTGGAGACAAAGTAGTAGTCCTTCCCATCCACCTCATTCTTCTTCTGGGGGCGTGTGGTGTCTGGGGAGGGAGGGAGATAGTGAGTGCTGGCCCCAAGAAGGACTAGGGAACAGAGTGGAGCAGGCAGCCCCTGCTCTGGGTGACCTGGGCATCTTGCCTTCCCTTTTTGAGCATGGGGCTAGGGCATGGAGGGCCTGTGTACCTCAAGGCTAGACTGTACTAATCCCCTTTCAACTCCTTCCTGCCTGGGACAAGTAGGGAACTCGGCCAGCCTGAGGAGAGCCATTGGGATGTGAAGAATGAGGTGTCTCTGCAATGCAGGGCATGGCAGCCTTGCAGCCATTGTGGGTAGGTTCAGCCCGTGGGACTGTAGGCAGGGAGGCCCTACGCTTTCCTGTGTGGTGGCCTCTGACATCGGGGGCTTGGTGGTGCTGGAGGAACATCTTCCCCCCTCCCATCTGCTGTCAGAAGGTCCTGGCTCAAGGAGGTGAGAGGAAACACGCCTTGTGCTGTGCCCTCCACCCTGGATGGGTACTTACATGGGGGTGGGTACATGAACTTCTCCGGGTTGTTGCTGAGCAGAGCATTCTTGATGTGGCTACGGCCCACACCGCTGGCCCCTGCAGCGAAGGAGGGATGGATACTGGAGGTGGGCTCAGAGAAGCCTGGCAGGAGATTCTGGGGCCCCTCTGCAGCTCTGGGTCTGAGGAAAGCTGCAGAGCTCCTGGGGCCTTGCCCAGGATCTGCTTTCTGAGCTGGTCCGTGGTGTCTTCTCCCTGCCTTGGGCATGCTCACCTCCAGCCCCAGCTAAAGACAGGACCAGTGCCTGCTAAGCAGCCAGCACAGCTGGGCTGTGTGGGCTGCCTGTGCCCTCAGTGTCCATGGATAACTGCTCAGCACCCAAAGCATGGGAGTCCTTGCTTTGTTGCAGCTGCACAGACCAGAGCTGCTTTCAGTAAAAATTATCCGTAAAGATACTTATGAGCTGGAAACTCCTGAAGTAACTCTACCTCAGCATCACTATGCAGGTGCCACACCATGCACAACGCTGCATGGAGGAGGTCAGCCTGCTTGGTGACCACTGCAGGCACAAAAAATGCTCCCCAGAGCTTGCTAGGTTTTGAAGCAGTCCTGGTTCCCCCCGGGACCCACACGCAGCCCCTGTGCTCCAGGGATGCCTGGGGCAGGACCTACCGATGAGCACCAGAGTCTTCCTCTTGAAGGCAGGCAGCCTCACCACCTCCTCATACGAAACCACATCCAGCTGGTCAAAAACTGGGGTGGAGGAGAAACAAGACAGCAAGTGGTCAGAGCTGGCTCGGCCGCAGCAGCAGGACCGCATGCTCGTCAGACTGAAACCAAGTCCTTGGGGAAAACGGAGGGAGTGATCAGAACTGAGCTGGGAGCTCATCCCTGTTTGGCTGCTCCAGGAAAAGGGCAGTAGCCTCAGCAGCAAGCGGCATGTGAGGTGTGGAAGACTTGCTGGGGAGCTCGACCAGCAGCTACCGAAGGAGAAGCCAGGGCTGCTCTTGCTCAGTAATTCTGCTCAGGACAGTAGGACCTGGGAGCTGGGTGGGGAGGCAGCAGGACACTGCAGGGAGCTTCTTGCTGGGGGAGCTTTATTTATCTTGCTGATTTACAGCCTTGTTTGTTGCTGGTTGGAGCTGCAGGCTGGGCTAGGAGCCAGCACGTCCTCAGGCACCCACCTCTGCTGGCCCAGCGCATGCTTAGCACAGGGTGTTTGCATGGGCAGCTGTGGGGAGCAGTTCGGGCTGCTCCCTAATTGCTGAGCAGCAGCAAGGCCACCACTTGCCCTGTGTTCAGCAGCCTGTGGGGTTTGAGGGCCTGGGAGCCCGACCTCCCAAGGAGCTTGGGGCCAGGAGTGCCAGGGATTGTCACCACATGAGAGCATGGGCGCCCGGTGGCTGGCTCCTGCATGAACCAACCCCGTACAGAGCTGCATGGGGATACAGCTGTGGCCGCCTGAGGAGTACGAGGACTTTGGAGAAGGGACTCAAAAAAGCTGACAGCTGTGGGGTATCCTCCCAAGGTCCCACTGCCAACACAGCTGGGCCATTTGGTTTCCCATGGAGGACAGACCCCAGACCCACCCCTGCCCAGAGGCAGGAGTGATGGCCAGGGCTGGGGATGGAGCCCATTGCCCTGCTCACACTTACTTGAGCTGTGCTTGGCCAGGTATTTATCTTTGCACTTCTTCTTCTTCCCAAAGGGGCTACAGCTTGGGGATTCACTCTGACTGGACTGGGTGATGCTCGCCACACGCCTGCCGAGAGAGGACACCACCATGGTCCAGCTGTCACCCCAAGCCCTGGGCAAGAAGCAGGATTGTCCCTCAGACATTCAAGGGCAAGAGGAGCAGGGTAGCTGCTGGGACAGGTAAAGGCTCACCCTGTGGCAGATGAAGGGGACATTTGCCTCCTTTTCCCAGCAGTGATGCTGGTGTTACCCAACACGGTCACGTTCCTGGTAGCACACGATCACGGCTCCCGCCTCTACTCCCAAATCCAGCCTTTCTGGCCAAATCCAGGGACCTACCACTCCTGCAGCTCCGGAGAAGGGATGAGTCCTGCCGACTCGGTGCAGGAGCCCTCCACCCGGCCCTGCCACCAGTTGCTGTCATCCTTGTTTATGATTTGAATCACGTTGCCAGTCTGAAACTTCAGCCCTGCTTCCTTGCAGGGGATCAGGTTGTCTTTTTTGGGGTCGTAGTCAAACTGTGCCCTCATGAACATCTGCAAAAGAGAGCAGGCCAGAGTCAGCATGGCCATGCAGGGTGGCTGAACTTGGTCGTGTCCAGCTCCTGGCCCCACATTGTATCCCCCAGCAGTGACTGCAGAGCCAGCTCTAGGCACAAGGTCCCTGCTCCAGGAGGGACCCCAGTCCCTGCTGCTTTCCAGGCCCCACAAGGCTGCGGGGGGAGAAAGGATATGCACAAAGCCTTGGGGCATGGAGCTGCAGTGAGACGTGCTGGTGGGTGAGAGAGGGAGGGAGGAGGAGAGCATCTTGGCCCTACTGGGAGCCAGTGAAACGGCTGCTGCCTCTAGGCAGGCCTGCATGCCCCACAGCTGGTGCTCGAACCGTGACATGTAGCCCCCCTGCAGTCTCCCAGGTGCTGCACAGTGCTGGTGAGCCGAGCTAGCTGGACATGGGTCCCACCACCTGGACCAACACAGTGCACAGCAACCGGGGTCTGCAGAGGGGTGAGCAGAGAAGAGCCATTGCAATGGAGCACCCTGCAATCCCACATCCTGGGGACCCGAGGGAAGGCCACATCTCAATCCCCAGCTGCTGTGCCCTGGCCTCTCCCCAGCACTGGGCACTCCCCTGCATGGCACGGGGCCTTTGGGGAGCCAAGGCTGCGGTGTCATGTCCATTCCTGCTTGGGTCTGTTCTGGCCTCTTCAGCATCAGCTACTCTTGCAACATTACGTTCATCACAGCTGCAACTGGAAATGAGCTGCTGCTGCTTCCAGGCCACCCTCCTGGGGCTGGGGAAGCCCTGGGGACCAGGGAGGCATGAGAAAGTGGCCTTTCTCTATTCCTTCTGCTTGCTCAGCATTTTGGGAGGGAGTCTACAGCCCACCCCACTGCCTTTCCCTGGCCTCAAGCCCTCCTGAAGCCAGCAGGCACCCCTGGACTCTTGCTGCCCCCGAGCATCTTTGCAAGGTCAGGAGACAAACGGCATGTGGCTTTCGCACACAGACCTTGTTTTCCAGGCAGGCTGTTCAGGAAGAACAGACCGTCAGAGAGCAACAGGATGCATGAGGGTCACCTATCCCGGGGAGGAGAGCAGACCACGCATGTGCACCCAGCGTTTTCTGCACTGCTGCTTGCTCTCCATGCCTGGATGAATGGTTTCTCATCTGAAACGCTGCTGCAGCTGCAATTGTCTCTGGTCAGCACAGCCAGCAAGATCAGGACTAGGTTGGGGGCAAGGCAGGGTATGGAGGATGGGGAGTGAAAGGCAGCATTTAGGGAACAAAGTAAGGCTGTGGCTAAGCACAGACCTCATATTGCCCTTGTTCCCCTCCTGGGTTTTTTGTCCTGTGGGCCTGAGGCTGCTGGAAGCCCCCAGTCACAGTGCAAAGTCCTGCAGACTCTCCCACAGATCACGAGTGCTCCCTGTTGTTTGAGACTTCTGTGGCCACTCAGGAGGGTGCTGGGCAGCATGCCTGGGGCTGCCCAGCAGTCATGCCACTGGCAGGAGATCCTTCTACAGGGGAAGCAGCGCTATCAGACCCAGCCTCATGCTCACACTAATGCAGGCTTCCCCTGAGCACAACACTATCAAGTTATTTATTCCAGAAACACAGCACATAGCAAGCGGGCAAAGGGATTCACATGGGGTGATGCCTATGTACTATCCTCATATGTGATAGGCAGGGCCTGGAAAGTCATCCTCCCTGGCTACGGTAGACCATGCTGTCCTTATTCCACATTAAAACAATTTCCCACAGTATGTCCTCCTTCAGCAGGGAGGCACAGGGCCAGCAGGACACAAACAGGTTCCCTTTCACTGCCAGAAAACCAGAGCATATGGATCAAGCTGTGACATGAGATCTCACAATGGAAGACAACAAAAGTGCAGTCTCCTTTCAGGTTGAGGACTGATGCTTGCTTTGAAAGCACTCTCTGGCACCAGGAAGCTGGTCATCAACACAAACACACAAGGGACACACAGCAAACACTGCCCAGGCACCTGCCTGGAGCCCTCTGCTCTCGCAGCCCTGGTACCCCAAGCCAGGTCACTTTTGGAAAGACCCTCCCTCACACCAATTAGGAGCTAGCATCAGACAGCTCCAGGCATCACCCACAGACTGCAAAGGGCCAGCTCCAAATGCAAGCTATTTGCCTGCCTGCTGCCGGCCCCCTGTCTGGGGCTGGAAGTCCAGGTACTAAGCAGGCTCCAGCATGAGAAGCCCTGGTCTTTGAAGTCAAAAGCCACCACGCACTGAAGTCTTGGCAGAGGAGCCAGCCCTCCCCACTATTCTCAGTATTTTGGCCACAGCAGGACTCCAAAGGCAAAGCCAGGCAGGTGTCACCTCTGCCACAGCACGTCACCCCCACCCTGGCAAGTGGCAGCAGGCGCAAGGAGCTTGCCTTCCTCTCCCCCACTGCTCCCTTCCTCCCACTCGCTGCTCACAAGCATGCTGGCGGCATCCGGACCTACGTCACCCTCCTTGCAGCTGATGCACTGGGGTATCAGTGACAGCAGGGAGCAGCGAGAGCCCAAGTGCTGCACCTGGAGGTGCTGCTGTGGCCCTGTAACAGGGATGTGGCTCTAACAGCTGTGGCTATGAAAGTGGTGGGAAACTCGCGCGCTTCCTGGTGTGCACACACCGCTGCTTTTGCATCACCAAACACTGCGTGCATGTACCACTGTGGCTTAGGCATCCCTGGCCCATGCTCCTACATACACATTGGGTAAATACATCCACACAGGGCAAAAATCTGCTCGTTTGCAGCGATGTAAGCACAAGACACGTCCCTTCATCCTCCAGCAGCTCACACAAGGTGACTGGGCAGCCATCCCCTTGTCCTTCCCCGGGCTCAGCACAGCTCTCTCCCCAGCGCTGGTCCCCCATGGTTTGCTCTGGTCCCACCCGGCCCCACAGCCATGTCCCAGCACATCCCACAGGTCTGGAAGCTGCACTTACCTGGAGAGCAGGGAGGCGGCTTTGTTGGTTGGGAATGACTTTTATTGAGACCATCCCCTTGGTTTCTTTCTAGTGAACAAAGGAAGGGGAGAAAGAAGGGTTGGAGGAGGTGGTGCCTGGAGGCAGCCCGACGGCAGCAACTTGTGCAGGGAGCTGCTGAGTGCCAGGACCCACAAAGGCAAGGCTCCTGGGTGCTCCCAGCCACACTGTGATGCTGAGGGGACACCACATCCTGGCCAGAAACAGTTCTGCTGGGGCTGGGCTAAGAGCTGTGGCAGCATAGCTTTGCCACGCTTGTCCCACTCCCATGGGGGGACACCAACATCCCCACAACAGTGGTGTTAAGCATCACCAGAATGAACATGGAGATCTGTATCATCTTTGGGCTGGCTGCCCCAGTGAGGAGCCTGGGAGGAGAGGCTGGTTCTGCCAGGTCCCCTCCATCTGTCCCCTCCATACTGGCCTCTCACTCCTGCCCTCCTGGTGACATCAGAAGCACAGCACTCCTTTGCCTGTCACAGGCCACATGCACTGTTGCCCCATGTGCTTCACAAGACCTACATGGTCCCATGGGGACAACCACATTTGGAGGCTTGCAGGGGCCTCCTGGGCCAGCTGCCCTTCCTGGGAGGCATACAAAGACAAGTTCCTCCTTGGTCCTGCTGTCTGGAGCAGGCATGTCCTGCCACCAGGCAGGAGAGGACCATGGCACTGCAGCAGGGCCAGGCCTCCTGTTTAGGCAGCTGGTGGGTGTCCCCAGCACCACCACCACTTCCCTCTGGCCAGGTCCCACATGTTGGGCATGGATCAGGATGGCCTCAGTGTCTGAACCCAAGGCAGTTCTGAGACCCTGTCCAAAGCTGTCTCTAGCAAGGGCCTGGCAGGATCACCATGACCTCAGAGCAGGAAAATGGCATCAAGGTGACCTGCAGGAGTGGCTCAGGTCTGCAAGAGCAGCCAGCCCCCGGGCTGGAGCTGTACACCAGTCTTGGCAAGCAGAGGTGGTTTCTAAGCCCGACACACATCAGCACATGTCAGGGACCCAGCCAACAGCCTTCACTGCTGCTCTCAGGAGGCCAGAATCAAGCAGCAAGCACAGACCACCAAGGCTGCGTACAGAGACCTGGCACAGCGGCCCTGGCTCCTGCCAGCATGCACATCTGCAGGCCAAAGGGGTCCTTCCTGAGGAACAGCCCTGCCAAACACAAATACCTACCAGCATCTTCTGCAGCTGGTCAACTGAGTGGTTGCTCACACTCTGCCCATTGATTTCTATGATTTCATCACCCACGTGAAGGGAGCCTGCCAGCAACGGGAGAAACATGAAAATGCAGGACTGGACAAGAGCCACTCACCAAACCCAAACTACACAGCTCCACCAGCCTCCTGACCCCCTGGGCAAGCTGAGGCCAGGACACTGCGGTGTCTGCCTGGGCAATGCTTGTGGAGCCACACATGTCACCTAAGCACATGGGACTAAAGCACAAGGGGAATGAATTCTTCCCCCTCCACCCAATACACACACTTCATGCAGTCTGAAGATCATCAGGCTGCTTTCCACTGTGTGTCCTTCAGCGCTTTAGACTGGTCAAAGCACCTGTTTCAACGTTATTCAAACCCAACCCCAAGTACCTCACCTGAAGCCAAATGACAGCATCCTTACAGGGCCCTTAACACAATCATTCTTGAATTAGTGTGTTTTCAGTTTATATACCCAGCCAGATTACAGCCTCAGATATCCTGCTACAAATCAGGCTCCAGTAGCATTATTGGAATGGCTCCTGGGTTATTTTGGCAGCGGTAAGCTCAGACTTCCCACTTGGGTCCAAGGCTGGAAAAGGGGCATCTTCTTTTAAGCACAGAACATCTCATTTCCATGCCCCCTTGGCAAGATCCAAAACCAGAAAATAGCACCTATACATTTCTTTTGGCACCTTCTTTTGGTCTGCAGAGCCAATCCACAGCAAGCGTGTCCCACCTGTGCACTTTAGGAATGGGAAGAGCTTCCCCCACAGCCTCTGGGGTATGATCCATCTCTTGTTACAGTGACCCCATCACGAGACGGAGACAGATGGTCTCTGGTTCCTTTTTGGAAGAGCCCTTCCCCCAACCCTTCATTTCTCCCTAAAGCCTCCATGTATTAACATGACAACCATGCAGAGAGACCAGCGAGTCCTGAGTTCCTGACATATTACTAGTGGAGGACTGGACACAGATGTTCGCATCACAAGGGAAAGCCAGCAGTGCTAGGGGGGCTGCCTTATCTCTGCATGGAAAGAAACCAGCTGCGGACATGCACCCCATACACTGCCTCTACAATGGCCTCATTACCTTGTCTGTGAATCATGCCCCCATGGAAGATCCTGGCCACCATGCAGCTCTGCTTGTCGTTGAGCTTCAGTGTGATTCCCTGGAAGACAGGAAAATCCATGATTGCTCACTGGAGGGGAGAGCTCCTGTGCTCTCACCAAAGTCCTCTCCAGGCCCATGTCTACGGTGGGCTGTGCAGTGGCTGGGGGGAAGCCCTCTGCTTGGCCCAGCCTGCTGCAGCTCCTCTTGGCACAAGTGTCACCTTTGGTGGGGCTCACTCCAGGTCCCCAGGCAGGAGACAGGATCCAGCACCCTCTTCCTGTGGCTGAGGTCTCCAGTGCTCTCCTGCTTCCCCTGAGGCCAGCCCGATGGCATGGCTCTATCTGCCCCTCCACCCCCGTGGGTGCCACCAGGCTTTAGGATCTTGCCAGCTCTCACCATGGGCTCCTCCGTGACCTTCTCAAACTGGACAAGGCGTATCTTCCGCACCTCACGGCCGTTGCTGTGGGACGGGCTGCCCAGAGTCGCCGAGCCATTGGTATAAATGTCCTCAGTCATGGCGTTCGGGGACTGAGTGATGGCCTGTCGGGGCAAAACAAAAATCAGGGTTTAGGGGCTCCACCTGAACAGGGCCTGGGAGTGCCGGCTCTCCACTGTGGGGCTGAGCTACTCCACTGTGTTAGGGTGCCTGGGGTGCATGTGGGGCACAGGGGAAGGAGAGACTCATGTGCTGGAGGAGAGGACAGCAAGAGCAAGAAAAGAAAAAGAGCAAAAGAGCTTCACCCTTGAAGATGCAGGTTTGACCTGCAGTTTTCCTGCCCGAGAAACACAGGAGGTAAGAAAACTTTGGAAAAGCTACAGGTAGCAGAAGCCAAAAGAGTCCACAGCTTCCATCTTCTGCAGCAACGAGTCCCAAACACTACTTGTGTGTCACAGCAGCACTTGGCCCACAGCTGGCTTGTTGCAGAGCATAAAGCCCAGGACAGCTTCACCGAGTGAATGGAAGAGTTTGGGACTCACCCCTGGGGCCAGGATCTGTTCTTGCTCAGTTTGCAAGTTCAACCTTTCCTCATCTACGTCAATGGGCAAACGACACAGTGCAGAGCCACGTCCACATCCAGGCACTGAAGGCAATGTGCTCCCAAGCCAGCCAGAAACTCCCCGTTCCCCTCCCCAGCTCCCAGCTACAGGCCAGTTTGTGCTGGCTGGCACTGGAAAGCCAAGCAGAGGCTTTCAGCCATGGGGAAACCTCTGTTCATCTCCAGCAGACGCTGACATCAGGGCAGGTGGAGAGTGCATGGGGTCCCGGGCAGAGACCTCCAAACCTGCCCTGCCATGCAACAGGGACACTGCAAAGTGAGCTGCTACCTCCCAGTCTGAAAAAGCCTGGCACAGTCCTGTTAAACCCCTCGGGCATGCTGGGCAACATCTCTGCACAGCTTGCAGATGTGCCCGTTTGGCCCCAAGTGCAGTGCCTCTCCGAAACAGGTGCTGGCCCAAAAAAACCCATGCCAGCTTTGATCTGCAGTCCCTGCCCAGCACGCTCAAATCCCCATGCCAGCCCGCAAGGCAAAGCAAACCCTCCTGGCTGCCCCACTCCACACCAGGCTGCCAGCTTTGCTGCCCAGTTTGCAGCTTGCACTCTCCATCCCAGCAGTGCCCAGGTTGGGAGCCACAGCCAGCAAACCTGCAGGGACACCCAGCAAGGTCCTCGCTGGCTTTAGTCCTGCATCAGCAATGCAGCATGCCATGCCCAGCCAGGCAGAGCCAACACCTCTCCCTGCTGCATGCCAATTTGCCAATACCCGACCAGGTGCTGTGCTCCACGGCTCCATGCCAGCAGCTGGGGAAGCAGCAGCCTGACCCTGCCACCCTGGATTGCTCTCACCCACCGCAGGCACGTAGCCTGGAGTGAAGAAGAGCCTGCAGCCCCATGCTGCCAAGGGATGAGATCCAGCCAGGCCATAGGGAGGTTCGTGCAGGTACAACTGGGGTGAAGAGCATTTGCTGGTGGAGTGCAGCCATGGCACTAAACCACAACAAAATTAGCTTTGGTAGGGATATGCCAGAGTGCTGCCAGGCTGAGACAGTGACCCATCCCCGTGCAATGGCTGAAAGCAGGGAGGGACCCAAAGGCACGGGTGGCAGAGCCAGGGCTACCTGGGCCACTGGGGCAGGTGCTGGCAGAGAGAGATGGACCAGCATTGAGGCATGGGCACTGTCACGGCCTTGACGAAAGGGTGCTGGTGGGGCTGGGCCGGAGCAGGAAGGACGCAGGAGCTGTGTGCCCATGCTGCAGCGACAGGGAAGATGCACGATTTATTTTTAAGCCAACTGCTTCTAAGAGAGCCAACCAACCTCCTCCTCAGAGGAAAAAGGCAACCACGTGGGCTCCAGCTGCCAACGGCATGGAGGAGGAGGCTGAATCCCCACCCAGAGCAGCGCCTAGGCCAAGGATTCGCAGGGTAGAAGGAAGAGTGACTCGCAGCTCCCAAGCCTGGCTTGCCAGCCCCAGCAGGGCACGCTGCTACCGTGCCGTTTGTGGGGCAGAGGGTCAGATCCAGCAGCGCAGGTGCCTAGAGCGGGCCCTCGGCTCTCTGCCTGCTGTCCCGGCTCTGCCATGCCAGCGGGTGGGAGGAGGAAGAGGAAGAGGAGGAACTTCTGCAGCCCTGCCTGAGGCCAAAGTGCCCGTGAGGTGGTTTGAGTCAGCACAGATCACACTTATCTTGGTTATGCTTTGGGAAAGCATTTTACACTGTGCAATCCCCAGCTTCAAACCTCTAGGCTCAGCAGAGCCCAATGACCCATGACACAGCACAGTCTGCTCCAGGGGCTGGGAGTTCCCCTCCCCACCATCCCCACCAGCTGAGCCTCCCAGCCCTGACCTTTGCTTTTTGCTGAGAGCTGTAGAAAATACCCAGCCCTTGACGCTGATGCAGCACCAGTGTCACCCTGGTGACTCCCAGAGAGCAAGCCTTGTCACCAGAGACTCGTTGCTGTGCCTGGGGATGGCCACCAGTCACTTAATGGCAGCTCTGAACCCAGCAGGGTCCTCTGGCAACTCCTTCTGCCCCAAACAGAGCCACACTGGGATGGCTTGGGCTTTTGCTAACAACACTGGGCAGCCGGTGGATGGGGATGGGAAAACAGCTGGCTCACAAGGAGAACCAGGACCCACAGGGTGGCAGATTCCAGCCCCGGTGTTGGGCATCCAGAAGCTGGAGACAGGAGACGTGCACAGCCCTCACACTCCATGCATGTGAGCCAGCTGGACAGATCACTTACCCTGCACTCTCCTGGCAGCCATCACGCTTTTGGCCAGCTTGGCCCAGCATAGCCTGCGACCTCAAGAGCCTTTTGAGTCATGCTGGCAGCAGGCCAGACGCTGTTACTTATGTGCTGCTCTGCAGGAAACATCTGTGAGGGCTGCTAAGAGCTGGCTCCGTGGCTACCAGCCACTGCCGGTTCTACACAGCCCTGGGCTTGGTCACCACTGGGGCCAGCCTTGGGGCAAACATTGGGTGAGGAGGTTGGGGCTGCTTGGCTCTGCCCAGCACCCAGCAGCCCTACGGGTGCTTTGCAGCTGGCTGGCAAGGGTACAAATCCTCACGCACAAATCCTGCTCCAGATGGCAATGCACAGAGGAGCCACCAGCTCCACGGGTCAAAGAGGTGCACCCCAGCTCCCTGCCTGCATTTTCCTCAAGACCTTGGATTTCCCTGGGGTTTCCCTTCCCTGGACGGAAGGGCACCAGCTCCCCAGGCAGTGTTTGCCAACAGGGAATTCGGTGAGTGTGGAGCAAACCTTGTCGAGGAGCCCAGGGCTTGGTGTCCTGTCCCCCAGCGGGGTCAGCGTCGTCTGCCAGGGTTGCTCCTGCTGCTGCGCTGGCTCAGCCAGGCTGCACGCCACTGGGCAAATCAAACATTAACCGGACAGCTTGTTTGCAGGAGGCTGAAGCAGCACTTGAGGAAAGCAGCACCATAGTGCAAAGGGCACGTTTGGTGGTTTGGTTCCTGGGCTCTCCTTGCTGCTCTAATCAAGAGACTTCAATGTCAGGTGGCCTTGGAAGAGCAGGGCTCCCTGGCGAGCACATAGAGAAGGGTCACATGCTGCTGGCTTTGCCAAGCAGGCCCCCAAAGTGCAGCAGCTCAGATGCAGGAGGGAACCCTGGACCCAGGAGTACCCTCTCGGCTGGCAGGGAGACACGCTCCGCTGCCCACAGTGAGCAACAAAATCGCAGCTCCCTCCAGGAACCATCACCCTTCATATTATAATCACCATGGGTGTGTGCAGGGAGGCTGGGGACACTATTTGGTGCAGAGGTCCTGGCCCAGCAACCTCCATCAGGCTTCCAAACATCACATTTGCTGCCCATTTTACAGCTGGGGAACCGAGTCATGGCCGATAAGAGGACATGCCCAAGGTCACCCTGCCAACCAGGTGCACAGCTAGGAATAAAGCCCACACCTCTTTGGTAAATCTGTATTTGCCAGTTGGGAGATAAGGAGAAGATATGCAGGCATGTGGTAGAGCTCAAAGGAAGATAGCAAGTGGCTTCCTCCACTTCAGCTTGTTTTCTAACAATGACACGGCTTCCACTCGCCAAAGGTTTGCGTGCCCTGCCGCCATGGGAGGAATGCAGCACAGGACTTCCCAGCGCACGGCTCTCCCAAAGGAAATGGGGAAGAGAAACCGCCCAGCTGCCTGTTTGATGCCAGCCAAGGAGCAGCCAGTCAGTCCCAGCACCCCTCCCAAGAGCTGCTGCTGGGCAGCCCCCACAAAGGGGCCCACAGCCACCATGGGCCAGCACCGTCTCTGCATGCACGCAACATGGGGACAAGCGCATGAGTGACTGGCAAGCTCAGGACACATAACCCCACTTGAGTGCCAGCCCTACAGAGCTCCTCTTAAAAGGCCCCAGACAGATCCCAGTTCGCCATCTCTCTCTTTATCTCTAGTGGAATAAATATACTGTAACGCCAGGGAGCTATAGGCCAGCTCCTACATTTTCCATGCCCCGCTGCCATTGGTGATTTATTCCTGCTCTGCCCGTGGCCAGGCAGGTCCTCTGCCTGGATCCTGCAGGCAGAGGGATGGGAGAGCTCCTCTCAGCAGCTGGCGGATCCAGGCACTTTGCTTTAAAAGCTTTTTTCTTTTTTTTTTTTAAAGCACCCTGCCATGGTTGAGCCATAAAAAGCGCACGAACCACTTGTCAGACAGATCTGACAAGCCTCTTTTGGATGCTGTAGTGTCCAACAGGATCGGCCAAGGACAGCACTTCAGGGAAATTTCTTCCTGGCTCTCAGAGGCTCCCCACAGCCACAAGGAAACCTCAGCCCAGGCACATTATGCCATGGCTCCGTCAGGGACTCCTGTTCAAAGTTGAGAATCTCTGCTGGGAGAAAAGCACCAGCTGCTTAGCACCAGGAACTGTTGACCTTCTCTCCGTTGCACCCAAGTTACCCCAAACGACATCAGCTGGGGAAAGAGACCTCCCAGCATAACCGAGACAGCTGGTGCAGCCTGCTCTCTTTCCGCTGGAGGTGGGGTGCGTGTGCCCCCCCGGCCCATTCCCTGCCCCGAGGTAGGTGTGAGAAGGGCTGTTGCATCCTCCTTCTCTGGGGCTGAGACCCATCACAACCCCCCCTGCAGCCTGTGCTATGGACCTGGAGGTTGCTCAGCAGCTGAATCAGCTCATGTGACAGGCAGTTCCAGTTCAGACCAGCTATAACTTTGCAGCAAAACAAGCACAAGCTCCTCCGTGGCAGGATGCTGAAGCCTTCCTCCCCTCCACCCAGCTCCTTCTTCCCTGCCCGGCCATGCTGTGCCAGGCACGCTGGCTGACCGTTCCCCCAAGGTGCCTCACATACCCCAGCGAGGAGCCCCACTCCTGGAGTGTTGGGGACCAGTAGTGCCACATACAGGGCACGTATCTGGATGCCCATCTCCTGCCCGCCGTGGGGTCTCTGCCTTAAGGGCCCTGCGTGTGCAGGAGGGACAGGATGGAGGGGGACCCCCGGGGGCTCCGTGCTGGGCCTGAGCTCGGCACAGGGTGCTGGGCTAAGGGCCCGCGGGGAAGGGGAGGCACAAGGGACGTGGGATGGAGGGAGGCACACCGGGGCTCCCTGCCCGGTCTCAGCGAGGAAGGGGGGCGGGGGGAGCAAGGGTGCGCTCTCCCCGGGGGTGCCGGGGCCGCCGCCGGGGCGGATCGGGGCTGGAGGGCAGCGCTGCCCTCCAGCCGCCGCTCACCTCGGGCTTGGCCCGGTTCTGCAGGAGGTGCTCCAGGTAGAGGTCGGAGAGTGCCGTTCGCATGCTGCCGGCGCTGGCGCTGCGTCCCGACTTGAGGGTCATCCCGCCGCTCCGCCAGCAGCTGCAGTCGGTTCCGCTGGCTCCAACAGAGCGGCCCGGCCCGGCTCCAGCAGCTCTGCAGGCTGCCCGCACGCTCCGCCCGTGTGGTAGCGGGGGCAGGCCTGCGGGCGAGCGGGCGGCGCGGCGCCGGGCGGAGCCACGCGGCCGGGGGAGGGCCGGCGCCGGCCCCGCGGGCAGCGCCGGCGCACGGGTGCTTGCGTCCTCTCTGGGTCCCCCCACCGGTTGCGGGTCGGTGCCGAGCAGCCAGCGCCCGGCGGTGCCGGGGAATGAGGCGGGCCGGTCCCAGAAGTGGAACGGATGGGGCACGGCGTCCCCGCACAGGCGGCACTTCAGCACCGCCAGCTGCCACTCATAGCCTCGCCTCGCTGCCCGCGTGGGGTCTTCTCCGCTATGAAACAGGGTGTCCCTATCACGTCTCTGCTGGGAACGGCCCCTGGCCCGTGCCAGCCCCTGGGCGTGCCCAAGCACTAGCAGAGCTGTTAGCCTGCGCACGCCAAGGAGGGTGCTGACAAGTCTGGACACTTCTGGGTCTCGGCGGGGGGGGGAGGGCTGGCTGCACCCCTCACACCAGCTTACGTGGTTGCCAAAACCAGGGCAGGAGGCTGGACCTGAGAGCGCCTTTAACCCCTCACAGCCAGGGCAGAGGCCCCTCAATGACATGGGGAGCACCTCTTCAAAGCAGCATTGGTGCATACCTGGCTCTCACAGGCCGACGGTCATCCATGGGCCCCACTCATGTGCAGAGCGGGGTGTGCTGGCCTCCAGCATGCCTCCAAGGTGAAGAGACCCAGGGATTTCTTTGCGCTGAAGCAGGGACGGGCCTGTTCTCCTTGTGCTGTTCTGGGTGTTCCACCTCCTCATGCACCTGCGACTCGCATGGCTACAGGTTGGATGGCAGATCCCTGCATTCATGAGCTGTGTGTTGTGCGAAGGGCTGTTGTCAAACTTTTTGTGCCCTTGCTATGAGTCTTACTGATGCCAGAGCCTCAGGTGAAGTCTGAGCTTTATTTGGTGATGGGAAATTAATTCTGGTGGAATCTTCTTTAAGATAATCATTGAAAAGATTTTTCACACCATCCCTGGGATCCTGGAGCTTTTGAGGTTTCCTTGCACCGGAATCCCACACTGCTGCTAGATGAGTTCCCCAGGTTGCCTCAGCCTAAAGTTACCCTAAGAAATACAAGGAAAACAAGGGTGTAAATCCCTAGAGAAAGGAAACAGGAAAGCAGGGGAATAAGAGAAGGAGAAAAAGAAAAAGAATAGAAAAATCCATCTTGTTCTGACAGCAAGTTTCTCCTGCCTTGTGGGAATAAAACTTTTTTCGACTGGGCTATCAGAAAGCCCAGAGTGCTGTGAGATGCAGGGAAGAGGAGGTGTGGGAGCTGCAGGCACTGATGTGACCAGCTCTGGCAGCTGCTCTAACGCTGCCAGGAGGAAAGAGCCCCAGCAGCACAGCCTAGACAGGGAGCGAGAGAGCTCTGCTGCAGCAAGCCCTGCCCCTCACAAGGTACCGGTGCTCAGAGGCGGGAAAGGTGCTGGGGTTCTGCCCCCAACACATCCCACAGGGGAATTCAGACCGTGTCACCGAGAATGCATCATCTTTGTACATAAACAGAGCCAGAAAGCTTACTTCTTGAGCAGACACCCTGATCTGGAAACTTGGGGAAAGTTCTGATATAAGCTTTGTGCTCTGGGGCCCTGTCTGCTTTTTTTAACTTACTTTTAACTATGGTCTCACAGACTGGGGACTAGCTTTCGGTCAGCATCCTCCCTTGTAAATCTTCTCTTGCTGCATCTTACACAGGAGGCCAGAGGTGAACCTTCTCGCTGCCACGTCTTGCTCATGACAGCGGGGATTTCAGAGCTATAACCCAGACAGCACGACCAAGAGGAGAACACCTGCCCCAGAGAAAGGGACCACCAGATGCTGGGCGACACACACGTGTACGTGAGGCAGCAGAGGAGCAGTAGAAGCAGCAGGGTGATGAGGAGGATGTACAGGAGTGCCCATGGGAAGTTCTCATAGAGGTGAGACCACATATCGCTCAGATAGTCAGGACCAGTGAGTGCCTGGGGAAGAGACGTG
Source organism: Pelecanoides urinatrix (assembly GCA_013400755.1). Taxonomy (NCBI): domain Eukaryota; kingdom Metazoa; phylum Chordata; class Aves; order Procellariiformes; family Procellariidae; genus Pelecanoides; species Pelecanoides urinatrix. The sequence continues at coordinate 67,958 of VZTQ01011787.1, read as the reverse complement.
TCCTAATGACTACGAGGAAGTGATGGGAGAGGGATGTGATCCAGGGCCTGTGCTCCCAGGAGGTCTTTGCAGGACAGGCAGTAGTCAGGGCTGCTCACCTCAGGGGGTTTACTGGTGGCAGATCTGGGGATGTCAATCCTGACTCAGATTTCACATGCCTGATGCTGCCAAAATGAATCCCTCTGATCCCAGAAGCTGTTTGAGTCTTGCAGCAAAACTCTATTGGGTACAGCAGAGAGACACTAGAAACCCTCCTTTTTCTTGGATCTGAGTGTATTTTGAGGCAGGGTCGGGCCTTCTTCCCTGCTGATGTGCAGCATCCAGCCCCTCTCACTCCACACACACACACATGCCACTTCCCTTGCTCTGGGGCCACCATAAGGAACTTCAGCCCCAGGACAAAGCCAGTGCCCTCTGTGCAAACTGGTTTTACTTGTGTGCACAGCAATTGGAGGAGCAAGCCTGGTTGTACACCCCCACACACAGAGGACGAGAGGGTCCGCCCAAAGAGCGTTCCTCAGTTGGGGCTGCTGGATGCCTTCATAGTTCCCAAGAAACTTCCTGCAGTGGTCTCCAGCCCAGGACTGCCCTGTAGGGCTAGCTGCCCACTCCTTTCTCCTCCACCGCAGATACGTTAAATGGATGGGGATTAAGGGGCAGAAACCCATGGATCTGCCACTCAGAGGTGGCTGGAGCGGGCAGTCAGTGCTGCTCAGGGCAGGCTCTTCCCATGAGTCCCTCTCCTGTGGCAGCTGTTGCGCACTTATGTGGGATCACCTGCCTGGAGTCTTCTGCATCATCCACATGTAGCTCCAGATCCATTTCCTGCCCTATCCTCAGTCTCACACTGCCCAGCTGGGAGGTGGCCTTGGGCTTTGTTGAGGAAATTATGCCACCTGCCAGGAATTATGCCACAATCAACAGGGCTCGGCCCTAGGTTCCTGCTCAGAAAAGATGAGTTGCCAATCTGCTGAGTAAATAAGTGATTTATTTATCTGACATGCAGAGCAGCTTGAGCTGCGTGCCTCCAAAGAGGGACCCTGAACAGAGAAATCCCTGGGCAATTATACCCTTACAATCTAAGTTCCCCGCTCCTCACACAACAGTTCTGACCAGTAGTATTAGGGTCTGGGGTCTTCCCATTCTTCATTGGGTTCCTTCATTGTCTCTAGGCAGGCCATTTCTTCTCTTATCTCTAAGGTTGCTGCGAGTTAACGATGGTAGCAGCCTTCCTTGCTTCCTTATTTTCCAGATCAAACCAGCTCTGGGGCCTTCTTTTACTCAACTAGGTAAAAGTTCAGCATATCTGGGAGAAAGTTCACAGCTTGCGGCCTAAGACTTCAGCAGATTTAGCTACTAATGCTAAGCAAGTTCTGTGTAAGTAGTATACCAAATCGCACAACAGGCTTGTAGTGATGGTAGAAGATCAGGGCAGTCAGCCCCAAGAGCAGAAGACAGATAGCTATGAGGGCCATCTTTTGCAGCTGGGCACAGCGGGTCCTGCGGCCCAGACTTTGTCTGCGGGGTTCCCTGGAAAGCCTGTAAAATCAGATTAGATGAGAAAATAATGGACTAGGTCAGGGGCCTAGAAAAGTCCCGGGGTGCCTGACTGTGTACAGCACCAACAGATGTGCCCACTAGGCTGGAGGATACTGCTTGAACCATCATCTCCCCTAGCCCTGCCTGGCTGACCAAGAAGGATCTGCAGAGCACTTTGGAGCATCTTTACCCGGCTGCTGAGGCAGCCTAGGAGGAGGAGTACTCATTGAGAGCAAGCCTTGCCTCTCCTGGAGGGAGCAGGTTGGGGAGTATGGACATACAGTGGGATCGTGGGGCATGGCTTTGAAACGTGCTGCTCTGAGCACATCCTGATGGCAGGACATCTTGGCTCCAGGCTCCTCTTGCACTCATGGGCTAGAAAGAGGCTGATAACAATGTGGGGTAGGAGGCAAGAGATACATAGAGCAGAGAGAAGCCCTGCAGTAAATAGTGGAATATGTAGTAGGAGGGAGAAATGTGACAAGAGACACCTGACAGACACAAAAGGGAAATCTAAGTCTGTTCATTCCCTCTTGGTTACATATGAGGAAACTGAGACAGAGGAGGCAGTGAGCAGTTTGGCCCTAGCTCCATGGCTGAGCTGGGAATGAAGCTGTGCTTTCCTGAGTTCACTTCGCTCCCTGTCGGCCATGGTCCCTGCTCAGGTGCTCTCTTCAGCATGCTGCTGCCTGTTTCTGTTATGTGCTGCCAACTTTTTCTGAAAATGGTGCCCGTCTGCCCAGCTGCAATACTTGCATACATCCTCCATGTCTGGCTCAGGTGGGGGCTGCATACTGGGGGTTCTCCATCTAGCACGGGAGAAGCCAGGTTCAGAAGCAGCCCTGGCCCATGGCTTATTTAGCTGGTGCTCAGCATTGAAACACCTCACAAACTTTGGGTTGCAAAATAATCTCTGCTTGGGCTATACTAGAAAGGGATGGCAGGGATGTGTTTTGTCTTCCTGGAGACACCAGATAACAGAGATTTCAGCCCTGTTTCCTCTTGAAAATGATCCAGAGGGGGTGCACACAGCTTTTTCTCTGATCTAACCCTGTGTCACCAGACAAATGTGCCACAACACAGCAGCCTGTTTCTGGAGACAGGATGAAAGTGAGCATTCACTGGTACAGGCAGGGACCATGTCCCTGCTTCACCAAGCAGAGCTGGGTACCAGCCCTGAGAAACAAGGCAGCCAGGACCATATGGAACAGCCAGTCCTGTGTGACTGACTAAACCTGTGTCTTAGCCAGCTCCTGGGTGGGCTTTTGGTTCTCACCAATTTTGTGTTGCCAAACCCCCCCTGCTCTTGACCAATCCCCATGAGTCCCTCACCCTGATGGGTATTTAAGCTTCAGCTGGTCAGGCCCAGCCTGGCCTGCAGTAGTAGCCATGGGCAGAGGGTGCAGATGTCTGCCCTTGTCCAAGGGCATTGACATGGCAGACTCAGCCAGTTCCTCAGCGAGTGTGTGCAGGTCTCTGTTTACAGTCCAGCTGCTGTTTGGGGCTGAGCTGATGTCTCTGCTCTGTTTTCTCTACCATCAGGCCCTTCACCATGCCTGGGAAGCTCCTCTGTACTGGTAGTCTAGAGACTACAGCCAGCTGTCTTTGTGCAGCATTGGCTACTGCATTTAGGAGAGATGTAGTTGCCTTGGAGCTGAGGAAGGTTGCCTTGAGAAGGGCCCAAAGTGGCAGGTTTTGTCCTCCCAGGCTGAAGGCTACCCTGTTTTATGGAGCGTTATGGGAAGGAGATGAAGGGAAGTTGAGGGCCAAAGCACAGTGCGGAGTCAGGTTGAGCAAGTTCTGCCTCCCTCAAGCCACTGATCCCCACTGATTGTGAAATGGATGCTGGGGCCTGGAGCAGGCCTACTCCCCCAGCCTTTATCTTTTCTGCTTCCTCCTCCTCCTCCAGGACTGTGCCTGGGCATCGGGAGCTTGTGCAAAACAAAGCTGAGAAGCTCTGGGGCTAATTAATTACTAGCTGCTGGTAATGCTAAGTGAGCCCCCGGGGACTCCAAGGCTGGAGAAAGTGCAGAGAGATACTGGAAAATTACTGTTTAATTCTTCAGCATTACACTGGAAAATTACTGTTTAATTCTTCAGCATTACATCTGACTATACGGCATTTGGTAGGTGAGGGACGGGAAGAGGCTGATAACAAGCCAGCCTCCATGACAGCTCTGCAGGCCTTCTCCTCCCTGGCAGCAGGGGTGGCCAGGGCCCTTGAGGGCTGGCTCCGGACCGGGTGAGAGTTCAGTGTCTGGTTGGATGCGGGTCCTCAGGGTGGCGCTGCCCATGCCTGGCCCCGCAGCTGTCAGTACTCCTGCTGAGTGTCGCAGCCGAGGAACTCTATCCGCAGGGCAATGTGGTTGTGCCACTGGCGGGGGTGTATCCTCACGTAACGGGCAAAGAGGGGGGGCTCTAGGGTATTCATCACTGTGCTGGTGTGGTCTTGGTTTGCCTTGAAAATCTGGAGAGGAGAAAGAAACCAGGGGTGTGCTCTCCTCTGCTGGTATAGTGAGCCCATGACTTGAGGACATGGTCAACCCAGACAAGCACCACTTGGGAATGCTTTAGGGAGGAAAAAGCACAGCCTGGCTCACTGCTCTTGCAAAAAATCCTGTGAGCATGTTTGCTGCCAAGGGCTGTGCTTGTTGCCCTTGGGGTGGCCATGGGCTGCTTCTGGCCATGGAGCAGCCTGCCTACCTTCTCCTTGCCGTCCTGCAGGACCGGGCTCCAGTGCACACCGTTCTGGCTGCTGGAGACAGCAAACTCCTTCACAAACATGTGGGTGAAGACAGCTTTGGCACCTTGGGTTATGATTGCAGTCACCTTCTTGGTTACTTCAAAGTCCGCCTGCAACCACTCACTGGGGCTGTTGCCCTGGGGAAGGACAGACTGCCTTCAACCCTTCAGCAGCAATGAGAAAGATAACATTTCTTGCAGCTGAAGCCTGCACGTAGTCTTGGGTTTCACCTGCCCTACCAGGCACCTGGTTGGAGCTGCTGGGTACTAAATCAGTGCAGCAACTCTCCTGCCTGTGTGCATGCAGCTTGCCTGGTGCATATGGCTGTACACACTCCCCACGCAGCCCTAGCTAGGAGAGGTTGCAAGCATCCAGCCTGCCTGCTGGAATCCCACCTGCCTGCCCATGCCCCAGCTGGCTGCCTGGGGATCTCCTTGCATGAGTTACCTTTGGCCTCCATGCATTGGTCCTTCCCTGCAGGTTCAGGCGGGCCTGGGAGGGTGACCAGCTGGAGAAGACGTTGGTGCTGTAGGAGGACGCAGAGATGCGCTGGTCAGGGATCCCTCTGTTCTCCATTCCTAGGGGGATGGAGCAGCCTAGAAGAGTGGAGTGATGCATGTTGGAGCGGGGAACAGACCCATCATGGGGATGCCTTCTGGCTGCTCCAGCCGCCTTCCATGCACTTTCCTTGGTTACAGGTTCTCCTGTGCTTTGCTGCACTGTCATAGTCCCTGTACTGCTCAGGGCCCCTCTGTGCAGCATGGCTCTGGCTGGGGAGTGCCAAATTACACCTGCCACTAGTCCCACCTTCTTTTCTCCCTGGAGATTTTATCTAGGAGGAACGTGAAGAATTTGTGTATCTGCCAGGACATAAGGAGAACCTGTCTCCAGGGGAGAATACCTGGCAGGGAGACACCCTGCACACTCTGTGATCAGGTGTGCATGTGCACAGCTACGGGTTCAGAGCCAGCTGCCAGGCTTGTGGCATTGGGCTACACTAGAGCTGCTGCTGCTTGTAGCTACTGGAGACTCTGCCCTGCTGGTGTGCGAAGCTAAAGAAAGGATCCCAGAGCACCACTGCCCTGGGTCACACTGTGGGCCAGAGCGGTCTCGCCTTGGAGTGGCAAAACCAGAGGAAAAGCCAATAGCATCTGTCTCTGCTTGTTCCCTGCTCCCCAAGACTGAGGCAGCAGCTCCCCAGCTATCAGCTTAGCTGCTGCTGGAGGTTTCTGGGTGTTCAAGAATAAGTGGTGGTGAGAGCTGGCCCCATGCTCTCCGTCTGGCATTGCTATCATAATGAGATTTTCCAGCTTTGTTCCCCTAACATCTCAATGCCATCTCCAGCCTCCTCCTTCCCGCTCCACAACTGCCTGGGGAGTCCTGAAACATGTGGAGCTGGCGGTCAGCACCCCAGTGGATCAGGCCCCGGCTTTGGTGCTTGGCATCTAGAGGTGGGACGTACTGTTCAGATCACAGCCGATGAGCTCCATGCGCAGCGTGGCCCGGATACTGTAGTGAGTGGGGTTAATGCGGATGTACCGGGCTATGATCGGAGGGTTGAAGTAATTTTCTTTCACTCCAGTTGCATCCACATTTGCAAAGAACAGCTGGAGGGAAAGTGAGAAAAAGGATTGTTGTACCAGTTGAAAGAGAGCTAGACAGGACAAGGATTAGTGGGGAGAAGAACATTTCTGTCTGGCACTTTTGTATCTCATCACTATCCATAAAAGAGAATGGCAGCTGAGGGAAATGATTTGAGATGCGATTCAGACCAAAGAAGAGTGAATGGGCCAAATCAAGGTGAACCACTGAGAAACAGGAGGAGGAGAAACTTAGGGTCCGCACAAATAAACATGTTTTTATAATTTCACCAAACAGAGGGGAGAAAAAGAAGAAAAAAAAAGTCAGTCCTGGGACTTTTGAACCTGGGAAAAGTTTTGGCCACAGCTGGTGTACATGATGGAGGCTTCTCTGGATACTTTTCTTCTCCAGCTAGAATGATCAGCTTATGCATACTTAGGCTGTGTTTTTTTCTAATGAGTAGAGATCCCCCAAATCATCTGCATCTGCACAATGTTTTTAGAAAGCCAAATTTGCCTTTGGTGTCAAAAAAGATATTCAAGCAAAATCTTATGCTTAGCTCTAAGTAACACACAACATAACATTAAGCGGTGGATCTCACAGTCACCTGGGATCATGGAAAGAAATAGCTCAGTCAATTTAAAATGAGACAGATGGGCAGACAGCAAGTACCTTGCAAATCCATGATCTGTGATTCAGTCATCCTGGCAGTGAATGCTCACTGTTCCCGCTCTAATCAAATATCTCAGGGGCTCAGCAGATCTCTGCCCTGTGTACAGAGCTCCCTAGCCCTCATCACCCCAAGAGACGCCATTCTGGGAAGACACTCTTCTCAAGACCTGTTCACCTTACCATCTGGGTGCTGGTGGCATTCCCCTTGTATTTCCTCCACCTTTGCCCATCAAGGCTGTAGAAGACAACAAACTGGGAGATGTAAAGGCTGGAGAACTTTTGTCGGGCCCCTTGGGTTTTTATGCCGTGAATAATCATGAGATGCAAAAGGTCCACCTGAGAATGAAAGTCAGGGATTCATTTCTGATGGAAAACCCAAGCCATGTTCAAGCAATACACTGTAAACCCATGGAACTTGTTTCCTCGTGACGTAATGGAGCACAGATTATGAAACTAGTTAAAATAGTAATTCATAAGGGCACAAAGCCAACAGCTGGGAGAGGGCAGGGGAGAGCTATTTGGAGAGGCAAGCTGTTCTCACTTGGTCTTTGGGGGATTTTTGCACAATCCGATGCTGCAGCCAGACCATCAAGTGATTCCTCTGCTGCAGTGAGGATGGATCTGGGCATCAGGCCAGCAGCAACCGTGGCCAGACCAACTGCCATTAGAATCTCAGGACTCCCCTCCCAGAGGGGAATCAGGGGAAATAGCAGGACGTAGCTGGGGAGACACTGGCCATCCATACAGGTGCTTCTGCACCATGCATCAGCCACGAGCATGCCCTTGCAATGACCCCAGCAGTGCCTCCAGCCACTGGACCCTTCTTACCTGGATCCAGGCGTTGCTGCGGTCAGTGCTCCAAGCATTGATGGAGCCGGTGTTATCCAGCCTGGCCAGGTAAGGAGCCCACTGCCCTGAGGAGAGCGCACAAATATGAGGGTGCTGCTGGCCCCTGACGCTACCCAGCCCGAGGCAGTGAGAAGTCCATCTGCAGGATGGGGCCTGAGGATCATCTTAGGGTTTAATAGCCACGTACAGGGTGGCAGAGCACTGACACAATGGGCCAGACATGTAGGAAGGCACCTCCAGGTCCCGAGTGGGATGCTGACATGGGCACGGATGGAGGAAGGACTCTGCCAGGGACCTGGTGCAGCAGAGCCTTGGGCAAGCAAGCATGTGAGTTGTGCTGGCTGAAGCTGCCCCAGCCTCACCTGCCTTCCTTGCAGTGACAACCCCTACTTACCATACTGCCCCGACGCTGTGATCTGAGAGTCTGCAATGTGGCCCGAGGCCAGGCCGAGGGCATTTTGGCAGTCTGCAGCCAAACAGGGAGAAAGAGGGCAAAAACCAGGGAGAGCTGATTAGATAACAAGGCTTTTGAACGAAAAACCTAGGCTGGGTAGCAGCTTCCAGACTCAGGGAGGTTGTCTCAAGCCTCCAGGAGCCCCCAGGCTTGTTTGTCTCACACCAAGTAGTGGGTTTCAGATGCGTCCACATCCATCCCTGAATTTTAGGGGTGCTGGAAGTTCTTGCTCCTGACCCCAGTGTCAGCAGCAGAGAGTTCCCAGCATCAGCCATAGAAGCCTCTTGCCAAACTTCTGTCCCTGAGTCCCCGACCTCTCATTCCCATGCCCTGATCTCCCAGCAATGCTGACAAGTGTCTCTTCCTTACACCCATGTCTTGCTCTTGGGCCTTTTTGTTGCTAGGCAGCATCTTTTAAAAACAAATATCATGTCGCTAAAGGAAAGTCTGCCTGACACCCCTGTCTCTCCGTGTTTCTCTTCTGGTCTGCTGAGCACAAGGCTGTTTGTCTCTTATAACCATTATTATTAGCAAATTGTCACATTTTGGCATCTCTGCTGCATGGCAAATACTTCTGGGGAAAATGCAAATTTGAAATCTTAAGCAGATTTTTAACTTATGGAAACATTTTCTGGCTGACATTTAATACTCCTTTAGGAAGAGGAGAGAGACTGTCACTGTGTGATAAAATACTACTCTCACAAACCACTTCCCCCAGTGCTTCCTTATGGTGAGGTAGAAGCATATTGTTCTGGGGTGAATGGAGTCAGAGGTTTCCTGTGGATTTTGTAGTTGCTTTTGAGGCTGCTTCTGTCAGAGCAACCTGTAGTCAGGCAGTGTTGCTCTCTGCCTCCTGCCATCACTCTGTGCCTCAGTTTACCTCTTGATATGTGGTTAGGCAGCTGGGCACTGTACCTCCCCGACAGCGCAGGCAGGCACCAGCATGTGCATGCAGTTGCTGGGGTGAGTGCATTTTACAGGAGGTCCAGGGACCCTCAGTTTTGGAAAACAAGAGCTCTGGGAGCAAATATTTGCAGGCAAATGAAGCTGGTCTCCCAGCCTTCACCCCAACCATGTCCCTGACTCTGTGCTCTCTGCTGGGCTGTGTAGGGTGGCAAGGGCTGAAGTCGTGACTTTCTTTCAGAGTGAAAACCCCAAAGACCCCACTTGGGCCACCCCATGGGAAACACTGAGAGCCCTGAGGGAGGGAGCTCAAAAACATGCTGGCCATGGCCATGGCAGCAAGCGGGCCAGGGCACAAAGAGGATCACTCACTCAGGTTGTACACAAGGAAGAGAGCACTCATCCCGGCTTGCTGGTGCTCTCCCACTTTGCACTCTACCCGCCAGATCCCAGCATGTGAGGGCCACATCTCCACCGTCCCGAAGACACCTGGCCAGGAATGGAGAGCAGAGCAGAGGGGAGTTACTAGCTGTAATGGGATGCCACAGTGCCAAGCACTGTGCAAACACAGAGCCACACTCTTCCAGATCCATTCCCCCTCCTTGCTATACCCCTGCAGGCTTGGCACTTCCTAACAGGTATGGACATGAAGCCCTGGCAGCTGGGTTGTGCACAGTGCCCGCGCTACATCTCACCGGGATAAAGGTTGTAGACACCCATGCGATACTCCTGGCTAGTCCTGACACTGAACAGCTGCCCATGAAAGTGGATGGAGTGGATATCCTCAGTGCTGCCCATGTTCAGGAGGTGCCATCGGACCCGTTGCTGCTGAGCCATCACCAGCCCAGGCAGTGTGTCACTCATGTAGCCGTTGATGGCTGGGGAAGGCAGAGGTCAGGAGTGGCTCAAGGCTGCAGGTTTTTCCATACCAATATAGATTGTGGGATGGAAAGGGCAAGGGCAACGCTCCTCACCATGGAAGGAATGGTTTCTTTTAAGGTCAGGATTGTCCTGCTGGATGTGGCAGGGAGGGCGGCAGTTCCTCTCCATGTTCTCCAGGAAGTACCAGCTTTTGGTCTCGTCAAAGATGGTGAAGAGCAGGGAGAACTCCTGCACAGCCAGCTGCCGCCTGAAAATGTAGCTCAGCACCCCACGGCGGCAGATGATCAGTGGCCCAATGAGGCCTGAGTGCAGGTCCTTCTCCTGCCAGGGAGCCAGGAAAGAAGGGTTTGCCTCAGAGGGGGAGGCAGCGCTGACACCCACAAGCGGCACAGCAGTGAGGAAAGCAGTGGCTCTGTCTGCATCCCTGGCCTGGCTCCCACTTGTGCACAGGGCATGGCATGTGCAGTGTGGGAAGGACATGCTGGGTTCACTGGGGGATCCCCACTCTACCCATAGCTAAGAAAGGCTATGCAGAAAGTGTTTGCATGTGCTTTCAAGAGAAGTGGTGTCTGTCTGTCCAACAGTCTCTACCCCACTAACATTGGAAGCCGTGAGCCAAATTCAGCCAGATTTGGCAGAGGGATAGGGGACTGCAGGATGCTAGTTTCCTACAAGTCTCATAAGCTGGTACAACTGGGGAAAGGGGGAAAAACCCAATTAAGAGAAGGGAAGAGAAGAGAAAGCACCAGCATGCATTCATCACTGTATTAGACACCTGAGAATCTACACAGCCATAGGCTGCTTTCAGCACAGGAAAAGCCTTGATCTCACAGCCAGGTGTGCTGCCCATCTCTCCTTCATGGGATGCCCCATGGAGCCAGCCTCCACCTACCAGGTCCACGCTGGAGAAATAAGCCCAGGCCTTGCAGTCAAACTCTTGCGTGGTGGGTGCCATCTGGGGCAGGACTTTCCAGGAGTACTTCCGGAGCTCGCCGGGCTGCACCACCTCTCCACCCTGCATTGCACCCTGTGTCTCTTCGTAGGCTTGCAGCGTGGAGTGGAAGGAGAAGGGCCGCGAGGCCATGTTTTTGAACGTAACCTGCACCGGATGGAAGGCAAAGCAAAGGGAGTGCGGGAGGGGGCTAGGTGCAGTGCTGAGAGTGTCCTGAACCTTGGGGCTGGATCCAGCCAGTTGGTGGGAAGGAGGCAGCCATGTCTCCACTGCCCAGACCTCCAGCTAGGCCCCATGCAGTGGCCAAGCCCTGCTGAACCACAAGCTGTGGCTGTGCAGTGTGATTCCCAGTGAAAAGCACATCCCAGTCATGTCAGCAGGATGAGGCCCTCTCCCTGCTCAATGGGAGCAAGGTCAGCTACACTACTGTCTCTGGAGCCCAAAGGTGCTGAATCCATCCTAGTGAAGATTTCAGGGAAAACTGGGCAACTTCTCCAGTCATATGAGTCCTGAGCCTGGTGAAGAGCCTTTCACCTCTTCCTTAGGTGGGTGCTGAAGGACCTTTGGTGGTGAGGGAAGCCCAAGCCTGCCCTCACATAGAGCACCCAAAGAAGCTATACTGAACCCTGCTTAGCTCATTACCCTTTTTACAATCCCTTCACCCAAAAGATTCCCCATGGAGCCCAGGAGCTGCTCGGGCTGTGCTGTTACAGGGTTGGGTCTGTCTCAGGTCCAGGGCTTTGCATCTGAACACTCTGAGGTTCCTGCTGACCCATCCCTCCAGCCACTGAGGTTCCTTTGAATGGTGGTTCTGCCTCCCAACCTGGTGCCATCCATGTGCTATGCAGGGTGCCAATGAGGCAGCTCCTGCCTCCAAGCCCTGAAGGTGAACCCATGGGTGTCGCAGAGCTGGCAGGCCCACCTCAGCACTCCCTCTGGCTGAGCACAGCCAGCAATGGGGGGATTTCAGGTTTTATAGGAAATGGGAACTTTCAATTCACCATGATGACATCTTCAACTTCTGCCCTGATGTACGGCCCGAGGATGCCCAAGTGCTCATCCAACTCTCCCCGCAGCAGCGGCTGCATGAAGGAATCATCCATGTACTCTCGGAAAACCACCTTGCGGTACTGCCGGAAAGGCTTCCTCCTGCTGCTCCACGGGTGCCTGCTGGGGTGAGGGCAGTTAAGTAAGTCAGATGATACTGTCCCATAGGGAGGGCAGCCATGCAGGGCTGCTGCAGGGCAGGGGTGATGCAGAGCCTAGAGCATCCCTGACCCACTTGCAAGGAAGCTCAAGGTTGCTGGAATTACAAAACTCCCCAGGTGGAGGGGAGGCGCTGGGAGCATCCTTCCCCTGGGCTCCTTGGCTGGGTCATACAGTCATAGGCCTGTGATCCTGCCTGCCAGAACATGCCAACTCATGCATCAAGCCATGTCACACAGTGCAGGAGGAATACATGAGGGACAGTCACACTTACGTGGCTTTTAGGAAGTGCTGGGGTCTCTGGTTCCCGTATTCCCACATCACCTCCACCGCTGCAATGAAGTATTGCCGTACCTCCCCCTGGAAGGAGCGCGGGTCATGTTCCTCTTCCCCATAGATGTCGAAATCCTCCATGGTCTGCTCTGTGTCACCATACTCGTCGTAGTCTGGCTTGTCAGCCTTTGGCCTCGAGGGGCTGAAATAGGTCCTGTTGTTCAGAGCCAGTCTCTCCCTATGTCCTGGGACATAGTTCCTCTTCCCAGCAGTGCTGTTGCTTTCCCCATCCTCCTTGGACTCTCCTAGGCTCTGGCCCTCTCTCTTCCCGGTTTCTCTGAGGACATCTTTCCCACCGAGCATCTGCCATCCATCCGGATTAGCTTGCACATATTCGGCTGTTTTTTTGGTAATGCTGTGGTTGCGAGTGGGGATGCTTGGAGACAGGGAATAGTTCTCTTTGGAGGCTGATTTCATAGGGATTTCTTCTGGGCTTTGCCCAGACATGCTCTCAGGCACGTAATCCTCCACGGCATTGGCCTTGAGCTGCTGAGGCTGAGGACTGAACTGACCCTGATGCTCCACAGAGTTTGTCTCCTCCTCCATCTGGCTTCTCCGATGAGCTTGCTTGCTCCCAGAAGCCCCCCAGACAGCACCTCTGCCCGGTTGCAGCTTGGCCAAAGCTGGGCTCCGCAAGCCCCCAGCATGTCCTGCTGCCCCCAGGGAGACCAGGTCCCAGTTTGAGGCCAGATCTGCAGCCACAGCAGCAGCCTGCATTTCTGAGCTGCTTGTTGCCATTGCCACCTCGCTCCCCAGTGCTCCCTGAGTGGGGAAGGAATGTCTGCTGTGCTGGGCCCCTTCACTGCTGCTCCGTACACCCCCATCGGTGCTTGGCCTCTCCTCAGGATGCATTTCGTCAGCACTATCTTCAAGCAGAGCCTGTGGCGCATCCCTGCCTGGGTGTAATCTCCCCTCAACCATGTTTGATTTTTCTTCCAGGCTTTCCTGTGCCACCATCACCTCAGGCAAAGTGTCGCTTGATATCAGGGATCTGTTTTTGAAGTGAGTGCTGCAAAAAGGGGAATGAGGTCCACACACCTTTGGGGCTTTTTTATTCACTGCTGTCTCAGGGGTCTGGCTGGCCAGATCCTGCTCTGCTCTGTTACCCTCAGAGAGGGGCTCCCTACTGCCAGGCCAACTAGCGTTGGGAAGACCCAGACCATGCATCAAGCCTCTGCTCTCCAGTGACCTGGCTTGTCGAGGCCTCCAGTCAGGGCCACTCACACGTGGGGCTGGAGCTCTGTGTCTCAGAAACTCCTCAGGGCTGTTTAAGAAAGCATTTGGGAACTGCCTTGTGTCACTGGCCACAACATTCGATTCAGAAAAGGCAAGACTGTCCATCTCTGGCAATTCTTTAGCGGATGTAGCATCCTGAAACACTGCCTCCAAGATTAATTCATCCCTCTCTTCTGTCATTATATAGCTGGAAGGCTCAAGGTCATTGGTATGTGCAAAGGTGGTTTCTGGAAGGCTTGTACCTTTGGCAAGTTCACTGTCTTCTTCTGTGCCACTTTTTGCAGGCAAGTTACTCTCATCTGTGAGGATTTGTTCTTGTACAGGTTTGCTGTGTTCCAGGTCTGAGAAAGAAACATTTTTCCCTTCAAAAGATTCATAAAAGCCATGCGAAACTACTTTGTAAGGTGTTTTTTCCAGCCTAGCATCTAGCTCATTTGATGAATAATTGCTTTCTCTAGTGTGACTGTAAACCATAGCAAGAGAAGTCCTGTTGTCTTCTGTCTCATCTGAAGATGCAGAAGGATTGTCCAGTGTGGAGGAAGAGTTATGATCAGTACTTAAAGCCGGTTCTATGTTGATTGTCTCCTTTGATTTGTATAGATTTAAGGATATTTTATCAACCCCTCTTAGCAACTTGTCCTCAGCACCCTGTGAAGGTGTGTCTTGAAGTCTCAGATTGTGCTCCAGGTCATTCTGGTGAAATGAGCTCCTGTTCTCTTGAAGAGGAGCTTTGCTACCAGCATAAGCGATTGAGTCCCACAAGCTTGTTGCATGAGTAGTTGTCTTTTGAGACTCTGTTTCCAGGATCTCTAATGTACCACCAGACTGGACCATTGTCCTTTTTACTGGCTTCTGCACCTCTGAGACTTTTGTTACCTTCTTTCCTGCCAGAGCATCTTCTGGAGCTGGCATAGCTTGGTGCAGCCATTGCTGACTTTCTTCTGAGCTCATAGTACCATGGACCCTTCCACTGACACTCGTCAAGTGTTCTCCAGGTGGGAGAGTGCCAAACCCTTCACCCTGGCTGATGATTTCTGACAATTCTTCTTCATCTTCCAGGAAGGATTCATAGGGCACTGGCTCATAGTCTGTCTCTGGCAGAGAAGACATAGAAACATCAGGTGGATGTAGGATTGTTCCTAAAAGTGTTGATGTGCCATTGGAAGGGGGATCAGAAATCCTGCCATTGCTGAGGAGGGCGCCATGGCTGGGTTCTGTCGAGCACAATTTTGGTTTCTCTGTCTCATTTCTGGAAGAGGTGATATTGTTAAGTTGCTCATTCACACACGGTCTGTGCCATCTCTTTCTTTTTGAGAAGCCCCTGGGTTGGAAGTCGAAGGCGCCCTCCTCCTCCTCCTCGAAATCCACATAATCATCCCCATCAGGGTATTGCTCATGCTGGCACTGCAAGACTGTGAACTTGGCGTGCATACCTCGGTCTCTGAAATCAGGATTCAGGCACCCCAGCGTCCAGACGCCTGTCTCAAGAGAGGCCAAGAGGACACCATAAGCCCACAACAGTCTGTCATCCCCCTGCCACTCCCTTGCTAGTGCAACCTGTATTTTCAGGCAGCCTCTGGTTCATGGTAGTGATTTCATGTTTTCATAATCCCTACAGTATCTTACAGCTGGACTTAACAAGACATCAGGGTTGCTGGCAACATCAGAGTCAGTCCTGACAAGAACCATCAGCAGGGCCAGTGTTTCCTGCCAGAGCTTAGCGACCTACACACACCTGTGAGGCGCCAACAATAGCTTGGTGAGAACAGTTAATGCACTGAGAACCCACAGAGCCTCCAGGATTATTGCCAGCAGCAGAGTAATCACCATAATCCACCCCGAAAGACATGCTGGTGCTGTCAAATACACCTCTCTCCCAGACACAGTCGTCACGTCTCTCCCACTCAAGGAGAAAGAAATTAAAAGGCTGCCTTTTGCTCACATCCCCAGCCAACGCGTTTGCTCCATGCAGCAAGCACCTCTTCTCCAGGCGCCAAGAGTGGATGAGGAAGTGTGTAATAACCAGGCTCGGACGCTGGAGAGAGCTATCATCTGCTGCTGGCCAAGCTGATTGCCTGCTTCAGATCAGCATGCAAAAATCAGAGCTCAAACGGATGCAATGTTTGGCTGGGTTTTAGAAAGCTTCCTGGGGTATCGAGAAACCCTTGGCTCAAGGTGCAGTGCTCGTGACCATCATATCCGTGTTTGCAATCACATGGTAAATTCTATGTTTCCTCTGTGAGTGAGGAAATGGTTAACAGCACCACTTTTGCAAATGCCAAGGAAAAAATGCTGAGTGGGGGGAAATAAAACTGAACTCTGAAGCAAATCCTTCCCAGAACTTCTCCATGGCTGCGATTTCTGTCCTTGCAAAGGTGTGGAGATATATGGGATGCCATGACCAGCGACTGAACCCACAGCAGGGACAGCACTGCTGCTCCCCTTGACCTCCGAGCTTGGAGCCAAGGGTGCAGATGCAAGGTCCACGGAGCTCATGTTACTGCAGCTAGCTTACTGGCTTGGCAGCATGTATGACCTTAATGCACCCTATTAATGAAGTAATCAGGCTTTGGAAGGATTTAATCATTGCCTCTCACTTTGCTGTTCCAGCAGGTTGCATATCACTTTGCTCTCAGGGCTGCCAAAATGCGATTGGATACCAGAGACCTGGCTGAAGGTGCTCACTTATCTCTGCTGTGATGCCAAGCCCATGGTTTATAGAATAGCCCATATTACTAACCTGGCTTTTCCAAACTCATGAAGACCGTTTCTCCAGAAAACGGGAAAAGCGTAAGCACATCCTCAAAGACCATGTTGCGCTTGAATGTGTTTCCAGAGAAGAAGATGGAGAGGAAATCTGTTTGGGCCCCCACACTCAGGACATACCAGTACACAACTTCATGCAGGCAGAGTTTTGGTTTGAGGTTGTCAAACACAAAGCCGTTAATAGCTGGAAGAGAGAAGGAGTGAAACATTTCATCAGGACTTGATTCCCCCATAGCTATTGAGCTGCTGCATGTTCCCTGCTTGTTCCCTGGGGCAGGGATGTGCCTGTGTCTGCCGGGACTTTGCATGGAGCCCCTGGCTGAGCACTCACTGTGCATTACATTGGAGGCATAAAACTGGGGGTCCTGTGCATCCACATGGGCTGCGTCAGTGCAGAACCGCCTGATGTTCTCCTCCAGGTACCAGCTGCGGTTCTCATCAAAGACCGAAAACAGCACCAACCTCGTCTTATCTGACATTATCTGGAAGGTGGAGAGGGAAGTCGTTATTCCTGGTCTGATCAGAGCGCCCTCAGGGCCCAGTGTAGCTGCCAAGTCTTAGCCTGGGAACAGTTTCCTGCTATTTCACAGGAGTTAGAGTCCAGGTTTGGAGAGAAGGGAATATGCAAGGGAGGATGGGGAAGGCAGGGGCATTGGGACCGATGGTAGGTATTGAAGAGAACAGGACAGACAAATTTGGTTTTACCCAAATGTTTCACCCACCGCAGTTATTCCAGCCTTTCAGCCTGGTAGTTGAGTCGACAAAGGAAGGACCCACCTGATTTCCCCTCTGATCCATGGACTTCTTAAAGCAGATCAGGAGGGGTCCAATCAGACCTGAGGCTGTGTCTCGGACTGGGTCGATGGAACTGTAGTAGAAACGGGTGAGGCAGCGAGGATCCACCTGTGTTGGCCCATCCTCAGTGGTGACCCTCCAGCTGTAGGTGAATGACTGGCCAGGGAGGATAGGAACGTCCTTCACGTCCTTATCTGGCAACACACAGCCCAAGGGCAGATCAGTTAGGTCTGGGCTGCTTCTGCAAGGGGTGATCTTGCTTTTTAAAAGAGCTCAGAAAGGCGGTTTCCTGACCACACAAGCTGCATGGAAAACTACCCAAACCCATGCCCACCGCAGGATGGCACGCTGGCTGCTAGCATGCACTTGCATGGAAAGCTGATCTGGACAATAGGAGCCCCTGGGACCAGGTGAGGATGGGGAGGCATATGCCTAATTTTGAAAGCCCTTGAAACTCTGCAAACTGGAAAATTTGCCCAGTCTCAGCTGTGTCTGGGCTCTGGGGTGCCTAGAGGAGTTTGCAAATGAAGGTACACAGCTGGGTGGGGCTGAAATGGGTGAAAACAAAGCATGGAAAGATAGATTTTTAAGCAAATACAGCTAGACCATGAGAAAAGCAAGGAGGAGATCTGGAAGGAACAGAAGGAAAACTGAAATGCAAATAAATCCTCTGAGCATTCAGCAGGATCTTGCACTGACATAGCTTTAGGAAAAGACCTTTCTCTGCTCCAACTCCCTAGCTGAGCCACTGTTAAGAGCATGGTTTACAAAGCTTATGTGTCAGTCAGGGTAGGAATAGCTCTATTTATACTCCCCTAAAAAGCATTATCCCTGTGGCTTCAGGACCATGACTCGCCCGCTTTCACAGGGTTGAATCGCTGGCAAAGCTGGTGAGCTATGTCTGGCTGGGGGATGTTGACAGAGGGGCAGGGACAGGGCTCCCAGCTCCCTTGTGTGGCTTGACTCCTTTAGTCCTGCCAGCCACTTCGCCCTTTTGACTCTCCTGAAGGAAAACCTTAATTTATATAGTAACAAGTCACAAAGCTGACCTAGTTCGCTGAACTCCTTAGTGGCTGCCATCCTGGTTCTGCCACCTCTGCTGCAGCAGAAGAGCTTTTCTTCAGCCTCTGCAATTGCTCCCATCATTGTGATACACCCAAAAGGGCGGAGAGGAGGAGGGGAGAGGGATAGGACACAATTTTGCCCTGGTGGGATGTGGGATGTCCTTGCGCAAGTCGTGATCCTGGGAGCATGCTGGCAGGGAATGAAAGCAGTTCTGGGAAAGGAATCTGGTAACTCAACAACCCCAGAGCAAAAACTGCAAAGCTGTGAGAGGGAGAGTCTGAATCACAACAAACCCCCCACATTAAAGCAGGGCAGGGGGGAGCCCAGGGAATGAGGACTGTAAGCAAACTGGCAAACATAGGTAGGATCACCAGGGTGGTTCCTGCCTCACGAGAAAGTGGAGGCCTCCAGGATGGACCAAACAACATGATCCCAGCTCCCTGGTTGACAATGCCCCTTCTTCCAGCCATCACCCAAGCCTTCCTTAAAGACAGGGTTACATGGCACCAAGGGGGACACGAACCAAGAATCATCATCATCTCTGGGGTTGCAGGGCTCACGTGCTTGGCTGGATGGGTAGGACAACCAGTCTTACCACAGCCTGCAGGAAGCTCTCCTGGCCCAGAACCCTAACCCTTGGCAGTGGCCAAGTGATGTCCCAAATTCTCATGGCCTGCCTTACCTTGAGAGGTCTTCATGGCGTGGTATGGCCTTATGCTGGTAAGACCGTGAGGGTAGATGTTATACGGTCGGCTTGCCAGGTTCCTGAACACGATCTGAAATGAGGACAGCCAGCAGGAACGTTTAATTTCTGAACATTGTAAGCCCTCGAGCCCTCGAGCCTGCCATCAGTGTCCTTGCAGGGAGGGAAACGCTGGGCAGCAGCACTCTGGGATTGGCTACCTGCCAGCGTCCAACAGGGAGGAACCCAGACGTGTCTGGGACCACAAAGTAGGAGTCAGAATAGAAGAAAGGACTGTTTATTTCTCTACCAGTCTACACAGTCCATCTTTCCAGGAGGTGCCCATTTTAGGGAGGGCATGAAAATATCAGATTTATTAAAAGCAAAGCTGCTGTCTTTAGTCTCACTTCATACATGAGACAGAAAAGGTCTGTCAATCCAGGAGGCCTCAGAGGACCAAGACACTAAGAATGCACAGCAGTCAACAGCTTCAAAGTGCTCCCCACTTCACTGCATGAAGCCTTTAATTTATTTCTCTAAGTAGCTGTCGGGGCTTTGCCACAGGTGTTATGCCCACAACTGCACAGGGAACCCCCAGGCAGGGAGCAGAAATGTGAAGCTCCTGGAAACCATCCCATTCTTCCTAGCAGCAAACAAGTCAAGTGGTCAGTAGAGGCACTGGGGGAGATACAAGTGACAGTCCCCAGTACTGTATGGTAAAAGCACACAGATGGAGAAGAGTGGAGGATGAGAGGACGCTCCTGCCTCGGAGGAAGGTGCTGGATGCCATATGTCGTGGATTAATTCACACTATTCCTAAGATGCCTGCAATGACATCAAATCAAGGGGACTGGGCCATATCCCGTGCATCTTTGCTGATCTCACCGAGAGTACTTAGCTTTAGCTTTCAGTAACACCTGCCTTTCTGGTGAACTTTAGACATTACCAAACATGACTTTGGACATTTACCAAACAACCAATTTTAGTTTTGGGCCCCTCACTACAAGAAAGACATTGAGGTGCTGGAGCATGTCCAGAGAAGGGCAACGAAGCTGGTGAAGGGCCTGGAGCACAAGTCTTATGAGGAGCAGCTGAGGGAACTGGGGTTGTTTAGTCTGGAGAAGAGGAGGCTCAGGGGAGACCTTATTGCTCTCTACAACTACCTGAAAGGAGGTTGTAGCAAGGTGGGTGTCAGTCTCTTCTCCCAAGTAACAAGCAATAGGACAAGAGGAAATGGCCTCAAGTTGCACCAGTGGAAGTTTAGATTGGATATTAGGAAAAATTTCTTCACCAGAAGGGTTGTCGAGCTTTGGAACAGGCTGCCCAGGGAAGCGATTAAGTCACCATCCCTACAGGTATTTAAAAGACATGTAGAAGTGTGCTTAGGGACATGGTTTAGTGGTGGACTTGGCAGCGCTAGGTTAATGGTTGGACTTGATGATCTTAAAGGTCTTTTCCAACCTAAACGATTCTATGATTCTATGATTCTATAATAGAACATCTCAAGGACTTATATCAGACCTTTGCCAAAACCAAGAGCTATTAGGAGGAACAGCATCAAGCTTTGAAGTTTCCTCTTCCAGTCCCTCTTTGTGGAAAGCAATCTCTCTCTTACCTTAAATTGATCTCCAACCTCCCCCTTAATGACAGGCCCCAGAATTCCCTTGTCCAGTTGATCTGACACCTTGCGCTTCTTGAAGGTTGCATCCTCGTACTCCACAAACATCACTTTCTTATACTTTGAACCGATCCGCTGAGGGCCAGCCTCCAGGAACAGGCTCGTGATGTTTCTGCAGGCAAGGCAGAGAAAGAGCAAATGGCCACACATGGGACGCTGTCAGAACCAGAGCAAGACCTTCCTTTATCCAAGGACCTACACAGCTGCTCGGGGACTACCAATGTACAGTGGGGACACCCATTCCTGCAATCACAATATACATCCTGGGAATAAAGTTTCAAGTGATTCAGTGCTTCTTTAATGGAGAAAGCTTCAACTAGGTTGCACAGTAGCAGCCTTGGGCTGACACTGCCCTGTCTTGGAGGGAAGTGGTGACTGTGAGAGCTGAGAGCATGGCAGGTGGTCCTGTGCCCGGGAACACCCCCAGTATGCGGGCATAAGGCAACAGAGCAGCTGCCTTTTCTTGATCATCTCAGCTCCTTCCCAGGAGCAAGGCCTGCCCTAAGCTGGAGAGGACACCTCCTCTGGCTTACCCTGCGAGGGGCTGCAGGTAGAGATTTCTGCCCCACATACCTTCCTCCAGCAGCTGCTGGCTGGGATCCCCACCTAGGGCACAACCCGGTGACCCCACTACAAAGCCAGCCCCAGCCCACACAACCTGTGTCAGCAGAGTGACATCGGGACTGGTGACAGGTGTTGTTGCCCTGCAGTGCTGACTAAGGTACTTCTGCTGAGATACCACACTTGCATCACCTCTCCCTCCAAAAGGTGGGGCAGCAGCAGGGGCTAATTGCCTCTGCCATCTAGAGCAGGTCCTTCCAGACAGGGCAAGGAGACCCACACTCTGAGGCTGCGGGCACACATCCTGGCTGTGCAGGACCTCCTGGCTGGACGGTGAGAAGGATCACCAGGCGTTGCTGCCTGCTCAGAAGGGGCTGAACCCAGAGACCTGAGCAACAGAGAGACAAATGCCCCAGAGACAAATGCCTCTGTGGGGCATTTGGTAAAATGGAGCAAAGCCAGGTCCTGCCTTCCCATGGCCTCCCCAAGACCATCCTTGTCCTGCATCCATACTGTTAGCATTAATAAGGAAGAACAAAATTGTCCGGGTTGGGCAGAAGGAAAATAAATTTCTGGGGAAAAGGGCAAGAGCTGGCAGGGCTGCCTCGAAGGGCAGCCTCATGGGCACACATGCCCACTCTCACCTGTCCAGAGACACTGGCTTCACAGGGGCATAGTCCCAGTCCATTTCTTCAGCTGCAATGTAGTGAGTCCAGGTCACAGGGTTTTCTTTGGCAAAAGAGCGCACTTGGATCACATGATAAGTTTCCTCATCTTCTTCAGTGTAATCCATGTCCTCTGGCTCGTCTGACAGCTTCCCCATCTTCATCAGGCGCTCCTCTAGACACTCCTCCACCTTCACAATGGCCTCCATGCCAGCTGGGTTCAGACAAGCCGGGCAGAAAAGGTCACACTGACATGCCAGCACAGGCGTGCACTCCCCCAGGCTTTGCTTGGGAGTTGTCCTCTCCACTACTGTCCCCATCAAATGGGCCATCACATGGGTCAACCTATGCCATCCTGGTCATGGGCCAGATTGCATGTGGATGTAACACTATGGAGCAGGAGGGGCCGTGGAGCTGCAGCACTGCATAGAACCCTGAGCCCGGGCCATCCCCTGAACTTCTTTTCCCCTGAGCTCCTGCAGAGTAAGGTTACCTTGCTGATGGGACTGTATCTGGCAGAACATCCGAAACCAGCCAGCTGTTCCTGGCATGGTCTGGGCTGTGAGATACGTGGCAGGGGAGATTTCTAGGCTGCTGACACGGTGGCTTCTCACCAGGAATGTGTGGGCTTCGAAGAAGATGGAGTGGACTTCTGGCCCAGTGCCCAACCCGATCACGTGCCAGTGGACCTGCTTCTTGAGGCACAGTGTGAGACCTGCCAGGAGAGAAGGAAAGCACCCAGGAGTCAGCACTGTGTCTATCCCTTGTCCCCACTCTTGGTGTCATGGACTCAGAGCCTGACACATGCTGGGTAGAGTTCCCTGCCCCTCAAGGTGGTGGCTCCAAGCTAGAGAAGTCACACGTGAATGTGAATTCTCTGAGCAAAACAGATGCACAGGCCACATCATCCCCCTGAGATAAGACTAGATTTACAGAGTGGGGGACTTTGGCAAGGGTTTTTGGAGGCATGCTGATGGGAGCTCACAGCAGGATGCAGTGGCAAAAAAGAGGTAGATGTGCTCCTTGACTCTATAAATAGGGGAATTGGGAACTAGAAAGAGGAATCATTTGTCTGATCACAACACTGGCAAGCCTGATACTAAAACATTGCATGTGGGGCAGGGCTCCAGCATGTCCTCAGCAGTAGTTGAAATACCCCAAAAAGGGCAGAGAGAGGTCACCAGGATTATTTGAAGGCTGGAGAAAATTCCTTCCTTGGAGAGACTCAAAGAGCTCAGTGTGCTTAGGAAATGGGAGAGGACTTGACTGCATTGTAAAAATATTTTCCTGGGGAGAAATTAGTGTGTGCTGAAGGGCTCTAGCAGGGAAGTGAATAACAAGAACAAGTTCCTGGAAGCTGAAGCCAAACAAAGTCAAACACAGAGTCAAGCACTTATTTTTGGCACTGAGTGCAATAGGTCACTGGAACAGATCCCAAGAGCCTAGGAGGAAACAGGGTGGAGGTTCCATCCCGAAGCCCTCACTCTCCATTGCCACCTCTCCACCAGACACCTTTCAGGCCAAGTCCCACAGCCCGACAGGGGGTTGCTGGGCAGATATGGATACTTTCTCAAGGGAAAACCCACTATGCAGACACAGCAGCTGACTGTGAAGTCTACTCAGTGATTAAGCTCCATGGATCCACCAGGACAGGGAATTGAGGGAAGTTTTGCTTTTGCCTTTTATTGGAGAATGGCCAGACCCAGGTGGGAGGTTTCAGGGGTGGTTCACCAAGGTTGCTAATGGTAATGACTCTCCTGACAGTGTTTCCCAGTTTGCCTTGGAGATTCTTCACTCTCAGGCAGCTCTGAACCTTGTTGCAGAAGAACATCAGAAATTGCCAACTTTTGTCTTCACTGAGACCACAAATGGCCTTTTCTTTTGCTTTTCTGGATAAAAGGAGGCTAAGGGGAGACCTTATCACTCTCTACAACTACCTGGAAGGATGTTGTAGCTAGATGGGTGTTGGTTTCTTCTCCCAAGTAGCAAATGATAGGATAAGAGGAAATGGCCTCAAGTTGTGCCAGGGGAGGTTTAGATTGGATATTAGGAAAAATGTCTTCACCAAAAGGGTTATCAAGCATTGGAACAGGCTGCCCAGGGAAGTGATTACGTCACTATCCCTACAGGTATTTAAAAGACCTGTAGATGTGGCACTTAGGAATATAGTTTAGTGGTAGACTTGGCAGTGTTAGGTTTACGGTTGGACTCGGTCTTAAGGGTCTTTTCCAACCTAAATGATTCTATGATTCTGTTCCCCAAATCCTACAGAGGTGTGTTGTCAGAGCCAGGCTAGTGAGAGCTGAATTTTCCCCTCAATGCTACCTCCAGCCTCATTCACAGGGCTACAAGAAATGAAACTCTTTGCTACCAGCACTATTCCTGGAGACCTCCGAGGAGGCCAGCTGCACTTGACAACACAGACAGCTGGAAACAGGTCCTGCCCCACTGTAAATGGGCAAGGCAGGTCAAGGAGTTGAGATGTAATAGTCCCTTTGGGGTGAACACAGTCTAACAGATCCATCACCTGGAAACTCCTCCTGATGTCCCTCCTCACATCCTTTCACAAGCTACCTTGAGTTTACAGACCTGGCTACACCCCTGTTCCTAGCACCTCCCATGCCCTCCATCCCTGTCCCCAGCACACCAGTACTCACCAGGCAGTGAGCCATTGATGTAGCCATTGATGGTGTGCAGCTCTGTCCTTTTGTTAGGCAGGGGCTGAGGAGCTGCTGGGGAGCCAGGTTCAGAGTACCAGCTTTTTCCTGTGGAGAGAGGAGGATGCAGTCAGCTTTCACCTGAGAACATTTAAAAGAAAAAGGAAACCTTCCCAATGGGGTGAAATAGTATGAAAGCCAAAATCCAGGGAGGTCAGATGTGTGGTGCCTGTTGGAAATCCACAGCAGACCTGGCTACAGCTCTGCATGAATGTGGTGGTGACCACTGCACATGACAGGGTATTACTCTCCCTCAGCTTTAGCCTGTGTGATGGAAACAAGGCCAGGGCATGAGATGGGAAAGCTGGCGGTGTTGCAAGCTCCCTGCACCTGGGGAACAGAAGGAGTGACAGTACTACACAGAAGGAGTACCGGGAGCACATTGGTTGTGGGGGGCTGTACAAGGCTCAAACCCTTGGGAGGCAGCGTGGGAGCTGAGCAGCTGCACTCACACCATGACCAAAGCATGCATCCCAGACCAGGCTGAATTCAGGGTCCAACACCAGTCAATAGGGTAGTTACCTTCATCAAACACTGCAAAGAGCATCACAAACTCTTGCTGCGCATCCTCGTTCCTGTCACTCGCCATGGTCCCTGCAAGATACCATGGAATGGATCTCTTTAAAGGTCAGCAGGCACCATGCCCAACTCCCTACGGAATTCCCTTTGTGCCCTCCAAGGACTGGTAAATCAAGGCCAGGCTGTGGATTGCTTTTGTCATGACTGGCATAGCCCTGTTTCCAGCCTTGCTGTCCCCAAAAGCCCATGGTTGAGAGGCAGCTGCACTCAGAAGGCATCAAAAGGTCAGTTTGTGCTGGCTTCCCCTTGCAGGCTCTCAGGATCCACTTAGTCACCTGGAAGAGCCCATTTTTATCTAGCCCCCTCATCAGCACCATCATCTGCACTCATTGTCTAGACGTTGTCAGTGGAGAAACTGTTCCTGGTGAGTCACTGGAGCCTGCAGACAGTGCCCTGGGAGGAGGAGACTCGTGCCCATTCCTCTCCAGTGACTACAGAGGGGTCTGGACAACTGCCTCCAGGAGATGGCTCAACCAAGGGTGACCAATCCCACCCCAGGTACACTTCTTGATGCCTTGCACCCAGCAAGTATTAATAGTCAGGATTTCATCACCTCCATGTATACCAAAGGAAGGAGAGCAGGCACAGGTACTGTGCACCAGGCAGTGCCCCAGGAGTCCTGCCTCTCTCTCCTGCCTGATCCTTAATCCTTGCTGATACAAACTTCCTTCTAGTTCTTCTGACAAAACCCCGTTTGACAAAGTATCCTGGCTGACACTGAATGATCACAGCTTGGTTAATCTCTGAAGGAAAGACAAACATTTAGATACAAGGTGGAAGATTTCATCTGTGGTCTGAAATCTTGCAAAGGAAGGAAACAACTGATTTCTCTCCAGCAGGGAAATCCAAAGTGTGTTTGGCTCTTGCACTGGAAGGGACTCTTTGAGGAAAGGGCCAAACCCCAAAAGTGCTGTCATTGACCACAGCTTACTGACTCCACTGCCATGTTCAGCCTCTGGAAGGTGTCTTTGACTTTTCTGCTTTTCAGTTCATGATTGCATGTGACCTGTCCCCATCCTATGCTGTCCTTACCAGGTCGGCACACAAGCAGGGCTCCAATCAAACCGGAGTTGATATCCTTCACGCTGTCGGTGTTGGAGGAGTAGGAGTGGGTCAAGCATGGTGAGTCGCCATCTGTCGGGCCCTGGTTTTGCTGGATTTCCCAGATGTACGTGTGTGTCTTCCCTGGATCCACCCTGTCACCCTCCTTCTCTGGCTCGCTGGTCTCATCCTCATACCCTGCACCTAAAGCCAAAGGAGCTGCCAGATGTCACTGAAGGTTCATCCCCAACACACCGTGGCTACAGAAATGCCTATTCCCCCAACCCAGAGCATAGTCTCTCTCCACTCCAGCCCCTCTCCACTGCAGCCCCTGGGGCCAGCCTGACTCCCACCAGTGATGATCTCAGGGCAGTAAGCAGAGCTGTGCCAGAGACTCACTTGTTGGGCTGTGCACCCACCACCTGCCCTGACACTGGAGGGCACAGTCTTCCTGGCCCTAAGTATCCAACCTCAGGTTTAACCTATGTATTACCTCTATAACTGATACAGGTTTGCTCTGGGCTGTTTGCTCATCTCAGCTTATTTCTGGGCTGGGCATGGTCTTGTTGTTCCCCCAGGTTAAGTGATCTCTGTGACCATGTGTCCTTGTAGAAGGATGTGAATAGCAGGGTCAAGGAGGGATGCCCTCCCTCCTGGCTGGCAGGCAGCAGAACGGGAGGTGCTGCGCAAGGGCTTGCAGCACCTGGCTATTGCCCGACTCACCCTCCGATGCCTTCCAGTAGGACACCCCGATGGCATGGATGTTGTACGGGCGGGAGGCCAGGTTCTTAAATGTGATGACCACCGTGTCATAGACTTCTGCTCGGATGGTGGGGCCCAGGAGACCTGAAGGAGGGGGGAAGACAACAGAGTCAGGCAGCTGGGGTCAGGCAGCTCACACCCAGCCATGGGCCCCAAAGGGACTGGGCTTTCCACCTGCACAATTAGCAGTTGTCCCTCACGTAGCATGGCAGCATCAACTGCTCTGGCACCAGCAAGGCTCCTGGCATCCCCAGCAGCTCTGCCACACTGGGACTCTACCCAGGTGCTTTCCCATTCCTGGCTGAGGAGCTGCCAGCACCCAACCCAGGATGAGTTTGGCCACTGTCAAGGAGAGCTAGGGCTCACCGCGCTGCGGGTGCTTCTTACCCATCCACGCTGGCTTGGGCTTGGGCTGCGCAAACGAGGCATTGGGGTACTCCACAAACACGGCCTTCCTGTACCGGGGAGGTACACCAGGCATGGGGGGCCGTGGGCCCGGGTGCCCCAACATGCTGCAGGAGGAAGGAAAAGCCAAGGCTGATTGCACAGCCCTGTCCACGGACGGGCAGCAGCCATCCTCTTCCTCCCCTCCCCGCCAGCTTGTTTGTGCTGTGCCAGCCCTGGGGATTGCTCACCCTATTGTGTCCTTTGGGTTTCCTGACAACCCCCAGGTGTGTTTGGAAACATTTCGCTCAGCTCACGGATGACAACGTAGCAGTGATTAATGTCACGGTGTTAGTCAAGATGGAAGAAGACACAAGGGCAGGAGGTACAGTGTCATACCCAGCTGCAGCCAGGAGTGGGCACAGCTGCAGGCATCGCTGCCAGCCTCCTGCCTCATGCCTTGCCTGGCGTCGTGCTTCCCCGTCAGCACTGGGAGTGCTGCGATAGCAGTTCCCCATGGCCTCTGCCCCATAGCCACCCCCCACCACATCGTCAGCATCTTGAGGTGTGGCAGACACATCACATCAAGTATAACCTCAAGCATCCTCCCCAGCTCCCCCCGGGAAAGAGACTGTCAGGCTGCATGGCAGGTCGCGGCAGTTTGTTCTGCGGCATGAGCAACATTCCCACATTTGTTGCTTTTCTGACCAACCTGGGATTTACAGCCAGCCCCTAAAAAACTACTTCTTGCAGCAGGAGGATAAAGGAGCCCTGAACGTATTTCACATCCCGCTTATCTCCACTGGCCTCTTTCTATCCGTAAGAGGCTTAACAAATTCATTTTCCAGAAGGAATCCAGCACGTTTATCAGGATAACAAAGCCATAAATTTCTCCAGGGATTTTAGAGGCTATCTTATCAGCCCCGGGACTGAGACCATTTCCAGTAACCAGACAGACTGCTTCCAGCCTTGTTTTGTTTGGAGCAAAAGCCAGGTGGTATTTTCTTCCCTCTGAAGAAGCAGGGAGGATTGCTCTCTGCCTCTGACTAAGCCTTCATTCAAGCAGCAGTTCCTTTTGCGACTCTTCCTCAAGAGGAAGAGGAAGGAGCCAGAGTGACTCAAATTTAGGAAAGGGCGACAAACACTCCATGCCACCAGCTGGAAGCCACCTGCAGCTGGAGGATGCTGTGGGGAGAGCAGGGTTCACCCTCCCCGAAGGCAGAGCAGGATGGGCACGCCCAAAAACCCCACGCACGCCCAGCTCCTGCCTTTCCCACCATGGCTATAACCCTGCGTTCAGGCTGGCAGGAAGCCCCCAGCAAACACTGCCACAGTGAGCAGGGCCACTGCATTCAGCTGACTTTGCTCATGAGCCGTTATCATTCCTGGCTCGATGGCAGTAGGGTCCAGACCAAGCTTTTCTCTCTAGGGTGACGCTACGCTGGGAGATGGCAGTGCCGTGGGGTAGCTGGTACTGGGCTGTCCACTGTTGGGAAACTGTGCCTTAATCTCCAACTCACAGAAAGCCCAGCTTTGAAAATACATCCCTGAGATATGGGGGTCTGGTCCTGCTAATTCTGCAGTAAACAAGGCAGAAATCCTCTGGAGCCTTGGGGATTTCGCTGGCATGTGGGGGCGTGGCTGGGAGGAGACTTGGTGACACTAGGGCTCAGCACCAGGTCCCAGCTGGCACGGTGGAGCCTCACAGCCTTTGCAGGGGACAAGGAGGCAGAGTTTGGTGCAGGGACGTCTGATCCAAGTGCTTCTGGCCAGTCCTCTGCACTTGAGGTCCCTATGGACTTCCTACTCCAAGGGCGGCTGAAGCCAAGGCAGGGAGATAAGTTCGTGGCACCTTTGATAAGCATTGTTAGCCACACTATCTGTTCATCTCTCAGAGCTGGGAGACAGCCAAGGTAAACACCCTGCGCTGCCAGAGCACTCAAACATGGGCTGCTGCTATGTGGCCACCAGCTCCAAGCCGGAGCTGAGATCCCTGGGGCCATTGCAGGGTAGGGTTGTGTTTGGGAAGAAGAGAAACTGAAATCATGGGGAAGGCATAAGCAGCTCTGGCCTGGTGTGCCGTAGCCCATTCATTTGGCAGAGCTTTCCACAAATGTGCCAGAGAAACCACTGGATACATACAGGGGTTTTGGAGGTTCTGTTTGGAGGTGCACCCTTGGGGGCTGCCATAAGATGCTGGTACCACGAGGGAGAAGGGGTGGAGCAGAAGACACCTCATGCACAGCTCGGAGGCACCCCAGCTCTGGTGGCAGCTCTGCTCCTGCCACGCTCCTGCATACCCCTTCTTCCCAGCCTGGCTGTTTTCCTGTGCCCTCATGGGGAGAACTGGGCTGAGGCTGCAGAGCCAGGGAAAAGGAACCGTCATCCAGCTGGGAACAGCCACGCCGAGCAAGCCCCGGTTCCCACCATGGCTCCCCTAGTAGCCACACTGCCCAGGCGTGCCTTGCCTCTCCGGGGTGGAGCACGCCACCAAGTCCCTCTGAGAAAGCCAAAGTTATCTTTCCCCATTTTAGAGAAGGACAAGTGACCTCAGACTGCCTACCGATGCCCCACTCGTCCCCAGGGCAGACCCAGGTCCCTGAGTCACTCCCAGGTCAGAAACAGTGCGTGAGCGCATCATTAAAGCCAGTGCCAAAATGGAAAGCCACAGGGTTGAATTAACAGCGTGAGTAACCTCACCTCCACCGTAGCCTAATGGATCTGAGTACAACGTTAGTAAAAGCAGGGCAGGGGGGCATTAGTAAAACGGGGGGTGCTGGATGCAATTTTTTTACTGAAGTAACCAAAGGGGGGAAAAAACAACATAACTCTGGTACAGTGATTACAGCAGCTAGTCAGGCTGATCTGGATCATCACCGGAGCCTGGTTTCCATCGCCTGACCACAACTCCTCGCTCCTCTAGCCAGTGTGGGTCTGAGATGGGGTCGTGGGCTGACATCACCTCAGTACAGAGCCTGGGGAAGGGGATGTGGCAGCGGGGCAGAGGAAAGGGGTACAGCTTGATCCACAGGGGAGGTAGCCATCCAGCTCTGCTCCCCATGCTGAGCTCAGAACAGCCCATTCACAGCTATATGTGTCCAAGGCAGCTGTGTCTCCAGACAACACTGTCAGATGCCTGAGCAATGCAACTGCCACTTTTCCTTCCTACTCCAAAGTATTTGGGCGAAACCACCATGCCTTCCTCCCTCTTGTCACTGTGTACAAACACCATTCTTTGCCCAAACACTAAAAAATATTTTCATTCCCTAAAGGAAAACTTTCAGCCCCAGCAATGTAATGTACACAAAGATAAAAATAACTAAACTTGGGTTTTACCAGGGGCAGAGTGGAGAGCCTTTGCTGCTCTGAGTTATGTAGGGGGGCACAGCCAACCTTCCTCTGCAGCCCCCAGGTAGGAGGCACAGGACCCCATCTCCCCTCACATCTCCCCAAAGCTCCCAGGATGCAAAGCAGAAGAGAAAGCACAGGCTGGAGAACCAGGTCTTGGCTCCAGGCACAGACTTTAAAGGGTCACGGGCATTAAGATAAAGCAGTGCAGAGCAGTTCTGCATATCTCTCTGCAGATTTATTCCACCTGTGGATTATCAGGAGTTGCACTTAGTGACTCCCAATTGCACAGAAACACCCATTCCCAGCTGTACCAGCAGCTCAGTGCACCCACCCTGCCAGGTTGCCCCCATGCAATTGCCTGCCTGGGCCCAAGCTCACAGTACTGTGCATGCCAGAGTGGGAGAACACCCATAGCAGGGTGCTGGAATTGCAATGGAAAGAGCTTTACCCTGCAGGCGCTTGCAGCACAGAGAGCAGGTTGCTGTGTGTGTAGTCCCAGGTGGTTTCCACTGCACCGATGTAGTATCTTCTGATCTTGCTGATGCTCTCCTCAACCAGGCAGAGGAGCAGGAGGCTGCGCAGGACTCCCACCAGCATTGTGTCCACTGGCTGGGAACCACTCTGGCTTCAGGAGGAAAAGTGAAAAGGAAGGAATAAGAAAGGAAAGAGGAGAGAAGAGCCTTTATCTTCTCATTCAGCTGTTGTAATCCACAGGAGACTATGATTTAAAGCCAGCATCCACAGGCTCAGTCAGAGCACTGGAGAGTTTCTCAAAGACCTCAGGAGAGGAATCGCTCAAGCGGGTTAGTGCAAAGAGAAGCGTGCGAGCAATGGACTCTCCCTCTCTTCCTCTGGGGTGGCAGTGACAGGAGGAGAGGAAAAAACAAAAGGAAAGGGAGGACAAGCACAGCGGTAAGCTCTGCTGCAGGACCCAGCTGGCTCGATGTCCTGGCCCATGTCCGGGAGTGAGGTGAGGAAAGGGAGGGTTGCAGAGGAAGGGGAATTTAGGTGTGGTCTCTGCGTGGTCCCACCTTCCCTTCCCACAGAGGGGAAGGAGGAGAGCAGATTACAGGCCAGCTCCGTGCTGCTGCCTAGGCTACAGGAGCCTTTGTTTCCCCTGCAAGTCAGTCTGGGCTTGTACCTGGGGCTGGAGCCCCCCATGGAGACAGCAGCTGCCTTCTGTACCTGCTAGCCTGCATTGCTTGAGGGAATGGCGATTTAGGGGAAAATTTGCCTTGCCATGCAGATGGCTTATTGCTACAAAGCAGGAGAGGCTGCCCTGTGCCCCCCAGTGCTGGGAGCCTGCAGGGCACTTTGCATCTGCAGGGGCCAGGCTGGAGGTGAGAAAATAGCCAGGGATGCACATATACATGTACATACGTGGGGTGTATCCCTGTTGCCCCGGTGCCTGCACCCCAAGCAGTGATGATTTAGCCACACAACCTTGCTTCGAGCCACATGAGAGAGAAAGGGTTGGGGTGATCCCTGGGAGTCCCCCTCCTGCCAGCTGCTCCTCACCCTTCTCCTCTTCTCCTAGGGTCCTGCAGAACAGCTCAGAGAAGGTGCACTGAAACATTTTTGCAGATTTCCTCCATTTTAAACTCACAAATTTTCAATATCTTTTTAAAAACCCAGGAAATCCGCCACCACCCCCCCAAATGCACACACATGTGCTCCTGTACACACGCCGGCATGTGGTTCTCCCTCGGCTCACAAAGGCAGGAAGATGAGGAGGAACGCCCTGTATGGTCCCAGTGTCCGCTGAGCAAGCAAGGTCCCATAAACGTCCCATAAATCATGCTGTAGGGCAGCAGGAGTGCAATGGGTGTGATGACCCCTTTGGTGATAGTCCCAGTGTGTGCAGAAGCATCCATGTCTTAGGTCTTGATGCCTGAGCAACAACGGGAGGCAGTGGGGATGGTGGAGGGATGCATGTTTTGGGGTCCCAGACACGAATCCTTAGCATGGGGAAGGTGGGACTGGTGGGGGATGGGATGGGAGACAAGAGCTGAGCCTGAAAAAAACAAAAGGAAAAGGGAGGGCAAGCACAGTGGTAGGGGCCTGGGTAGGGGCAATCCCAGCGGGTGTGGGAACACATTCCCCGATGTCCCACTGCCCCATGTAGCCCAGCATAGCCTTGAGCATCCCAGACCCACAGGCTCACCGTGCAGGAGCACCCCATGTTCATGGGGTCGGTGACAGCTCTCTGTTCCCCTCCCTCAGAGAGGGGCCAGTTCTCACCACCTCGCTAGGGACACCCACTCTCTTTCCACCCCTCTCCTTATGGCAGCCCTGGGCCCGAGGGTGAAAACCATCCTGGTCTGGCCGGGGCTCCCACAGAAGCAGCAAGGAGCACCTGGGGGACTCCCCCTTGGCCCATGTAAAACCCCACTGCCCACTGGGGCTGCCCACTCCTTCCTGTACTCACCCAGGGGCTGGCTGATGCAGCAGGAGATGGGGCAGAAAACGCCCCCTGCATACCACCCAGCCTGCTCCCGGAGAGGCAAAAAGCCAGCAAGAAACACATTTCCTCCAGCTCATGCGCTGGTGGCTGGCTCCGCGCCCGGCCTGGGGCTCCTTTTCTTTGCGAGGAAGATGGGCAACAACCCACCCCACATTTTCCAGCAAGTATTTTGGGGCAAAACAAGCAGTGTGTCACATTCGGGGATGTCCTGGGTGATTTGCACCACCTGCCCTGGAGCAGTGAAGTAGAAGGAGGGGTGCTGGAGGGGAAAGGGTTGTCTGGAGGACCGGGAGAGACATGGGAGGTCCGGGCTGTGCTTCTGGCACCAGTGTCCCCTGCAGTATGGACGTGACTTTATTCCAGTCATCCCATCTGGAAATCTCCTGGTGCTGTGAGACTGTGCTCACCCGGAAAGGCTGGAAAAGGTGTTTCTTCCAGAAACAAGCAGATGGGGAAAACGTTGCCAAGCAGACAACATGACCATGAAGACGGCAGTCGGGGAGTGGCAGCAAGGGATGGGCACGTGGGGGGTTTGGAGGGGTGCTCCGTTGGCTGTCAGGAGGGGTGCTCCAGCTCTGAGATCTACATGGAGCGGCATGGGGGCCTCTTGCCTCTAACCCTGGCAAAGATGCTCCAGGTACTGTGGGATGACAACATCCAGGGATCATGGAGGGGAGTCAGGCAAAGCTTCCCTTGGGGGCTGCAGTGGCAGAAGCCTGGACACACTCAGAAATTAATGATTGTGACACTGGCAGGTGCTGAATTACTGGGTTTAACCATTTTCAGCTACCAGGAGGCAGCTCCAGGTTCCTGACCCAGAGACATAAGAGTAAACTGGAGAGATGGGGTCTAACCTGAGGGAGCAGAAAGAAAATTATATTATCAAGATACTCAGGGCTGTGGGAAGGGGAATCCAGGTGTGAAACTGGAGGACACTTGGAAATAACTTGGGGAGGGGGCTCAAATCCTGGCACTCGCTGCACGCCGTGGGTAGCTTTGTGCAGGCATGCAAGAGCCAGTGCAGAGCTAAGTGTGCTGAGGACAGCTGGGCATCCGCAGGGAGCCTGCTAAGCCAGCAGCAAGAGCATGCATGGCCCTACCAAGTGGGGAGGCATTAGCAGCCCTGGCGCTTCCGAGGGCTCTGCAAACCCGTACGGGTGCCGCTGCAAAGCGTCAGCATCACCCGTGCATGGCTGTGCCAGGATGGGCCAGGGAGTAGCAGATGGCTGCGCCTTTGAGAGATCTGCAGAAAGGCATTGGCATCCCTGTCCTGCCTGGGGTGAGGCACAGTGTAAGCACATCTGCCCATACCCAAACCTCCCTGTGAGAACGCCAGGGCACTGTCCTCCCATGCAAATGTGATGAGGAAGCCAGGACAGGCTCCTGCCACTGAGAGTCCCAGTGAAACCTGCTTGGCCAGAGCCAAGGACCCACGTGCATGCAGAAAGCGCTGGTTGTTTCCCCAAATTATGAAGTTCTTAGCTCAGTACAGGCCTGGGACAGATAAAAATGACTCAGAACAAAGTAAGCCATGTCTAATCTCTCCTGGGACTTTTTTTGTGTGTATATGTATGTATGTGAGAGGCCAAGCGAGTGACTCATGGCAGATTCTCAGGAATGCAGAGTATCTCAGAAGCAGCAGCCACCCACAGGGCACTCACCCTTCCCATCACTCACATGGGCAGAGGGCACCAAGACACTGACTGTGCCGCGTGGCACTGGCGATCTGGTGGAAGGACCAGGCATGGCCCCTTGTACCAGCACTTCTGAGATGGAGCATCTCCCGCTGCTGCCCGCATCCCACCTGGACCTTGCCTGCCCTGGGAAGGGCTTGGTTATGGTGCGCAACTGCTCCAGAAAGAGGAATGGCAGCCTGAGGGTTGGCAGGACACATCCCTTCTCTTCTACAGATGTGCCCTGGGCAAGTCCCCACTGGGTGGGCTTGCCACGCTTCCCTCCCATGCTGCCAGGCATGCACCACCGACTGGCTCCTGCCCAGCCTGCCAGCCATGCCTACGTGGATGCCTGCCACGCTGACTCATTTCACCAAATGCTGCAGGAAATCCCTGTCACCTTTCCAGCGCCTCCCTGCACAGCTGGAGTGAAGGATGCTGTGGGGGTTTCCAAGCTCCTCTCCGGAGCCAGCACTGGGATTTAGTCACAGGGGATGTGTTCATCCCATGTAACCAGCCCCACCATGCTCTGCAATGGCAGAGGTGCTTTAGGGGAGCTCTTTTTTTCAGAACCCACTGTCTCAGTTAGGAAGAAAAAATACTAAAACAAACCACCAACCCACCAGCCAAAAAAAGCATCTCTCCTGCTGCTTTTGTCTCCATCCAGACTGCTGCAAAACCAGCCCAGATGGAGAGACAAACCCTGGCCCTAGTACAGATAAATCACAGCAGGAGCAAAGCCCACACCTGTCCTTGGAGGAAAAAATTCCCTCCTTTGGAACCAAAGCTCCAAGCTGGAGGAGAAATGCCTGGCAGACCTTGCTTGGCTGCTGCATCCCAGCAATGATGGAGCAAAGAGGCCTGCAGCCCAATGCAGCTCACAGATTGGGTGACCCACAGACAGCGGGACCCTGAAGGAGCAGCAGCACAGCGGGGCCGATGGCACCAACACCCCTGAATATCCGGCAAATGTAGCCCTGAGTTTCTCTGAGCCCTGAAGCAGAAATGCCAACACGGACGAGGTCCCAAATATAAGCCTGATCTCCTCCCCTGGCTTTCTCTGCAGTAAGTGGTCAGTGGAGCATTTCTCCTTGCTCTCTCGTTTCTCATGTCGGAGGCATCTCTGAATGACTCAGGCAGCGAGAGCACAACAGCCGTGCTCCTGACACAGGGAGCCTGGGGGGCTGCGCCTGCAGGAGCTGGGGAGGACAAGCATTCGAAGATGTTCCCCACGGCCGCTGGCTTCGCATGGCTATTGCTAAAGTATCTTTGCCCCTCAAGTGTCAGAGCAGCCCAGGGAAAACCAGGGCAGCCTCCAGGCACACACGTGCTTCATAAGTCACCTAATTACCCTGGCTGATTAAATGAAGCTCAGAGCAATTGCTCTCCCCTGGGCTTGCTTTGAGGGTTGTTGCTGCTGGGTCAGCCTGGAGATGGGGGTCACATTCCTGAGGGGTGTCTGGTTTTTGGTGTCTGTTGTGTGCTGTGCTTAGCTCATCTCCTGAGACACCCTGCCTGCTACAAAAACTCATGGAATAAGCCCCAAGCCCCCAGGGCTGTTCATATTCAGCAAAGCTTCCCTTGCACCTCCCTAGAAGCAGCTCTCCTCCACAGATGCTGTGCTTGGGGCCGTGGGGAAGGGGCACAGTGGTGCCCTGCCTTACCCATTCCCCCCAGTGCTCAATACTGCTTGACCCTGGTATCCTCACACCAACAGAGCTCCTGGCAAGCCAGAAAAGGGGCTAAATTTAACAACAGGAATTTAACAGCGCTTCTCAGGACTGGCTGTTTAAGAGAAGCACTGTCCCAGAAAACTCCTCTCTTGATCATTGCCAAGAAAGGAGAACTGGATGCAGGGAGCTGTAGCAAGCTCTCACAGCCTGAAGCCCTCCACCTAGCTGCCCCCCCCAGCCCTGGGCTGTGCCTGTTGCTGGGGCAGAGCCCTGAGCCCAAGGATGCCGCCGCAGCTAGTGCACTTGGGTGTCCCTGCACTGTGCTTGACTTGTCCCGACAGGCCCAGCCCAGGCTTTGGGGCTGGCAGGGGTGCCTGCTGGCCAGGCAGCGATGGGAGAGGGTGCAAACTTGCAAGATGGAGTGATTGTTGGGGAAGAACGATCAGGATCCCAGCCAAAGGGGCAGAAAACAAGCAAGAGTTGAATGAGGTGATTATGGCGCATCCAGGAATTGTTATTCACCTTTTACAGCTGGGGAAACTGCTGCAGGGAGCAGCAAGACTTGCCTACAGTTACTTGCAAGGCAGCAGCAAGTCAGAAAGAGAGCGCCTGTATCACCTGAGCAGCCACTTGGTATCATTTGCTGTGCTCCAGGCTGTCTATATCCATTCACTATTCAGAATTAGCACTTCTAGGCAGGAGGGACAGCTCAAGGGGTGGCTGGGGGCTCACTGCTGCTCTCAGCACAGCGCTGTGTGTGGCGCCAAGTGGCTCAGCCTGACCTCCTGTTCCCTAAACCTAGCTGGCAGAAAGCCAAGCTGCTGGCAGGAGGGAGCAGAAAGCCCCTTCCTTTGCAGCGTGGAAGTGGGGGAGGCTGGGGGAGAGCAGGCCTGTGCTGAAAAGTCCCCACAGCAGCTTGGGGGGAGTGAAGGAGAAGGGCTGTCGCCCCCACCCATAGACACCAAGTGGCATGAAGGGCTGCAGCCTGAGTTTGTTTCATTTCCAGAAAATGAGAAAAGAGAGAGATGGCAGCAGAGAGAGAAACCCCGCTGAAAATCCCCGCACTCTTGCTTTGATGGGGCTGAGCTGCAAATTTCCTTTCTGCAAGCCCCCGGCCAGCCGCCAAGCTGGAGCTGTCCCTGTGCAGCTGCATGACACCAGCATGGATGTCCCAGCCGGGGAAAGGGGAATTCAGAAGTTGCTTCTCACCATACTAAAAGCAGCGACATGGTGGCAGCCTCGGCAGAGCGCCACGCGGCCAGGGCCACAAGGCCAGTAGCATCAGGGCCACATCACGCTGAGGCACTGGAGTAGCAGCCTGGGAGCCGAAGGACACTGCAGCCCTCCAGGTCCCCGCGCACTGGGGACACGTTTCTTATCGACGGGGACCCTGGCATCTGGCGAAGATGGCCAGATATGGTGTGTCACTGAGGCACCCAAGGGGGCATTGTGGGTCCATTTACATTTTTGGGGGCTCTACAAGTGGACACTCACTGGGGGAACATGGTTTTGCTGACTGTGTTATTGCCCGGTACGGCTCGCCCTGACTGCACACAGCCGCTGGAAGCCCGTGTGGGCTGGCGAGCTGTGGCTCAGCCCAGCCGCACAAGCTGGGAGGCAGTGGTGGTGCTGGGAGGGAGGGAGAGCCTTTGAAACAGGGAATGGTTTTTTGTGCCTGTGTCTCCTGAGTTGAACAGGGCTACTTGCCAGGAAGGTGCCTTGCAGGGAGCCCCAGTGGCTGCGGGGTGCTGACATGCTAGTGGTGGGCTCTGCTGCTGCGCCTGCCGGCCCTTGTGCCACCCTCTGTACCAAGCTGGGCCTGACTCTGCTGCACAGGAGCCCCCAGCCCTGCAGCCCCTCCAGCCCCCTGTCAGCCCAGCTCCTTCCCCACTGCAGGAGGAAGCCGAACACCTCCCCTGGTGCATGTGTGCTGGGAAAGATGGGGCCATGCTGCAGATGCTCAGGCCAGCGGGTGCCCCTGGGACAACGTGTGTGGGGGACCCCCAGCTGGCACCGGGGAGGAGGCACAAGAGGAACCCTGCCTGGCCCCAGGGTACGGGGACAGCCCATTGCCCAGGGCAGGCAGACAAAACCAGGGACACGTGCTGCACAGGGATGGGAGCCCACCATGTACCAGACATGAAGCAGATCCCAGTGCCACCTGACACTAGTGTTTGGATAGGATTTCCAAGATGAAACACTGCCGCCAGATGCCCAGTTGCCCCCAGCCATGCCTCCCCATCGGCCATCCCCTCCCCGGCCACCACATCTTCTTTTTCCAGGGGAAGCTGCTCTGCTCACTGCCAGCCCTGCTGAGAGCTGAGGCAGAGACCCAGCAGAGACATGGTGCTCTTGGCTGCTCAGTAGTTGGTGTAGGATCTGTCCAACAGTTTCGCTAATAGCTACATCTGATTACTGGGTTACCAAAGGGTGACCACGCTGCACTCACAGGAGCTGCCCTCTGATCTACTGGGGACAGGATGACCAAGGCTATCTGGGACCGTGGTGCAGGCAGAGAGGAGCCCTGATTCTGAGCAATGCCATGGGGCTTCAGCTGCCCAGAAGAGTAAATGCAGGAGTTTTCCAGTTGCCAGAGAGTAAATAAACCCTTGTGGAGTGCAGTCTCCTTCTCCAGGTGGTTATGAGAGCAAAAGCCCTTTAGAGCATCCTATCTACAGGGTCCCTGGGGTTCAAGGGCTGGACTCCTGTTTTCTCTCCTTCTGCATCCCCACGGCACCTATCCCTCCAGCTGTGCCTTGCCTGGCCCTCAGCATCTCAGACGGCTGAGTCCCAAGGCCCAAACCTGCTGTGGGCAGCAGTCACCAATCCCTAGAGGACAACTGTGTGCAAGACATCATGCCTTGGTCCCCAGGGAAGCACTGTCCCGCCACTTTGGTTTGGTTGTGCACACACTGCTCCAGCCAGTTCCTCCTAATCAGGGCAGCGTAGGAAACGTGCAGTGCTGCTGCAGCTCCCAACACCTCCCCGCCTGCCTGCGAGGGGGAAGGAGGCACCAGGCAGTTTGTGAGCAGGATGTCCTGGCCACCGCAGCAGACTGCTGCCGTTGGTTCCCAGAACATTGTCTGTTCCCCCACCCAGCCCACACTGCCTGCACTCCTGCTCCCACTCATGCACTAGTTTCTGTTAACCCCACAGGAGGGTCAAGCCCACTTCTTCACTTACAATTTCTCCAGGGGGATCTCTTTTTTTGCCTGTTGTCTCTCCGGTTTTACAGCTTTGCTACTCCTTGGGCAGCCGTGTCCCCAGGTGGGAAGCAGGTGGGTTTTGTTCTGCACGAGTTCAAGTGAGTAATGGCTCAGAAATTGGAGGGATCATTGTTTCAGAGGAGACAATAAGGTGTGTTCCTGCCAGGTAGCATGCCTGGGCTGCCCAGACTGGCTCAGGGGCAGGGAGGGGCCCATCAGGGCAGAGCTGGGTATGCTTGCCGGACAGAGTGCAGCAGACCCTCCACAGTGCTTCCAACATGCCTGAGTCCCGGGTTCCACCACACACCTGACCCGCTCCTCTGTGTGACCTAACATAGGAAAAGAAGTCCTGGCCCACATGCCAGGGTGCTGAGGTGCCCAGGAAGGTTGTGTTTGTTTTAAACAAATGGCAAAAGGTGCCGTTTCTGCAGAATGACCGCTCGCAGTCAAGCAAGAGCCCCCCGTCAGGGGAAGCAAACCGCCATGGACTTCAGGAAGCTTTTAAGATATCATTGCAGCCCGCTTTGTCCCTCTCCTGGATGCCACAGACCCCTCGTGCTGTGCTGATACTCTGTACCTGAGCCAGTCCTCCTGGGAGACCCCACGGCAGAGCCACTCACGGCACCACGGACACCAGGGCTGAGGGGACCTGTGGAGCCACACCTGAGCAGGTGATGCTATTGCAGTAGCAGAGGGGACAATCTTTTAGAGGGGCATACCGATGAACAGCAGTGGGCGCACAGTTTAGGCCAACGCGTGCCCACATGCATGGCCACGGCCGGTCTACACCCACGCTCGTGCCCGGGCTCTCCCCACGCGCGCCGCCGCTACGTGCCCGCCTCCTCCCAGCGCCTTCCTTCTCGCAATGACGCGCCGGGGGCGTGGCAAGCTGCGGCCACGTGAGGCGGTGGCCGCGCGCCTGCGCAGCCTGGTCACGTGCCCGCGGCGGCCCGGTGGCGGCGGCGAGCGGAGCCCAGCGGCGTCATGGCGGTGCCGGGCGGAGGTGGGGTGGGCCGGGCCGGGCCGGTGGCGGCGGCGGCGGGTCCTCCCACTCCTCTTCCCCTGGCGGCTGGGTCCCCGGCTCCCCCAGCTCGGCCCCCCCGACGGAGAGCGGGGCCCATGCCGTGCGCGGCGCCGTTTCTATTGGCAACGCGCGGCGGCCGATACTGCGGCCTGAGGGCCCGAATCGCCGCAGGACGCTCTGGGGGCGGCTCCTGGGACAGGGCTCCTCAGCCGGCGGCCCTTCCTCAGGGGCATGACCTGCGGGAGCACCGAGGGAGGTCTGAGGCCCTCGGTGGAGGGCGTGGGGCCTGCGGGTTCCCAAAGGCCCAGGGGGAATGCCAGGCCCCGTGGGCTGTATGACTGGGCAGGGGGTTCTGTGTCCCCGGGGAGGCCTTGGGCAGCTGGCAGGGGGCTGTGGGACAGCAGTCCCGGCACTGAGCGTCTCCAGGTGCCTGCAGGTGTGAAGGAGGACTCGTTCAATGTGATGGACCTGGCGGAGTACACCAAGAACCGGCCCTGGTGGCGCAAGGTCTTCGCCCCCAGCTCGGGGTCAAGCACCGAGAAATACAATGTGGCCACACAGCTGGTGATCGGAGGGGTCACGGGATGGTAAGATGTGCTGGGGTTGCCGTTGCTGGATGCCTGCGGGCACTAGCTGGGCTTTTGGGAACACGCTGACAGGTGCAGTGTGGTCATCTGGCAGTCTCAGAAAAGGCAGGTGTCTAGCTTGCTTAGCCCACTGTGCCCTGGTATGTTCTGCTAAACTGTGGGAGGTCTTAAAAGTTGTCTCTAACATGGAGCTGAAAAACTGAGACTATCTCCTAGGTAAGAAAATGGCATCAGGCTTTATTTTTTGAGGTGTGATAATTCTCTTTAGCTTCTGGCATAAAGTGGTGGTGTGGAATTTAGGACAAGCAAATATGAGTCTCTTGGAACAAGGATACCTTCATCCCTGGAGGTGCATGTGCTTCAGGCATCTGCACAAAAACCTCCTGTGGGCATGGTTCCTGGGGTTTCATGTTGCTTGTAGCAAGTGCTTGTGGCTTTATTTGCAACTTCATTCCCACAGCAGCATTATTTGAGTTGAAAACTTGGTGTAAACATACTGCTTTGCTTCGTGCTGTGCCTGTCTTCTTTGTCTGGCACAGGGGTAACCATTTAAAAGTGTATGACGGATCTTCATTTTCTGATAAAAATACGAGCTGCCCACTTCTCTCTTGTATCTTCACTAAGTGTATGTATTCAGAAATGGGTAAGAGCAGGTTGCTGTGTTGTTTTGCAGTGTTGATAAGGAAACTATGGTCAAAGTAAAGTCTGTTTTGGGTGATACAATACACTAGCCCTTTGCTGCATGACTGAGCAGTGGGGTGGTGCTTGCTTGAGTTCTGGTGGTTGCAGTTATGTCTTTCATGTTGACAACATGTAACCCAGTTTGGAGACCGGTATAGCTTTAGATCACCGCTATCTGCTTTTTTCAACATTTTTGTCTTTTGAGACATGAAAAGGAAAAGTAAGCAGTTGTTTGGGCAACAAAGAAAGCTTGCCTTGTAATCTGCTCTCTGTGCTCTATCATGGAGCAGCAGCAGATGTGCTGCCTAATTTCCCTTCAGAGATTATACCGGTTAAAAAAGAAAAAAGCTAAAATCACTTGTTGATTTTGGTGAAATCACGTGTTTCCAATTAGTCTTTTGGGAGAAGGTTGATGTTGAAGAGATAAGAATCAAACCTGCAAAAGGCTGAAATGCGATAGTGAGAAGTAAAAAGCTATAAAGCGTCACTTTTGGCTGGGTGCAAATCCTTTCTCTTTCACTCTGGTTGCATGTGGGTTTCTTCTGCCGTTCGTCAGGCTGTCTCAGAGTCTACCTCTGGCAGGTAATTACTGCCAAAGGCAGCCTTGCCTATGGGAAGCATGCTAAGGAGTGTGTGTTTAGTATCTCATTCTCCTGACTGGACACTGGTTGATTTGTAGGTGTACTGGATTCATCTTCCAGAAAGTTGGAAAGCTGGCAGCGACAGCAGTGGGAGGTGGCTTTTTCCTACTTCAGGTGTGTATGAACAACGGGCCAGGGTTTCTGAGAACTGTGCTGGTGGGGACAAAGGGCTGTCTAGTGATCATTATCTGTTGGGACATGTGGGACCAGTTCCCTGCTCTGCCAGGAGCTCTGTGT
This sequence comes from Pelecanoides urinatrix, assembly GCA_013400755.1. NCBI lineage: Eukaryota > Metazoa > Chordata > Aves > Procellariiformes > Procellariidae > Pelecanoides > Pelecanoides urinatrix. Next base: position 25,376 of record VZTQ01011787.1, on the reverse strand, counting down.
GGCTGTAGATGTCAAGGGCATGTGTTCCCTTGGGATACATAGAACACACATGGAGTGTGTTCTCTGGGATACATAGATGCAACAGCAAAGCAGGATCAATATGCATGAACTTAAGGATTGCCAAAAGGTGCTATCTGCTTAGTGTCTGCTAATAAAGGCCAGGCCAAAGGCATGTGGGGGTGGTTACTGCAGGGGCACCTGAGTGAAGCAGGAGGCAGCCTCCAGCTGTGGCAAACTGCACTGCTGCTGCAGGACTGTCTGGTCAGAACTGGCTGCTGTACTTAGTCCTTTGCCTGTGGAGATGGTGTCCCTGGAGGAACAGCCCTGGATGTCAAGAGGGATTTGTCCATGTCTATGATACATTTCCTGTCATACTGGCTACCTGAGGAGTCAGGACAGCACAGATGGGGCTCTCTGTAAAGCATTGGGGAAGAGGAGAGAAACGGAGGTCTCCCTCTGTCCTCAACCATTTCTCCTGGTTTCCAACAACCCTGGCACTGAGGGGAGCTGCTTGGATGTGGACATCTAGCTTGTACATCCTGCAGGAGGCAGAACAGCTCTTGGGCCTCGCTCAGCAGTCTTATTTGTTTGCTTCTCAGGCGCTGTCTCATGTGTGACTCGTTCTCCTCACTCTTCTGGCTCTGCTTGTTCTGCTGAAAGCCAAAAGCTTGCTCTGAGCAGGGAGAGTTTCACTGCTGAATCATCCTAACCAGATGAAGTATTTAGAGAGGAACAGGCTATTAATAGCTGTGTCCACCCACAGCAGCAGGAGAGCTGCAGAGAGTCCCAATGATATATGTGGCAGTTGTGAGGGGAAGGTGATGCCAGCTTTACATTAGAGAATAGAGGCTGAAACAGGCTAAGCTGCAATGTGTGCCCAGCTGTTAGGGGATTATGGTGGGAGACAGATGTTGCAGTACAGTTAAATGCAGTTACAGGGGTGGTCCTTTGTCCAGTCTTTACTCTAGCGTGCTTATCATCTCAGCCCACTGGACCAGTATGTGGGAGGTGGCTGTGGTCAGGGAAGGTGGGTGGGGCATGGTCACGCAGGACTTTACTCCAGGAACTTTTCTTCCACCCCTCAAAACTCTAGATTGCAAACCACACGGGATACATCAAAGTGGACTGGAAGCTAGTAGAACGGGACGTGAACAAAGCCAAGCAGCAGCTGAAATTTCACAGCAGTGGTAACAAAATGTCTCCGGAAGTCAAAAGCAGAGTGGATGAGGTGAGACAACTCTCCCAGGGTGTATGCAGGTGCTCTAGCTGGAGGGACAGCAGAAAAAGGGGTTGACTCCTGGGCTCTAATGGATCTTCCATTGTGCAAATACAAGGAGGGAATGCTTGCATGATAGCAAAACTGGAGAGATGGCAAAGCTATCTGTGCATATTTGAGACAGCCAGGGTGGCTTCTAGACACGACACCAGCTCACCATGTGTTGCTGCAAATTTCTTGGAGTTGGGAGAAAACATGCTGGGTTTGTGGAGAGAAGTGTCTCTTCAGTCTGACAAGAAAAGCTAAGCAAATCTGGCAGCAGAGTGGTCTAGTTACTCTGCTGTACCCTGGTATGGCACGCAGTCAGCAGCCCCTTCTGTCAGACTGACTGTGCTGGTTGCGAGAGAGCCCTGGAGCATGCAGACTGCAGCTCTTGGAGGATCTGGGCTGCACTGGGACTGGATCAGTTCAGGAGCTCTACACACAGCGGGGAGATCAGGGAGGGGATGTCATTAGGTAGGATACTTTCCCAGATCCGAGCAGTGGCCTCTTTCTGAGCATCACTCACTTTGGAGAACAGCCTGAGGGATGTCTTCTTATGGGGAGGGTGGGTGGGTGACCTGCTGTTGTTGAACACTGTTGGCTTTTCTCTCCCCTGCTTAGGTGATCATATTTCTGAAGAAGAATGTTATCCTGACTGGAGGGTTTGCTGGAGGATTCCTCCTCGGAATGGCGTCCTAAAAACTGCGCTCGACTCTCCCTTTGCGCCTAGCCTCCCCTGCCCTCCTCTACTGCTGTTCTCTCTCACTTAGAAGTCAAAGGATGTTGTCGACAGACTCAGTCCCTTCTGCTCCCAAGTTCCAGCCCTTATTTCTTACATTGCTGCTTCTGATTTCCAATTTTTTTCCTTTGTCTGGGCTGTTAGGGTGCTGGGATTGGTCTGAGAGCTTATGATTCCTGGTGTATCATTGTGATTCCTTTCTCCACCAAATATGCCCAGTCCCAAATTTTCTGATGAGTTGCAGCCTCATAAACATGTAGTGGCAGAGCAATCTCTCAAATGCACTTCTTCCCAGGTGCTCAGGGCTGTTACATGCACATTTGTCTGCCAGTATATGTGTATAACAGCTGTCAGCTGTTCACCGCTACTTAGCTAGCACTTTTTCTGCTCTGGTACCTGCAAAGAATGTGCTTCCCTCTGCATGGAGATGGTGTGTGCAATCCAAAATGTGCTTGGCTGTCCTGGGCTGGATGCAGAAATGTCAGGGGCTGTGTCCAGGGCAGGTGGATATGGAGCAAGTTCATGCTATATGTGGTGCTGGGGATTCTCTTGCCCTCCCCTGGCCATTGCACTGCATGTAGATGGGCATTTGGCTTCTCCTCTGCTGTTACTTACACCCCTTACTGGAATTGCAGCACTGGCACTGCTGATGGAAACTGAGCACTGTGGGTGACTCTCCAGGCCCTTTCCTCATTGTGTGTTCTAAAGTCACCAAGCTTCCTGCACTGTAGAGTGCCTTTCTCACTTGCTAGCTGAGTGGTCAGCCTTTGAAATAAGCTGAAGTGCTCTCATGTGGGCAGTCTTCCAGCGTGCTTGACCTGTCTGTGTCAGGCTAGCTGGCACAGGCTGTGTACGTTTCAGCTGTACTGTAAATCACCTTGGGCCTCAGACTGGTGTTTCTAGGTCTACCATGATCTTCTCTGGCCTCTTTGGCATTGGTGGTGCTCTTAGAGCTGTAACCATGTGGGCTGGGATTGTAGACAAGAAATGCATCCCTGTTTCAGGTATGTTGTACTGGTCCAGTGTCCCTGTTGCCAGCTCTACTGGAGTAGGGGCGGGGAAAAACGTGAAATCTGGAGTGCAGTCCTTTACGTGCCTCTGCAGAGCACCAACTCCATCTCCCTGGTCTCTGCAAGCAACTGAAATGACAAAACTGTTAGGGAAAACCAGGTTGTGCTCTTGCAGGAGTGGCTCATTTCCATACTTTCTGCCTTGGTTGTGTTCCTTCCTTCTTTGTGTTTACCATTTCCGCAAAAAAACCCTGCTTCCTTAATTCCATCAGCTGCAGCCCTTCTCCTGCAGGTGATGAGGCAGCCCAGGTGCAGAGCTCAGCTGGTTTTGGACAGCTGAGAATCTACAAGAGAAGATTAAAAAAAAACAACAACCCTTAGAGGTGTTCTGCATTGTCTGTGCTGGACTGGCATTACTACTTTCCAGAGTATGGGGACTTACATGACGGTGGGGTGATGTCCTCCAGCAGGTACATGTAGGAGTTCTTGCCAAGAATGTTTTTTTTATGTGAAAGTCAGCCCATCCTTCAATGGGAAACATGTTAGGGAATGATGATGTGCATGGGTGATCAGGACACAGCACCTGGCTCAGCGGCTGCACCCCATCTCCAGTGCTGTGTAATGCCTTTCTGATCATCCGCTGCTGCTCTCAGTATGGCTAGAAATGGATATCTTCCCCCGTGAGCTGCTGGAAAAGCTGGAATTGTGGGCTCTTCCAGGAGAGGTTTGGGATGAGCACTTGCAGTTGTTAATTTTGTTTCAGCTCTGTTGATTGAAGTGTCAGTGTAGCAACACATTGATTTAGCTGAGGTTTTCTCACCTTCAGGATCTGAAAAGAGGCTGCTGGTAATCAGGAAACACAAGTTGGTATCTTTGCTCCTGTCCTGCCATACATGGCCAAGGAGAATGAAGGAGCAGCTGTGTTCATGTCCTTTTAATGATGGTCTTCCTAAAAGCCATCCAGGACTGCAGGAGTAATGTGATGCCACAAATAGGTCTTCAGTAAATTGGTGTTTGGGAGTGGAGTCACAGATGATGGTGGTGGTTTTGGTTTGTTTGTGGTTTTTTTTTTGGTTTTTTTTTTTTTTGTAGGAACCGTGCAGGGCTGAACGTGCATGAAGTGATACATTTGTATTGCAGTGTATCTCTTGTTCCTGTAGGAAAACAGCATTGCTGCCCCTCTGCCTGGTGTGCTGCCTGGCACAACTTCTTCTGAGATGCACTAATCTCCACAAAGCTTTCTCCAACAACAAAGCTCAAAGTAAATCATTAACAGACCTTAGGGACGTTTTTCAGGCTCAAATAAGTCACTATTTCTGCCCAGACCCAGATATGCTGGGTTCTGCTCCACAGGGTCCCAACTTGCTGCTATGGAGAGAAACGGCCCAGAGAGGGAGCTAAAATGCCTCAATTGCTGCTGGAAGGGGAAACAAATGACAAATTAATGTTGAGTTTGATGTGAACGCAGGCAGGGAATGGACAAGGACATCAGGATCTGGCAAATCTTTCTGCTGTGCCAGTGTCAGGCTTGTGGATGGCACCATTTGATGCTGTGGGCCCACACCGGAAGCTTTGATGCTGAATCAACCTCTGTGGGGATGCATTTTCATTGTTGCAGGTGCCAAGATGAGGTGTTCCCCCCCCTCCCTGCCCCTGCTCCTTTTGGTCTTGTTTCAATAACTTCTGGTGTCTGTTCCAGTATGAGAAGGTTTAAAACACACTAGGCTTTTAAAGTGTTTTTATATATTATATGTAAATGCTTGTTGAAGTGATATTTTATTAAACAGTTTTGCCCTGATAGCTTCTATGTGTGAGGTCTGTTGACTTCTTGGGAACCAGCATGGTTTTGTCTTACCCGGCATGTTGCGTTTGACCCACAGGAGCAGTTACAACCAGTCTGGTAGCATGAGGCCACCAGCCTTCCCTCTTCTCTGCAGGTAACCAGGGCGGCCTTAATAAATCCCTCTCCTTGATGATCCTGGCACCAATCACCCATGTTCCCAAAAGGTGGGATGCTTCTGCGGCAGGAAGTGATTCTGCTGTCAGCCTGGCTTCAGCCCCTCCCTGCTGAGCAAGTTTGCTCCACCTGAGTAGAAATGGGCATGGAGACAAGGCTTTTATTTTTAATAGGTGCAACAGAAACCTAAATATTTTTCTTTTATCATCTATTAGTGACTTACTTTCCACTGCTGCTCCTCAGATAGAGCAAAAGGAAAAAATAAGCTACTTATCAAGTGTTTGAGCTGCTTCACAACATTGTCATCACTTTCCCCTACTTTTCAAGAATACTAAAACCCCTATTTTGTCTTAAGGGTTTTTTTTGGGGATGGAGGGGAGTGGGAGGGGAAGGCTAGCCCTGAATTATTCTGATCTTGAGCCCCGGTTATAAAAATACCAAGCAGCTTCTATTTAAACACGATGATACCACATGTAGCTCTGAACTGTGAATGGCAGGCAAGCTGCCCAGCTTGCAGCTATGTTGTATTCTCAATAAACAACCAAACTGAGACTACAATTTGTTCCAGTCATTTATTTTGTATCATGGTATTTCAGAGCAGTGAATAGAGATGATTTGCTCTTCTAGGCTTCAATACACTCAACTATTGTGCCTAGACTACAGTGGTCTGTTTATAGAAGCTGTATTTCATGAGTAAGTTGTACCTGATCACAGCACAAAAGTCCTTTACGGCTAGATCTAACGACAGAGTTAGGGGCCTAGTGGGTTCGAAGTCTGAATTTTAGGTGCCTAGGCCCTGTCATGGACTTGGCACCCACTGAGGTGCCTGGACTCCTGCTACAGGGGACGGAGAGACTTAGGCAGCTCTGAAGGGTGACACAGGAACCTGTCTATCGAGCTCTTCCTACAGGTCACAGGAAATTCTGCTGCACAGGTGAGAGCGTCTGAAAAGCCATCTCTCCCTGGGGTCCAGACACAGCCAGTTCGTGAGTGAGTCTGGAATGCTGTGTTGAAAGCAAGTGCCTACAACTGCTTGTTCAGTAAGCAGCACCTAAATCAGTTCTTGGATCTAGCCCAGGGCTTTGTGACAGGCCTCTGGGTACCAGCGGGTTGAACTACGCTGGGTTCATAACATATTGCTTAAAGGTGTTAAATTATACATAAATTTATAAATTTTGTATCAACAGTCAGATCTTTCAAATGAATATTGCTTTTTAGAAAAAAATCCTATTCCTGTAGCAATCCCTGAAATAATGTTTCTGTAACATCTTTGTCATGCAAATAGCAGCGTGTAGGCAATTCAAATATAAAGTAATCAAAAGTCTGTCCAGTGGGAAAGTGAGGCACTTAGGCAAAGTGACTTGTAGTCACTCATGATCTATGCAAGACCTAGGAACAATCCCTGGACCCGATTCCCATTCTTGAGCTTGAACCACTGGACAGGCAAATGTTGTCTGGAACTACCGCATGATGGCAGCAATACTTTTGCTGTGTCAAGATGGGCTTGTTTAATGTGTCATGCTTAAACTCACTCACTATTCTAAGCTCATTTCCTGTACCTCTTGCTCCAAAAGCCAGAATAACTTGGTTCCAGTTCTCCATTTTGAGAGCAAGGATGGATTAGAGTAAGGTAAGCATTCTAAAAACATCAAGTTGACTTTTCACAGACACAGGTGCGATGCAAAGACAATGTAGATGATGTTTTGGTACAGAAAATAAGGTCTCTTAACCAGGCCATCTGTTGGTACTGCATTATACTTTTTGGTGTGCCGGATGGTGTGTTCTAGGAGCCCTCTGGCTTTCCTGGAAGTCTAAAGAAGGCTTCAAAAAACACACAGAAGCTCTGCAGGTGAGTCTGTGCTCCGGCACCTGCTGGAGCTGTATTGTGTTACTGAGGTGGTGGAGGAATTCTTTCTGAAGTAATCTTAAACTTTTCTCTCTCCCTTTCTTCTTTCTCAAACCCTGAACAACAGATGGATCTGCCCTTGGGGTACCGGGCGCAGCACTTCCGCATTTCCTGAAGCACGGTTTCACACTTTGACTCCATGTAGTTGTTCACTGGAAAATAAGAAGGAGACACTAAGTCTGCAGAGGGGAACAGGTTTTGCCCCCAGAGGGGACACATCTAGCCCAGCCCTTCAGTCAGTTTCTCTGAAAAGCAAGAGCTGCTTACAAGCATTTCATCACTTTCTCTGCTCTGTAAAAATCTCTCTTTAGTTTCAGCTATCTAAAGCCATGCAAATGCAGCCTTGCTGTTGTGGATGGGAGCATCTTCAGTCCCCCAGTTTTGTAGCTATTGCATCTCACTACAGTAAGAATAAGGCTTCCCTTATTGCTGCCCTTCAATCCTTACTTTCTTTAGCCTGTGTGCTTTTAAGCTGGATCTTGTCATCAATGGTCTTCAACCCAGCTGCCATGTGACTATAAAATTTACAGCTAAATGTAAATATAAAAGCATCCAAAGAGGACTTGGTATAAACAGGGACATGTGCACCCTTCAGCACTGCAGGGTTTGTAAAAGGAAGGAGTGAGGAGCATAACTGCCAACCTCCTACCGGTGGCCTATTGTGGGCAGGCTGTAGCTTTGCAGCATAACCAAAGCAGGCAGCACGCTAGCAGGAATGCTTAGCCAGACGACAGCAGCTGAATCCAACTGCACAGAGCCAGTGACACAACTACCTTCCACACAAAGGTCCCACCTCTAGCTCAGGAGGTCCCTTAGCCACACAACTGTTCCTTGACCTCCTCTCACTTTCCTTCCTAGGCTTCTCCTCTTGGACACTGCCAGAGCTTGGACACAGGGCTAAATAAGCTCCTAGTGTGACCTGAAATGACTAGGCTCACGTCTTTGTGCACAGCACAGCTATGCTCACCTCTGTACTTTCTCCATATTGCCTTTGTTTCAGGCTTGGAGAGATTTCACTGCGCCGGCAGGTTCAGGCACTGCAGGACACAGGTGATTTGTCCAGCATCCTTTCTGCCCTAGCACTTTGCTGGCTGCCACTGTTGGCTGAGGTGGCAAAGCCCACAGTTCTTTGCAAGGCTGGCCACCAGGCTCTCGGAGAGAAGCACTGCGAGTATGTGAGCAGACTGAGTCTGTGGCTTGAATTAATAACTACCTGCCTGTCTGCACAGAAGCGCAGGGCACGTAAAGCTACACACTCTGCCTTGGATGAGCTACACAACTACAACAAATCTGCACTCACCCCCGCAACCTGCCCCTGATTTTTAAAAGACTAAAAGAAGCCACAGCAACCCAATGTGAGACAAACACAGCACCCACTGGAGAGCCCAGAAAGCAGCAGTGAACACTTCACAGTTAACAAGCAAGCCAGCCTGCTCTGATCGCTGGGCTATGAATTCCCTAACTGGGTTGGGGAGTGACCTGTAACACAAGCACAGAAGCCACCCCTGAGAAAAAGGTTATGGTGATGTTACTGCTTTGTGCAAGCTGGCAGCCTAGGAAGCATGGCAGGCCCTTGGAGAGGAGAGCTAATCTCTCTCTGCCATAACCTGCCGGTGATGAGTGCTCCAAGGCTCTCCTAACTGTTCCTCTGCCTGTGCAGGTTTGTTTCTAAAACTATGGCTATGTACAGGCACACCCTGCTATCTGTTGAGGATGCATTCCTGAAAAGCACAATGGTTAGTCATACAATGGATAAGCAAAACACAAAAGAAATTTACAGTGGATATTCAGTCTCACAGAGGAAGCAGGCAAGATCTTTTAGAACAATGATGCACTCCAAAACCAGCCTTTGAAAAGCCAGCACCTCCCAAAGGTCCTGCTTCCACCCTCCATCCTCCACACTGTGTACACTGTCTCTGCGTATTTGGCAGTTAAGGCTCTGTATACATTCTCTATTGCATTAATTCTTACAGGGAAAAATTGCTTTGCTGTCTGTCAACTCAGCTGCTTCATCTGTGCAACTCAGACAACTTCACAGCATGATAATACATAAAAAGCACTCCAAAATGATAGCTAGAGAAGTGGTGGACAGTGGAGTGTGCATGTAGCAGAGTCAAAGAGCTTCTTTGCTAATACTTAACCATTCAGATCAAATCTGTACACAAACCTAGACAGGTAAAACACTTGGAATAACCTCCATGAATGTTATAAAAAGAACATTATCACAGATGGGACCAAAACAGGGTCAAACATTAGCTTTTAAGTGCAGTTACTATGGGCGGAGAAGGCTCCAAACCACGAAGAGAGTAAAAGGTAGTATCTAGACAGATGTTGGGGACACATAGAGGGGGTTGTTTAAGCTCTTGCTTTGAGCTGAGCACAGCTTCCAAAAAACAATCCTGGGAAAAACAGACATCTACCAATAACTGACTATAGCTTTTCCCTACTTTTTCTCTACATGCTTTTCTTCCTATGCTCCTCCCCAGCCACCAGGGTTGTGTTATCTGCGCAGATTGCAATCACTGTGTTTGCTGCAGCCTGCAAAGCCGTCCCTCTACTTCCCCAGCAGGACCCCCTCCTCCCTCCCTGCTGTATTTTAGCTAACCTGATTGTAGTCTGCAAATAAATTAAAAGCAGAAATGAGTTGCTGTGGAACTGGCCTGGCTAATTTTAGCTGTGGCATTGCTAGCCTCCTGCCTCGTTGTCCTTAGGCTGACACCATGAGTTATTCTCATGTGAAGCTCAGAGGATGCTGGCTAAGGGCTCCACCAGGTGAGTTAGGAAGAACTCCTTCCCATATGGCTGAGTTGCCTTGACACAGTTGAATGTTTTCTCTTATTCATTCCATAAGGCAAATCCGTTTCCAAGAAGTAACCAAATTTTTTAAAAAATATTGTCCTCTGCAAGTAACAAGCCTGCTCTCCCCAACTCAGGCTCCCAAAACATGTTATCACATAGTCTCCCTCACCCCTACAAATATTTAGCTAAGCTAATATAAAACAGCTGTTAAAGGTCTCAGGAAGGAGACCATCTCATACCCTAAAGCCAGATCACATATACCTAACCTATTCCTGACAGACATCTGTCTAACTTGCTCTTAAAATACCCCTGGAGCTAGAAGCTCTGCAATCTTCTCATACAATCCACCGACTACCTCACTACCCACTCTGTGAGAGAGCTTATTATAATGTCTAGCTCTCCCCATGTACAGCTGAGCCCCAAGACTACAGATGGGATCTCACTACCAGCATCGAGTATACTCTGAAATAAGCACATTACTGTTACAAATGCTCTGTTTTGTACTAATGATGTCTCATTATTTACAATCAAGCACAAGGGAATTCTATTAAAACCAGACATTATAATTTTGTTTTCTTTGCAACCAGGTGATGCTAATGTGCTTGCTTTCTTCCTTCTCAAGGTGAAAGGAGAACAGGGTTAAGTTAAAAGAATTAACTTTATCACAAAAAATCAAGACACCAAAAAGACAAAATGACACTTGGTACCTTGCAAGCATTTCTGTATTTCACAGGCTTGTTTCTGGCAGGGATCCTTCTGGGGCATGTTCAGAGAACTAAAATGATAGGAAAATGTTACTGTAGAAACAACGTGCTTTTCAGAGGGCAGAAGGGCAAGACACTGTCTTAAAGCCAAGGCTTTAAGGAGCTCCCAATTCCCTTTCTGTCACAGACAGTTCAGAAAACATCTACTGCTGCTTGCAGATGCCTGCCAACACACACAAGAATTCTGTTTGTCTGGCTAAAGGATGATAATGTGGACAATGAATAGGGGAAGTTTTATGTTGCTAGGCTTGAAGGCCTTTTTCTTTTCTCTGGTCAAAATGTGTCCTTTTCCACTTGGATGCACAAAGATACCAGCAAAGATTCAAATTAACATGGCTGACTAATTTTTAACAGTTCTTATACTAAAACACGTATTTATGTAAAAGCCCTTTCTGTGAGCTCTACACAACCAAGGATTCGGTGTTAGTCATACAACTGCAGCTGGAGGAGGCATTTAAAAAAACAACCAAACAAAACAACTTAGTTGTGTATGTCCCATAGAGACAACAAGGAGGGCTTTTTTTTTTCTTCCAGGAGAAAGCCTCTTGGAAATCCTCCCCCCCGCAAAAAACAGACTGGAGGACAGCTTCGTCTTGTTCAAATTCCTAGAAAGCAGGATTTCAGACACTCAATTTGACTTCCTTCAGCTGTGACACCTGTAACTGTGATCTTCCGTGAGAGATCAAAAGATGAGCAAAAACGGGTGATACTAGTAGTTGGATGGGAGACCTCTACAGGAAAGTACCGCTGTTACTGAAAGCGGTGCTGGGACGTCAGCTCCCTCTGAGCCACAGTTCAGCTTCTGCCCCTGTCCAGAGCTAGGGAGGTGCTGCCTTTCAATTTTCTGATAATTCACCGGCCCACAGCACTTTTCAGTATCGCTAGGGCATTATTTCCAGCATCCTGGCCAAACTCCATTTGAGGCAATTACATTCTGCCTACCTAGAACTCCCCCTGATGTTTCACTTGGACACAATACTCCTCTTCACTGCCTGTCCTAAACTCTTGTGTGATGTTGCTGTGTATTGTTTAACTGCTTCCACCTCAGAGGTGGCTGCATTTCAGTGGAGAGAGAATCATTTATTGTACAAAATATACAACGACATCTTCCTAGAGCCACTGCTCCTGAAAGACAAAAATTCATATTAAAGAATGACTGGGAATAAACAGAGCACAGTACAAAGCAGGGGTAATGTCTACACATACCAGATTAATCACCAGGCACGAGTTTAAGCAGCAGTTCTTCAACACCACCAAGCTGTAAGCAACAAGGAAAAGTTCAATACGTCTACAGTTACTGTGGCTGAGCTAATGGACTTCAACAAAATAACAGTCCTTTGCCGTCCCTCAAGGGTCTCAAATGACTTCACAAACAGGCATGACTATGGTCTATTGTTGCCACCATCCTTACCATGAGATGGTGCTCTATCTCCCAAACGCGAGAGTTACTATCCCTGTACTGCTCACCCTGGGACAGCTGCCACATATGAGGCAGCCGGGATGGGGGGAGCTGGCTGGGTCGCAGCGCCTCACCCAGGGGAACCTGAACTCTTTGGATCCGAGCCCTCAGCATACCTTCCTCCTGGGGGAAAGTAACAAAAAGAGCAGGCAGTTACTGGCAATGCAGTAGAGGCACCTGCAATAGCAAAGCTACAATCACTGGGAAGCTCAAAGGACACTTGCCTCTTCCGCAGCCACAAGCCACGTTTTGCGGTGCTCATCGCAGTAAACACCTACGCGTCGCACCCACAGTCGGACAGGAGGAGCGCCAGCGTGCCCTCCTTCTGCCATTCCCTCAGTGACTTCAGGATGCTCCCGTTAGGTGGATGGCATCAACCCGCAGGATGCACACATGGTCTCTTTAGCTCTGAATACATTCACGGAGAAAGCTCTCGACCTGAAAGGCACCTCTGGGTGGTGGCGTCTGACTTATTGTATGAGATGCTATGTGCTGAAATGTCCCTAAAAGTCAGCTTGGGAAACTAAGGTGGTGCATAAGTGAACAGAAATTTCATGACAAGCTGTACACTGGGACATGCATGCTGTATGGCATTTGTAAGGCATTCTGGGGCAAAAGGTGCTATTGGTACAAAGTTAAACCCTGTGAATATTGGCTTTGCTTATTCCACTAACAGTCCTATTAACAGTCTTTGTGTAAAATAGGGAAAAAAAAAAAAAAGAAAAAGAAAAAAGCGGTTTACACAGGAGTTCCGTGGCTAATGATGGTCTAAATCCCAAAAGCAAAACTTGTGACAAGAGGTGAAATTAACTTAACAAGAACGAAGATCACTCTGGAGACAAAGCATGAAACTCCGTATGCACGACTCTCATATTTGGAACTTGCAGAACTCTCATTGTGAAGGGTCCTTCGTCTGATCTCTCAAGAGGATGGCAGCATTGTCCATTCATATACAAGCTTCTCGTGAATAGCTCTCGTGACTTTGCGTAGTTCGGCTTTTAGATGGTTACAGAGAGCCACCGAAACCAGCAGGGGCAAAGGAATTTTGGACATTGAGGTGGTTCTTCCTACCGGAATTTTTGCTTAACAGCAAGTTTATCTGTATACCAGTTAGATCAAGCTGAGCCATTAGCAAATGAAGGTCAGGGGAAATGACTCTCTCTTTGAGCCCTAGAAGAGGTAATCAAAATGGTACAGACAGTCTTCATTCTTTATCTAGGTTTAAAGTAGAACAGAATTAAGCTGTAATACGTATAACATCCTCCTGCTATGAAGCAGATGCAATATTCCTATCCCAGTGAAACACAGTGGTCTTCTGAAAACTTGTAAAGTTATAAGGCATATTTCAGACAGGAGCAAGAAAATCTGGGTACAAAATAAAGTAGGGAAAGTCAGGGAGAGAAAAAAATTATTATACATTGGGGTACATATATAACAGGAAATACACTTCCATGTTGCCTTCTATATCTAACATCAGTGCTTCTCTACCTTTTTGAATCAAAGGATCACTTAGCCTTTTTGAAAACAAAACACCAACCACGGATCAGCCTGAACAGCACTGTCACAGTATTTTAATTTCTAACAAAGAAAACTTTGAATGTTATTTTATTATTTCTTTTTCTGCCATTCTGTTTGTTTCCTTGCTTGATATGTGGGAATGTGTATGTGCATTATAAAAAGCACCACTGTTCTGAAGACCATCCTGTGATGCGGTACAGACATTCCAAGCAATGCCCCAGCAGCTGGATCAATGGCATTTAGAGGAATGTGACAGCAAACTGACCAGCCTCACAAGGCCTTCAAGAAAAAGCTATGAGAGTTAAAAGGACATTTCTGTAAGTCCTTTTCATTCTGCTTCACCCTAAGTCACTTTATAAATTTAAGCCCATGTGTGGAAATCACTTTGCCCAACAGTGAAATGCAGCAATTGCCAGTGCTAATTTTCAGTCAGTTGAATGTAATCACCCGGGTTGGAATTCGGCCAGGATACTCTCCTACTCTGCAGTAAACTGCCAAAAGCTCCATCATGACCAAAAATGCTCAAGAACTTGCTTTTATTCCATTCAAAGCGGAATTTCTTCAGCTTATCATCCCCAGAACCAGAAGATTCAAGACTGACTTCGGTATTGGAAAAATATTACTCAGTAAGTGAACACTATTTCCTACAGCAAGTAAACTCTCTTGGAAGGTCTCCTATCCAAATACTAACCTGGTTCAGTTTTGCTGAACTACAGGTAGGAGGACTAAAGCACAACATGTATGTTTGTTTACTGTGTATGAACATGGTAGTAATGATAGGTACAGGACCGACAGAACAAGGTCTCATGCAGAGGACACTGTGCAGAATGGGCAGCAGTTACCATGTGTTTTCACCCTTTGCCCCACTAATTTGTCCTAAACTTCCTCCGAACTCCATAGGTCTGAGTTCAGTTGCCAAAGTTCAATGGCCCAGTCTGGCCTCTCTTTTCAACAGTCTCTAAGACTGTTATGAAGGTGCCCAGTTAGTGCCACAAATAAAATCTTGAAGTCAGGCAAAACCGTCAATTGGGTTTCAAGTAAGACAGGTCTGTCTTTAGTACTCAAACATACAAAAGAAACAAAGAGATTTGAAAAAGCATGCGCTTAGACATTTGCACCTGCTTTTTCAAACATACAAAAGAAACAAAGAGATTTGAAAAAGCATGCGCTTAGACATTTGCACCTGAAACTTTAAGAAGGGAAAAACATACACAATTCCTATTTTTGCAGATTTCATCAGAAAGCAATAAAAAATCCTGAAGGAAGACATGGGTGAAAGGAGAAGTAAGCTTACTTATATTTAAAACAAGTTGTAAAACCTGTTTCTTATATTGCTTGCTTCATAATCTATTAAAAAAACCACCACATCCAACAAAAAACCAATCAGCTTAAATTTGCAGGATTGCAGCATCATCCTTTGACACAGATTTTAATGTTCCCATCAATATCATTGCAGAAGTCTGAGCTGTTTAAGGTATTGATTTGGGGAGATTTAAAGCCCAATCCCCACAGACAGGAACAAGGCTTGCAGGTATTCTGTCCATCTCAGCATCAGGCCTTGTTTTATCAGGAAGTTTAATGCTGTTCTGGGACCTGGGTGGATTTCTGAGCTCTACAATATATGAATAAATGTGAAAATGGCCAGGAGGAGGACTGCATCTTGTGGTGAAGACAATTTATTTGTTTTTAAACTGGGTACATTAAAATATTTTACAAAAACAGTGAAAGAAATTGCTCCAGCTGCCGCTTGGACCATCCCCAGAGCTGGAGCTCAGCATGCTGAAAAAATTCCACCCTTTATTACATTCTATTTTAAAAGGGGACTGGGTCAGATTGTTAGAAGAGTTCAGCTGCCATTTAGGCGCCAAGGAAAAAAAGCAATGCTGAGGCTCAGTGAATTGGGCACAGTGTTGTGGTAACACGGCCACACAGCTTCTGGACCAAGGCTGGCTGGCCAGTTTGGCCTTCTGGTGGAGACTGTGCAGCTGCCTGCACACCTCTGTGCACGCAGCCTCTGGGGAGCTAAAAGGGAGCTAAGCTTTCCTGAAAAACCCAGCCTGCGTCTTGCAACAAGTCAGGGATCAGATCAGCTGTCTGCTGATGTAAGAACATGTTGACTCACTCTAAAGCTTCTTCTTGGGGGTTTAGACTCTACTCTGCCTTGAGCACTCGCCATGAGCAAGCACCTCTGTGACTCCACTCTCCGCTCCACCCGACCTACTGAGGGGTAGCAGATGCTCACCGACCAGCCGGGGCTGTCCAGCAGTTTGGGGAGGGAAGGTCTAGCTTAGGTAGGATCTAAAGAAACAGGAAGACAAAAAGAGACAGACATAGTGGGGGGGAGCCCCGGAGAAGGGAGGACAAGGAAAGGGGTGCGGCAGCCAGGCCTGGTGAAGGGCGGGCCGAGGAGGGGGTGTGGGGGTGATGCGGACAAGGGGAGCAGGGAGGGCAGGATGAGGAGGAGGTGTGGGACCGGTGCGGACGGCGGGCCGGCCGTGGCGGGGAGGAGGCGGGAAGGGCCGGGGAGACTCGGCCGCCACGGCTGGAAGAGGGCGCAGCACGTCTCCATAGCAACCGCCTCCCACCCGGGCCAGGCCTGCGGGGCTCAGCGGCCGCCCCTCGGCATCAGACGGCACCAGGCGGAGCGGGAGGCGCCGGGCCGGGCCCCTCGGGCCGTCCGCCCATGACCTACCTGCAGCCCTGCGCCAGGTGACAGCCAGCGCCGTGTGCACCGAGCAAAGCCTTCCCCCGCCCTCCCCTCTGACCCCGCAGCCTCCCCTCGGCTGATCGCAGGCCCCAGTGGCCGGCGCGTAGCAGAGCGCCGCCCCGAGCCGGGTCGGGTCGGGTCGGGTCGCGCCGCCCCGTCCCGTCCCGTCCCGTCCCCCTCCGCTCCACCGCCCGCACCGCACCGCCCCCACCCGCCCCAGGCAGCGGCTGCAGCACGGAACCCCGGGGCCGCCGTTCACGTGGGCGACACGGCGCTTCCGCCGCGCGGCACCCCTCGCCTCTCCGGAAACCAGACTGCACCTTGGCGGCGCCGATTGGCAAGAAGGGCCAGCGAGCCCCGCCGGGATTGGCCCTGCTGCCGAGTGTGGGCGGGGGAAGAGGGGCTTGTCCCCGCCTACTTCCGGGGTGGTGGGGGAACACGGGCGGGTGGCGGTAAGATGGCGGTGCAGGGGGTGCACCTGGAGGCTGACGCCTTCCTGGTGTGCCTCAACCATGCGCTGAGCACCGAGAAGGAGGAGGTCATGGGACTCTGCATCGGCGAGGTACTGGGGCCGGAGAGGGCTGCCCCGGGGAGAGACGGGCGGCGCGCGGGGGACACAGCGGGAGGGGGAGCTGCCCGCGCGGGGCTCATGGCCTGCGCTGGTGCGCGCCGTGGGATAGCCGTCTGTGGACTCTTACCTTCCGAGTGGGGCTCGGTCACTGCGGCAGGGAGCGTTGTACAGGCCTGTGGGGGCGATTCTCCGGCAGAGCCGTGCCGCTGCGCCTCCGGTCTCCGCTCTCTGCTCCTGGCTAGCGCCGACTCGTAGTTCCAGGTGCTGTGAAAGCCAAAGCTTAGAGTCAGGAAGGCTTCCCATCTGCACGCTTGATTGTACTCTCATGCTTACCTTTTCCCTCCTGAAGGTACAGGAGCCGGCCTTTTCTTTGAGGGTGATTATTTCTTTAGCAGAGGAATGATCGATTTTTCCTTCTGTGTCATTAGGTTGACACCAGCCGAATTGTTCATATCCATTCTGTGATCATTCTGCGCCGCTCTGATAAAAGAAAAGATCGTGTGGAAATTTCGCCAGAGCAGCTTTCAGCTGCTTCTACTGAAGCAGAGATATCCTTTAGTAGAGATAGCAGCAAACTTGCCAGTGGAGTGGTTTACCTCAGACGTCTTTTTATGTGCTGTGTTTTAGACTTGTTCTAGTTGGCTTGAAGTTGTCTGCTGCTTCCCTTTTACAACTGTTTGGTTTGGAAGGCTGTGCTGGCAGTTGCCATTCTCTGGAGTCTTTGTTGGTTCCAGTGTTTGCAGTGGAATTATGTTATAACTGTTTTTTATAATTTCTTTGTATTTGGTCACAAGTAAAACTGAAGTATGTTTTTGGGGGAGGGTAGCAGTTCAGCAGGGAGACTTGGTAGAAGATGAAAGGTTGACAAGTCTCTGTTTCCAAGTGTGGTGCACTGGAGAGCATTTCCCCTCCCCTACATACACTCAAGGATGCTGTTTTGGACAGCTTGCTGCCATGTCACTTACTGCTACGTGCAAACAAAATCCAATTTGCTTCTGCAGCAGTGGCATCCTGCCAGTGCTGGGGAAGAGGCTTCCATCAGCTTCCTGCTGCGTATCTTGTCATCCCTCTGAAGGAATCTGGAATTCTGTTGACTGATGAGAAACTCTTCTAAAACTCTGCTGTTTCTCCTTGTTCAAAAACCGACTTCCATTTGCTCTGTTGGTTTCAAAAGCACCTTGACTCACACACAGGTTGGCTGAAATGACAGGACGTCCCATGAGAGTTGTGGGCTGGTATCACTCTCATCCTCATATTACTGTCTGGCCATCGCATGTCGGTAAGAGCACTCTTGGTCTAGGTTCTATATGAAAACTCACAGCTGGCTAATTGTATTACTTAATTTACTAGATTTTCAGAGCTGCACATCCCAACTATCAAGGTTTGGTTTCTCAAATGTCCTCTGGTAGGACAAGATTGTTTGGGTGGGCTTCAGTATAGCCCCATTCCTGCCTGTGTGCCCCTGGTGCT
Organism: Pelecanoides urinatrix; assembly: GCA_013400755.1. Lineage (NCBI taxonomy): Eukaryota > Metazoa > Chordata > Aves > Procellariiformes > Procellariidae > Pelecanoides > Pelecanoides urinatrix. The sequence goes on along the minus strand of VZTQ01011787.1, from coordinate 7,218 downwards.
CTAAACTGCACGTTACTCAGTAGTCACAGATCAGCTACTACTAGTACTACTGTTCTTCCAGACAGGAAAACTAGAGCTAGGGTGTGGGGAATAGCCAAAAAAAAAAAGCAAGCTATGGGAATCATAGGCCTGCTGTGATGACTTTTGACAACTGTGAGTGTTAATGCAAAAACAAAAACTTTTTTGAAAGAATTGCATGAGTAGCTTATACATGTTGGACATTATGGCTATATAGTGATCTGTGGCACCAGGCTGATGCTAAGATCATTTCTTGTTTTGTTAACTCATCTTGTATTTTTAAAGATTTGCTATTTAATTACATTTTAAATTGGATTATTTTTTTTTTAACTTAGTCACCTGAGTAAGTACTTTAAAATAAAGCTTTTGACATTTGTTACCAAATTCCAAGTCACCCTTCAGAAGGCGGCAAATCTTTTTCCACTCCTTCAGGTCACCAGTGCAGTTCTCATTCTCTTACTTCTTTGTCTGCAGATGTCCGCACACAAGCTATGTATCAGATGATGGACCAAGGTTTTGTAGGGCTTATCTTTTCCTGCTTCATTGAGGACAAAAACACAAAGGTAGGCAATTTAAAAATGGCAATAAACTCTCCAAGAACTCATGAGAAACATCAGCCCCAGGGCAAAGCTGAAATCCTTGGATGCAGCCTGCAAGAAGGGCTGAGCTTTGCTTGGAGCACAATCAAAGCACAGCTAGAATGGTGATGTTTGGATCATAATCGCAATGGCAGAAGAATGAGTTATTAATTACTCTGTGCTGATCCACAGCCTGGCGCTCCAGCCAGCAGAGCTGGGCTGGTACTAGGGTTCTGGGACTGCATCAGATGGCCGCAGTATGTGTGTGCACTGAAATGTGTGAGTGCCCTTCAGCTGTTCAGTCCAGCAGATACAGCTTATTGCACCTCTGTGCCTCTAGCCTCTTTAGGAGATGCTGCTATAGTGTGAGATAAGCTGACAGTGCTGTGTCATGTCTAGGTTTTCAAGGTAGCTACTGTTTAAGATTTTTTTCACAATTAATGGGTCTGTCAGTATCTGCTTGTAAACAGTTCCAGCATACCAATCAAAGCAAAAAGCATTGTACCTTTGCAACCTGTTAAAATGCTATTTGAAAGCATATTCTGCTTCCTAAAGGAATGTGTGGTTTTAGATGATTTTATGCTGTTGGAATCTGACCTTCTGCTGTCTCTCTTAGACAGGCAGGATTCTCTACACCTGTTTCCAGTCTATCCAGGCCCAGAAGAGCTCAGAGTGAGTACAGCAGAAGAATATTATGTCCAGCATCAGGTTGTATTTTGTCTTGGCTCTCCTTTCTGGGTTGTCCCAAATAAGTGGCTTCTAGGCTCATCATGAGAAGCAAATATTGTATAGAGATGGCTGAACGAGGTCTCCTTACTTCTGCTAATGCAGGCTGCTTGAAGAGAATCTAAAGATTAGGACTGATTAATCTAGCCTAGATAATTTAGTAGTTTAAGATTTGGTGTAGGACCCTGTATTCTGGGTATGAATTTGTGCTGTAATCTGTTGTGTAGAAGGCCCACCCTTTGGTTTCAACTCTAGAGGTCGAGGCTTCAAGGTTGCATGGTGTAGAGTCACCAAGTGCACACGCGCTATACATCATATTGTCAGTACTGGCCATCTAGTTGCTTTAGCATTTTATCATTAAAATTTAAGATAAGTGTGTGGCTATAAAAGGCTTCCATTTGCCTATCAACTCAGGCATGTGTTCCCAGAAGTAAACCTGCAGCAATGCCATGTGTTGGACAGGCTGTTGCAGGTTAGTAGAAGTCCTTGTTTTTTTTTTTCCTCTGCTGCTTTGAAGTTAATTGTATCTGATACCCTTTTAGATATGAAAGGATTGAAATTCCTATTCATGTTGTCCCCCATGAAACCATTGGGAAAGTGTGTCTGGAATCAGCTGTAGAGCTGCCCAAGATCCTTTGCCAAGAAGAGCAAGATGCCTACAGGAGAATTCACAGGTAACAACACTGGGGCTGCACCCCTCTCCAAGACTGTCTTTGCTAACATGTTCTACTGTTGCTGTACTTAAAGTACCATAACCTTAGCAGGGGTATAGAAAATAAGAAGCATTAGCAGCTTATGTGCCTTTGTAGGAGAACTGATTGAATACCTTCACATTAAGGAGTTCAAGTTCTCTCAGCCTTGCACACAAGAGCTAAGCGTAACTGCTCCTTTGCTGCAACAAAAAAAGAGCTAGAGCGTGTGTGAGCTAATGGTGGCACTTCAGTGATGTGTCTGTGTGTGATAGTAATTAGTGTTTAACCAGGGTAAGAGTGCTGAGAAGAAGTCTGAAAAATGAGATTAAAAATCAGCTTTTTTTCTTTTCTGCCTCTGGTGCTCAACATTGATGTTTCTGTGCTGTAAGCTCTTTATTATCCTTGTGAATGTACAGGGCTTCAACAAGTGAAGAGGTTTAGATGTGCCTGCAGTGTCAGTGACTTGTAGGTAGCTGGTTCTATAGCCTGGGTTTGCCTAATATGCAATTCACTGCTGTCTTGTCACTCACCTGCATTCTGTTCATTCTCTTAGCCTCACCCATCTAGACTCTGTAACCAAGATTCATAATGGCTCAGGTAAGGATTCCTTTTCTGCATGCGAGAAGCCAGGATGCTGCTCCCAGAGTCAAAACAGTAGAGTCTTGAGCAGGGGTTGGTTTGGCTCTAACTTTGGGGAATGGTAGACCACAGCTGTGTAACAGTCCTCCTTTTGCCATAAAAGGCACTTGTAAATAACTATAAAAACACAAACTTTTGTGTTTTTCTTTACCATACAGTTTACTTCCAATCACAAACACTGTGTAACGCAGAGAATTCCCTGAGACTGTTATCTTGTTACATAAAGTCTAGTGGAGGAACAGAATTGTAACTAAATATTTTAAAAGAAAACATCAAGGGCTGTAAAATAACCCAGTTCTGAGGTTTATGAATCCTGTTGTATCCTTTGACCTGTGTACAATTGGTTAAAGTTACAATACACGTTGGGTTGGGTTGGGGTTTTTTTGGGTTGGTTGGATTTTTTTTTTTTTTTGCTGTTAGAACAGCAAGGGGATTTTGGATTTGGTGAGTCTTAAAGTAGTATCTGGCTGATCTGTACGCATGGTTGCATCTCCTGGCACTTCCTGTATGTTACGTGCATATGACATCTTTGCTTTTGCCAGTGACATAGGGTGAATCCTAATCCCGCTTCTGTTCCAAGATACATACCCCATTGTCCATTCTCATCTGCTCAAAAAATGAGGCATTCTTTGCTTCTGAATTTAGAAATTAATTAGCATAAATGATGACTTATATGCAGATTTCCAGATTTCTGTTGTAGGTCTGTCATCCCTCCCCTAGGTGTCTAAAGGTCAGACTACAATAGCTTTTTTCCCTGTTAGCAAGCTGCTGATTCTGACTTTCCTGTGGGGATGTCTGGTTGCCTTGGACAGTATGTTGGAGGGTTTCCTTGGCTGTCTCTAACGCTCCTGGCTTTGGGGTTGCTGTAGCACACTGGGTGTCTTGTGTGTTTGCACTGGCATGATATGTTCTTGCTCTTTCCAGTGTTCACAAAGAACCTCTGCAGCCAGATGTCTGCCATCAGTGGGCCGCTCCTTCAGTGGCTGGAGGACAGACTAGAGCAGAACAAACAGCGGGTGCAGGAGCTGCAGCAGGAGAAGGAGCAGCTCCTGGAGGAACTAGCTGCTTTAGAGTGAAGGAGAAATGCAGACCCTTCAGAAAAGAGACTTGAAAAAAACTCTACAACACCTACTTCTGCCTGAAGGGTGGCTCTACATTACCTTCCAGTGAAGATACTAGCTGTGCCTTTTCTCTTGCCCCATGCAGCAAAGAGCACTTCTACAGGATAAGGCTTTATCTGCCACAGCTTGATGGAAAGCAGTGGTATCTCTCCAGGTGCTGCATGATGCAGTGCAATTCTAGCTCAGTGGTGGGGTTGGGCAGCACCTGAAGAGACTTCAGTTCTGGAGGGAACACACCTAGGGAACATGTTGTTTCTCCCTCCCCTATATTTTGACAGAAGTCTTACTGCTTTACATGTATTCCAGGAGCCTAGAACAGGAGGGTTAGAGGGGAAAAGTGTGTCCCTACAGCATGTCTGATGCTGCCAACTTCTGCCTTCTTTTAGTAGCTTCAGTTGACTGTGATCTTATATCTAGTAATGTTCTGGATTATTGGTTATCCACCCAGGCAGGAAAGAGGTGGGAGGGAAGCTTGGGAAGACACCTGGCAGAACTTTGACATAGGATCTGTGTTCAGCATACTTCAAACCAAATAAAGAATTACAAAGTCAGAGCTGTTTGGAATAGAAATGAAATGGATGCTATAAAGTGCCAGTGCCTGCATTTTTTGGACACAGTCTGTATTCTTTTACTTCATGTAATGCTATTGCATGCCCAGCACTGAGGTTCTCTACAAAATGAACTGTTTCTGCTGACTCAGTGGGAGGATTGTGATTCCTTCCCAGAGGGAAAAAGGTTAAGATGCTGAGAAGAGAACTGATAGATATGCAAGCCTGTCATTCTTACATGCTGAACTTAATTGCAGAAATTTCATTAGACTGAAATGGAATAAAATAGCTGTTGTTGAACTAATCCTTTAAATGTTCTTGCTGTTGCATTTCAGAGTATCCCCCCATCATGTACATCATCTGCGTTCTGTAATGTGAAGTCTGTCTCATGTGAGTGAAGGAACCAACAACACAGTTAAAACTTGTTTCAGCTCCTTGGTTCTAATCTAAATCCTTACACGCTCAAGTAGATGAAAATGAGCTGCCTGCATTACTGTAATGGAGGTTGTGACATTCCTGACAACTCATTAGCTTGACTGTTGCTTTGGGAGGATGAAAGTAACATAGCTGAGAAAGAGGTACTCCCTTTCTAGTGAATAGCCAATATTGATTAGCAACTGTAAATTGCTGTCAGACCTGGAAGTCCCTTAGCCAGCTTGTTTTTGTCAGACTTCACTTTTCAGTGTTTCTGCATTGATATTAGCGAAACTCCAAACAGTAATTTGAAGTAAAAAGCTCACTGCTTTTCTTTTTCCTTAAAAGTGCTCTGAATGGTATTTTTCTTTAATTAGTTTTTGAAGGGTCAGTGTCTTTGTTCTGTTGTTTTTGTTACTGTTTTCTAGTTCAAGTGCTCCTTACCTTGATCTTTGCTGAGGGAGGTGGGTGGGTGCCTCACTGCCCCCAGGTTTGATGAGAGCTCCTTGGAGATCACCCAGCAGCCCTGGGCCTCATGGCCCTCCAGTGCAATCTCACAGGGNGGTAAGGCCCAAGTTGGGGTTGGGAGTGAAGTCAAAGGCAGAGCCCCGGTGTTGGTGGGGCTGAGAAGGGGGTGCCAAGGGAAGGTGAGGGCCAGCATCAAACTTGGAGCCTGGCGACTTTTGTGCCGGAACCCTATGGGGTGGGTACCCGGGTGGCCGCTCCGGAGCTTTGGAAAGGACACTAAAAGAAACCTCTTCAACAACTACAAGGGACCCACAGAGACCACCAAAGACCCCCATGGAGGTCCCTCAAAGACCCAAGCCACCACATGCATAGTAACTATGTAAATAAGACAATTAGTTCCTGGAAATAGAATGAATATGTATAATTCTTCAGGGAAATCGATGTATATGTATGATGTAGGATGATATAAGCTTTAACTGATGCAACGTGCGGCATGCACGTTAGGTAGAACGATCCCCCATGCATTCAGTGCTGTAATAAAGAGAATGTCTGCTTCTTAATGCTTCATTGGGATTATGACGTTTATTCTCGATTTCAGTGACAGTTTGGTTTTGAGCATAATCACTCCCTATCCACTCCCCAAGCAACAAGTTTTGCCCTTTCAGACTCCCAATACTTGATGGGAACCGTATGTAGTCTGAGGTCCAGGACAAAGCTGAAATCCTATGTTTGCCCTTGGATGCAGCCTGCAAGAATGGCAGAGCTCTGATTGGAGCAGAGTCAAAGCATGGCTAGAATGGTGATTTTTGGATTGTAATCCCAATGACAGAAGAATGAGTTATTAATTACTCTGTGCTGATCCACAGCCTGGCACTCCAGCCAGCAGAGCTGGGTTCTGGGACTGCATCAGATGGCCGCAGTATGTGTGTGCACTGAAATGTGTGAGTGCCCTTCAGCTGTTCAGTCCAGCAGATACACCTCTGTACCTCTGGCCTCTTTGTGTTGGGCTGACTAACCAGTGCAGGGCAGTCCCTGGCCTCCGGCCTCATAGGGCACACTACCCCCACCACCACCCATACGCTGCTCAATAAATGTTCCCTGACTGGAGAATTTACCTGTGCTCCATTTGGCTGCCAATCTCATCTGTCTCTCTTCAGTGATGATCAGGCACACCTGTTCTGCAGAGTAGGACAAGCCACAGCTTGACATGCTGAAAAACAAGGGAGAAGGAGCCATGTCCCATCAGTAAACCCAAGTGGGAGCAAAGCTTTCCTTCACAGGAAGAAAAAGTGGCAAAATCCTCTCAGAGCTTGGCCAAACAGAAATTGTCCTACAAAAGCCCAGCAGGGAAGCTCTAATGTAAAAAATACACCTGTCTCATTTACATTCCCTGAGGAAGAGTGTTGAACTTAAAACCAAAATACCCTTCCCCCCCACCAAAACCTGAATACAAGAGGCTGCAAAAGGTTTTTACAGTTGGAATTGGCTTGAAGAGGAGAGCAATACTGTAGTAAGAAGTTTTTCTAAAAAAATTTCAAATCAATTTCAATCCAAAGGACAGGGACCCACAAAACTCAGAGCAAACCATTCTTCTAAAGAAAAAGCAGGTGGAGAGGTAGCATCAAGTTCTTGGCAAGAGCAGAGTCTATTCCATAGCTCGCCCCTTCCAGTCACAACCCTCATGAGCACCCCAGTCTGCTGCATGGCAGAAGGCAATAGTTCAGGTGCAAGCAGGGCTTTTCGGAAAGGACTGTCCTGGCCTTCAAGGTGGCACCGCAACCTGGCAGAGCCAATGCAGGCTCAGAGTGCAGAACCAGACACACTGTAAAAGTGAGGCACTGCTTGAAACAAACATGAATAAAGTTGCTTTCAGTGCTATTGCAGCCCTCCTGGCACCCAAGACCAAGGGGTTAATTGAGCCTCACGTGACTCAGAGCCTGTGTGAGCACATACAGTGGGACCTCCCTAGGGGCAGCTTGCCCTACACGATAATGTCATCAATACACTGCAGGTG
>VZTQ01011786.1:0-20850 GCA_013400755.1 Pelecanoides urinatrix | reverse complement strand
CAGGCAGAGGAGGAGATAAAAAAGTGAGAAACAGTCTTGTGAACACCAATGTCAGAGAATAAGAGGAGGAGGTGCTCCATGGTACTGGAGCAGATATTCCCCTGCAGCCCATGGGAGAGGTCACGATGGAGCAGATATCTGCACTGCAACCAATGGAAGACCCTGCGCTCCAGCAGCTGGATATTTGCTGAAGAAACTGTGGCCCATGGAGAGCCCATGCTGTAGCAGATTTTTTTCCTGAAGAGCTGAAACCTGTAGAGGACCCACCCTGGAGCAGAGGGAAAATATGAGGAGGAAGGAGCATCAGACAGGAGCTGCTATGGACTGACCACAACCCCATGCCCCATTCCCCTGCATCTCTCAGGGAGTAGTGGGGGAGAGGAATCGGGTATCGGATTGAAATGGGGTGGATGGAAGGTGGTGTTTTTCAATTTTTAGTCTGGTTTTTACTACTCAAATTTACTTTAATTAGTAAGAAATTAAATTAATTTTTCCAAAGTTGAGTCTGTTTTCCCCATGGTGGTAACAGGTAAGTAGTCTCTCTGTCTCTGATCCATGAGTTTTCTCATCCTATTTTCTTCTGTTCTGTTAAGAAACGTAAGTGAAAGAGCAGCTGGGTAGACCTTTGGCTGCTGGCCAGGACTGATCCCCCATACCCTGCTGTCTTGTCCCTCCAGCAGATTTAAGCGTGGTAAAAGTCCCCTCTAAGGATCAGGAACTGTGAATGCGAGCCTTCTTCCAGTTGTTGGAAGAAGACACCATCTTCTTCCTAAGCAGGCAAGTCTTTAGCAGACACCCATCACGATGGCAACCACATTGGTCTGTGCGCTAATGATGACCCATAAACTTTTACCTGGTTTATCATCCCACCCCTAGGTAAAGCTTCACACATTCCTACTGCTTTCTCATATAAAGGGCCTGTGTCCCTGCTGCCTTTCTGCCTGTCCTTTGTAAAAAGCCTACATCCATCTATTGCAGCACTCCAGCTGTGTGAGCTATCCTACCATGTCTCTGTAATCTCAATGAGGTCATTGCCCTGCAACTGTTCACAGACATCTAATTCCTAATGTTCCTTATGCGTTGTGCATTAGTACAGAGGGATTTCAGAGAGACACAAAGTGGTGATGTGTTCCCAGAAAAACTGTGAGAGCTTCTGCCATCATGATGACCTCTCAACAAGTTCTTATTTATGCACATACACTTGAGGAAGGCCCTCTTCAGCCTTATTTTGCTTAATATAAAGTTTTTCTTGTCCACATCACCCTGACCCTTTGTTTGCCAATACAGTCCACCACTTCCTCACTACTATATGAGTTGTCATCTCCTATCTGTATCGCTCCTACTTTCAAGCCCTCCTCCCCATGTCAGCCACCCTGTTGGCAAAAATGCTTTTTCCCTACTTGTCCAGGTGGATTCTATCTCTTCCTAGCAATCCTCAAAGGCAATTCCATGGTTGTAAAAGCTAAGTTGCTGCTGTCAGCTACAGCTGTGCAACCTGTTGCTGACCCACAGGGTCTGGCCACTCCTCCATAAGCCTTTGCACCTCGCTGGCAGAATAGAGGTCCTTATACCCTCAACTTTTGCCTCCATGCCATCACTCTTGATATGCTCCCCTGGCAATATCATTGATGCCCACGTAGAAGAACAGCAGGGGTAGTGGTCCAAGAAGTGGACCATCACTGGAAGAATACATTTTAAAGAAGAAGCTCATCTCTGGAAGAATATCTTGACAGTTACAGTTTGGGTTGGTACTTGACAACTGCAAGTCCAGGTCTGACACAGGCAACTACTTTTTAACATAAAGTTAGTATCTATACAATTAACAATGTCCTATTAGAGACAATTTCTTGATGCACATTCTGGTTCTTCTGATTACATTCTCAAACACTGCCCACTCTCTCTGTGTACATAGAGTTTACCTACTTGGTGCCAGGCTACAGATTTCATTAGAGGACTCAAGGATCCCCAAGTACAGTATTGTGTGTGATTGTTGTGATATGAAATCGTCTTGTAGATCTAATATTAAGATGCTAATCAACAAGCCAAAATGACTTTAGGATGTCTTATTTACCTCTGAACTTTCATTACAACTCACAGTCCAGGTTTCCATGGAACCAAAAAAAGGAGTTCTCCATGTTGTTTATGGATTTTATTGAAATGGATCTGATAGCAAAACACATCAGAGGAAATATTTAGTTGCTCTAGTTTACTGTAACTTTATTTAGTTAATTAAATATGCAATAGTACTAAAGTCAAAATAAATTCATGTTAAAGACTGAATCAACAAGTCAATAAGTTCAAATTACCAAACCATCAAATTAATGCAGAAAGTAACCAAATAAAACTCTGATCTTGACACTAATATGAACTATTTTATGTCAATCTTGTTCAAATAGATTAAAGGAAGGAACAAGTGTTTCTACAGGCTTTTCTTTCATAGTAACCTATCTGTTATTTTAGCCAATGCAGTAAGTATCTGGAACTGGTTATAGACACGCCCTTCAAATGTAAATGCCAGTTCTCCTCTTCAACACATCCCAAAATAATGATGGTCCACTGCATAAAATAACTACTAAAAGAGAAATTATAAGGAAACATAGAAAACAAATTAGAGTGCTAATCAAGGATACTTTTCAGGAAAATATATGTCTAAACAGAATAGCAAATCATGAAGGAATTTTGGAGTTTATTATACAGAAAACTGAAATATATTTTTCAGAAATTTCCCTGAAGAAAGACTGAAACCTAAACACAGGCAACATTTTTAATTATAAGATTCAAATATGTTGGCACAAAACCTTGAATTCTCAGTAAGTCAACTGTGACTCTTTCCAAGAATTTTAGCAAGGGTTAAATAATTCTAAATATTCCTAATCTAATCTGATAGGCAACAATTTAAATAGATAACCACTTATCTGGAGAAAAAATAAAAATGGATATATAAGTGTAAACAGAAGAACATGAACAACCATTATGTCTTAGTTTCATAGGTCTTGCTATATCAGGTATTTTGTGGTAGAGCAATCTGTGGAATATTTGTATTCAGGTGTAAATACAATATCAACATTGTATGCAATGATAGTGAAACAATGCATTGTACAATCCTTTACGGGACTGTACAAAAAACCATTAATTAAAGGGGAATTAAGGAACAGTAACCTTGAATAAAGCCTACTCCATTCATATGTTAAATTTTACTTTAGTCCAAAAGAAAGTGTAAAATTTATTTCAGTGTATTTGGCCTATAGGACCTAAATCAATTTTATGGAAAAATAACCTTCTAACTTAAAAAAAAAAAAAAAAAAAAAGCAGCACAGGCATTTGTATTTCTTCCACAAACATTCTGTTAACTTTTAAATTCAGCTTAGATTAGAATATGTATTCTAGTGGTCATGAAATTCATTCTCTGACTCGCCAACGCTTGATCCTGGGAGAAGTTCAAATGACTTTTCTATTGCATATCACTGAATTGATGCCTGTCTAAAACAAAGGTTAGAAGAAGATGTAGTAGAAATTCCTTCTACCCGGCCCTTCTGTTACCTCAGAATTATCCTGAGACATGCCCAAAACCGATACTTCTTTCCACCAGAGTGACTGCATGGCAAAGAATGGCCCATATTGAACACATAAGCTTATCTATGCGGTTTGCATCTCCCTGTTGTTTGTTATAAATAGATTTGAATACGGCTTGCAGGCTAGGTCACATAAATTGTACATAATACTAACACCTCCCATACAAGCATAGTTATATTGAGCTTTGTGGAGTTGGTCTCCTTCCAATTCTAACTAATAAAAACTTTTCTTTTACAGACATCAACACAAAATAGATATAATGGAGTGAGACTCGAAAATAAATAATCAATACCTGATAGCTCAACTTATATTAACCATCTGAATAACAGAAATTACCCCAAATGGATTAAGTATTGTGTCTAAAACAAGCTCACTTTCATTTCTGTGGAAGTACTTCCTTGTTGCTGGCTTGGGACTTTTACTTTTTGATTAAAAAATAAAAATGAGAGTCTGGTGACTGACATTAAGAAATGTGTTACACAAGCTTTTATTTTGATAAGAAGACAATAGTTCTTTAATTTAAGAATAGAATCATAGAATCATAGAATCATAGAATCTTTAAGATTGGAAAAGACCTCTAAGGTCATCGAGTCCAACCGTCAACCCAACACCACCATGCCCACTGAACCATGTCCCTAAGCACCTCATCTACACGTCTTTTAAATATCTCCAGGGATGGTGACTCCACCACTTCCCTGGGCAGTCTGTTCCAAGGCCTGAAACAAACAATTCTCTTTCAGACATCTCCCTCAAGATTTCATTTGTCTTTGAAAACACTCCAGTAGCCTTCATCTTTTCATCTTTTTCTCAGTCTTTCTGGTCTTTTCTTTGTAGTTACCTTGATTATAAAATGCTGCCCTGACTAGAAAATGTTTCTTTTATATGTTTCCTCCTTTAGATTTAGGGGATATTTTGACCTATTTTGATTTGCAGTATTAAATCATTTTCTTTCCATAAAATAAAAAATACTTAAACAAAACAAGAACAAGCAAAAAAATATCACAGTACTGATTGCTTGTCTGCTGTGCCTTTGCTTCTGTTGATAGCACAGGTTTCCTGGGTTGACTAGTGTCTACTCACTTAGGACGTTCAAATTAACTCATTTCCTTTCATATTATATATTTAATTATGCCTCAGTCGCAGTATCTGGAGAGATTTTTTATTTTGAAATATAGCCAGAAGTGATGCTATCTGCCCTTTGCATAATAATGTTATGATGATAACATAAGACTGTTGGAGATCTGAGTACTAGAACAAAGAAGCTTGGAATCTAGGACCTAGTTTACAAGTTTGCTAGAATAATTTTTGTGGTAACCAGTAATTTCTCTCACTGTTGTTGAAGTCAAACCATCATGAGGTAAAGAATGTATGATTTATAGAAATAGAAAAATAAATTGAAAGAGGAGTCAATGACGTGGATAAAATCCTGTGAAGAGCTAAGGAATTACCTGTATTTTCATCATGTTTCAAGAATTTGTATATATTTATTTTTGGGGGGGTTGGGGGGGAAGACTTAGAATCATAGCATAGTTTGGAGTGGAAGGGACCTCTAAAGGTCATCTAGTCCAACCCTGCTGCCATGGGCAGGGACATCTTCAACTAGACCAGGTTGCTCAGAGCCCCGTCCAACCTGACCTTGAATGTTGCCAGGGATGTGGCATCTACCACCTCTCTAGGCAACCTGTGCCAGTGTTTCACCACCCTGATTGTACAAAATTCCTTCCTTATATCTAGCCTAAATCTACCCTCTTTTAGTTTAAAAACATTCCCCCTTCTCCTGTAGCAACAGGCCCTGTTGAAACTTTTGTCCCCATCTTTCTCATAAGGCCCCTTTAAGTACTGAAAGGCTGCAATAAGGTCTCCCCAGAGCCTTCTCTTCTCCAGGCTGAACAACCCCAACTCTCTCAGCCTTTCTTCATAGGAGAGGCGTTCCATCCCCTTGATCATTTTCATGGCCCTCCTCTGGATCCGCTCCAACAGGTCTATGTCTTTCTTGTGCTGAGGGCTCCAGAGCTGGATGCAGTACTCCAGGTGAGGTCTCACCAGAGCAGAATAGAGGGGCAGAATCACCTCCCTCAACTTGCTGGCCACGCTTCTTTTGATGCAGCCCAGGACACAGTCGACCTTCTGAGCTGCAAGCGCACATTGCAGGCTCATGTCCAGCTTTTCGTCCACCACTACCCCTGAGCCCTTCTTGGCAGGGCTACTCTCAATCCCTTGATCCCCCAGCCTGTACTGGTACCGGGCGTTGCCCTGACCCGGGTGCAGGACCTAGCCCTTGGCCTTGTTAAACCTCATGAGGTTCATATGGGCCCACTTCTCGAGCTTGTTCAGGTCCCTTTGGATGGCATCCTATCCCCTCATGTACTTGATGTACATGAAGAGTAGCATGACTATGGATCAGGATCTAGGACCTTCCTGCTCCCCTGCCAGCAAAGTGGTTCATCAATGAACTACAGAGAATTATTGGTATTCCTCTATGCACAATGTTTCAGTTTCATCAAGAAGGACAGAAAACAGCACCATCACAATTAAGTTTTCTTTATGGCTGTGACAAGTTGCTGGAGGTGAGTCAATGCACTCTGATTCCTTCATTATAATGCAAGTCTAAACACCATTCTCCAGCTTTTTTAACAAGTTCTTTCACAGCCAATGAAGATTGAATTTTTCCCCTGTTATTCCATCACAAACCTATCCTCGGAAGACTTGGTTATAAATTTCAGACAATGGAGAGATGTTTCTGGATACCAATAATTCTGACGATATCCATATATTCTGAGTACCAGTGATTCCTATTCAGTGTCTTTAAAGAATATATGATTGATAAATGGGAAACACTAAATCTCCCCAGATAAGTGCTATGGGGTCAAGGCTCTTGAATGATTCTCCACATTGCCGTAAGGTAATCCCCTCTTCCCAGTATCTAAGCATCATAATAGCTAAATTATATGTATTCAGCTGCCTAATCTTATCTATCCAGTGCCATCCAACATGCAATATGTATCTTAAACATAAACGCAGATCCCATAAAAAAGACACAGGGCCTGTAAGAGACTTATTTTCTTAGAATCATAGAATCATAGAATCATAAAGGTTGGAAAAGACCTCTAAGATCATTGAGTCCAACCGTCAACCCAACACCACCATGCCCACTAAACCATGTCCCTAAGCACCTCATCTACACGTCTTTTAAATACCTCCAGGGATGGTGAGTCCACCACTTCTCTCGGCAGCCTGTTCCAAGGCCTGATCACTCTTTNTTGGTGTCGTCTGCAAACTTACTGAGGGAGCACTCGATCCCCTCATCCAGATCATTGATAAAGATATTGAACAAGACCCGCCCCAAAACTGAGCCCTGGGGAACACCGCTCGTGACCGGCCGCCAACTGGATTTAACTCCATTCACCACAACTCTCTGGGCTCGGCCGTCCAGCCAGTTTTTTACCCAGCAAAGAGTGTACCTGTGTAAGCCATGAGCCGCCAGCTTCTCTAGGAGCATGCCGTGGGAGACAGTGTCAAAGACTTTACTGAAGTCCAGATAGACCACATCCACAGCCTTTCCCTCACCCACTAGGCAGGTCACCTGGTCATAGAAGGAGATCAGGTTGGTCAAGCAGGACCTGCCTTCCATGAACCCATGCTGGCTGGGCCTGATCCCCTGGTTGTCCCGCACATGCCTTGTGAGCGCCCTCAAAACAAACTGCTCCATAATCTTCCCTGGCACCGAGGTCAGGCTGACCCGTTCTTCTTACTGCACATGGGGACAGCCTGCTCCTGCGCCTTTAAGATCTCCTTCCTGAAGTATGTCCAGCCTTCCTGGACCCCTTTGCCCTTCAGGACTGTCTCCCAAGGGACTCTCTCAACCTGTGTCTTGAGCAGGCCAAAGTCTTCTGATACACCAGCTGGAAGCAAAAGATACCAAATAGTATCAAATATTTATGTTTAGGGATTTTACCCAGTCCAGAGGATGTGATTCATCCCACAAGTTAAAAAAATTGTTGTCCACATGTAGCTATCTTTACGTAAGCAAGTTTGGTCAGCTTTTCAGTTCACCCTAAAACAGAAGTAGACATCTGCATTTGATCAGCTGATTTGCTCTCTAAAATCCATTCTTCAGATTGATAAACGCTGTAAGGACAATAGTGGGAGACCTGAGACCAAGCTCATGATTAGATACCTAAAGTAGGGATTTTAATATGGAAACTTAAATGAAATATACATTGAGCAGAGACATTCCAGCTACTTTTTGATTCTCTGGGAGAGCCACATAGGGCTGATAGATTTGGTATAGGTTCTACAGAAAGCCTCTCTCAGGAGGGATGTGTCAGATATATCTCAAAACCTCTTTGATGCTTTTGTATGAAAAATTACATTCAGCCCACAGATATGCATATCTGAAATTGTTACCATAGTCATAGCCAGACAATCCTAGAGAATGATTAACCTGCTGTTTCTTAGAAGCCAGCTTTTGGATGAGATTAATTATGACCTATAAGTGCGTATTTCTTCAGAAAAAAGAGAAAGAGCAGATATCTACATTTTGTTAGATAAATCCCTTCCTAGGTTAAGAAGTCTTGAAACAGCCACCAAAGGTCTCTGAAAATTCTGTACTTTCAGAATTAGTAATGTTTGTAAATTCAAAAGTTAATTTAATTATTAAAGTAAAACTCAAGAACTTTAATTCTACTTGAAGTTAAATGCTTAACATAATTTTAACTATGGAATCACCTCTATATGATCAAAGTTGGCAAATTATCCATGGTGTTATTTTTCTTAACAATTTTCTCTCTCTCTTTATGAAATACAAAGGAAGCTGCAATTTCATGGCCATACTTAAGATCATGATTATTCAAGTAATCATTCTGCACAATTAATGAATCCTTGCAAGTAGCTAATTTTGATGCAGGTAGGAGGATAATGACTTTAGTGACTTGCCAAGAAAATCATCAGATATATAATCATCACCAGTTCATTGTTCAGCTGCACAAAATGAAAACCTTCTGGATCTTTCTTTAATGGAGACAAATGCCTCTTTAGAAACCCCTGGATATATTTCATTCTGTCAGTTACTACATAAAAGATTTGACTTTAATTGAAATTAAAGATTAATTGCTTATATCCTATTCTGTACCTTCACGATGTCAATTTCAGTGCATGTTAATGTTAGCAAATATTACAGTGCCACCAAATTCTTGGCATAAGCAAACAACAGTAAAGGGCAAATACTTTTGTATTTATTTAGAATATATATTAAAAAATTTTTGTGATTTTTCTTTTTTTTTTTTTTTTTTTTTGTGTTGGGATGGGGGGGCTGGTGATCATAAAAACTGTGACAAAACCATAACTGTAACAATTTAAAAAGGTTAAGAGCCTTTGCTGCATGTTACTCTTCTTTTTTTTTTTTTTTTTCCCCAAAAGGAAACAGTATTTCATGAAGTTTAGTACCACCTGTGTGTGAAAGTGGATGTTTTGTTAAAAAGCTGGAGAGATATTATGATAAGAAACTTGAAAAGAAGTGTGGGCAAAAAATCCTCTAAACTTTTAAAATATATATATAAAGAAAAACAAAGTTGTATTGAACTAATGACTGTGCCTTGGAAGACAGTTTGACTCCATTTCCAAGACAATTTGACTCCAGTAAAAAAGCATACTTCTACCTAAATACACAGAAATATGACAACAGGATGGTTACCCTTGTATCAATAATCATTATCCTTGCATTTACCAAAACAGGAACACAGGTGTTTCAACATAGGAAATATGGCCAATCACAGAAGCTGACTAAAGGGCACTGGATGCCTGTGTCTCAGTGCCTGAAAAGAATTAAAGGTAATACTAATGAAAAAGACAGCCTGTAAAGTTGTAATTTAAAAAACTGCTAGCTATCTGTAACAATACCAAGTAAATTTTCTGTAGCACTTTTAATTATTTAATAGTGAAATATTTTACAGAAATGTAAAATCAGTGGAACCAGAAAAATAAACAAAACAATAAGCTAAGCAAGTACTGTACTATGTAATTTACATATTCAGATTTAAAAAAAAAATGTCTTTTTTCATTAACAAAAAATTTACAAGTCACACAATGCCCTATCTGATTATCATTGCATATAAAGATCCTTTTGTATACCTGACTGGAGGGAAAAAAAGTTAAACAGTGATAACAACATTCAATTGCAAAGATCTTTATCCTTACAAAATTTGAAAATGTAGTTTAATGACTTCTTTAAGTGGGCAAACAATTTTTTACCTTTTACTTTTGCTTTCAATCCATGGGAAGAAAAGACATCTCATCAGTTAAGTCCTGAAATGAAACAATATATCCTACTTTGCATATACCATTTAATGCTACTTCCATTTCTCATAAAATCCACTTGTTTCTCCTATTCTTTTAAAGAAATTCACTTTTTTTTTGTTGTCGGGTGGTAGTTTTTGTCAGTTTTTCAATTCCCAACTTAAACTCCTCCAGACTCCGATGAAGACTTGTAGTTGTTTGTTTCATGTATTATTGACAATAAAATGAAATGTTATCTCCTTCCAGATGCTGTCTCCAAAGGAGAAAAACAGCAGCAGCTTCTCCTAGAAAAAGATGAAACAACATTTCTGAAACTAGGTATCTTATAGAAGGTGAGTATTAAACTGCAAGTGGACGAAAGAGGCTTCTGGAAGAAGCCTGGAAGAAAGGGAAGAATTAGCCTACGCTGCATGAAGCTATGAATTGAAAACCTGAAAGAAGTTATAACAATTTAAAATAAAGAATGCTGCTGATCAGTACAGACATAAAACTCTGTTAAACTATTATGGCCAGACAACTTGACTGTCTTAAAGCTACCGTGAAAATGGGTATGAAGGAGGCTGGTACCTACAAAAAGCTTGATAGCAGATAATGAGAGAGTTGAGGGCCCTATAGGTTCCTATCCACTCTCCCATCAACAATACATCTAAAAATCTATTTCAACACTATCAAGATAGTACTTAGCAGCCCAGGACATTAATATAGAGATATAAGGAAAGTCAATGTCTTTGAATAACTTTTGGATTAATGATTCAAATTGAGTCATATCCATTATTTTAAAATAATAATAATTTAAAAATCTGTCTATTAAAGATCCACGATTGAAATGTTCCATTTCTGATGAGCAAGACTGTTTACTCCTTAAGATAATCCAATTAGTTGTTTTCTACCATGAAAATTTGCAAACACAAATACATTGCCACTTTCTTCTACTGCATGGTATGACAGTTTCAGCTTCTTCCTTTTGGGCTTCTGGCTGTAGATTACCCACAAGAAATCTGAGAAAAGTGTGTAAGAAATTTGTGATTGAATATGCCATATAGTACTGTATAGTACATGTACAATGGGGCTTTTACATGCAACCTGGGAGAAAAGAAAAAAGTTATAGTTCCTCAGTAAAGGATTAAAAAGCATTGCTGGAAAACATTACATGTGAGTGAGTGGTACCTCTATGATGAGTTTTCAGCGGAAAAAGAGATCTTAACACTAGTTTGGATTCCTTTGGCATAATTCTATTCTAACTTACTGGTGTGATGCTCATGTCATGCTTGGATCTAGCTTCATATATTTACCTCTTAAAGGGTTCTTTCATTTTTCAGTAACAAATGTCCTAAAAGCTTGTAGCAGTATTCTAATCCCATCTTGTGGATATTTTAACTCTGGAGTAACTATTTAGAAAATAAAGTATTCTGAACATGAAAAATAAGGAAAAAAAAAAATTCTCTTACAGGNGATACAGGCCAGGATGCCGTTGGCCTTCTTGGCCACCTGCGCACACTGCCGGCTCATGTTCATAATCAACTGCTACAACCTTTTGCAAATAATCAATATATCTTTTACGTAAAGATTTGCCTATAGTCAGAATATTTGGGAGGTATAATTGACTCCAGTAAAGTTGTGATCTGAAGTTGCAATAATGAAATCTTATTAAATTCCTTCTCATGATATTCCCATTCAAAATTTATGTGATCTTATTTCCAGTAAGCTTAACTCTCTACTGAAAGGAATTTAGTTGTGGGTGAATTGAACATAATCTAATGCCTGTTTAATTTTGAACTGATGTGTTTTGAAAGTAATCTAACAAGGTTTAAATCATCTTTTAAAAAGAAACACAATTTATTTTTTTTTATTTTCTTATGGTTGCAGCATTGACAGGACTGAAAAAATAAAATTTTGACATGTTTTTTATATTTTATAATGTTATAATCTAACATGTTTATAATATAATTTAACTATTTTTGTATATATTATTCATTTGTAAGCAAAACTACTATTCACCTGAGATCACTCTATTCATAATCAAATCATTAAAAATATAAGTACAACAATGCTTTGGAGTATTTATGTGAGGACATTGAAAGTATGATCTTTTTCTCCTTTTTTTTTTTCCTTTCAGATAGAATACACATTGTCCTCCTGTATAAGTTATTTCAATTACATTTGAATCATCAGAATATTTAGAAATTCTGAGACTATTTTAAACATTCGCTACAACATTATTACATCTTTGTATTACTGGAGTTAAAGAATTAGCTTTTAAAAAACTGTTCAGTAACAGATTCTTAGTTTTACTGTTAAAGTTCTACTGCTAAAATATATTTGCATGCTTTTAATAGGTTGAATATTCTTATCGTGACTGATATTTAGAAAAACTTCATTCTACACCATAGCTTTCTTATAACTTGTAAGGATACTGAGTTTCTTTAACCAGCTACTATCTATCATTATATTGTATCACTACAGTGATGCTCACAGCTTTCCTGAATACCAGTAGATCATGAAGTTAATTCTAATGAACTTTGAAAATTAATTAATTGGACTGACTTATCCCCTTTATGGACCTTTTTTTTTTTCCCTATTAAGTGGTCTTAATATGATTTACCTTAATTCATTTTCAAAATAGGTGAAATTAGATCATATTAAATTTATTCTGAAACTAAATGAGAATACCCACATAAAGTTCTTATGTAGTCATAGTTTCTGTGTAGACAGGTTCTTATTTTCAAGGTCACTTTTTGGCTGTTAGTGGTCGTATTGTGGTTTTTTTTTTTTTACTTTTTAAGTAAGATGAGTTAACACATCCTCATCTGTAAAAGTGGTGAAGATCATTGAGAATTTAGAGGTAAAAAGCTAGCAAGAAACTGTATAATCATGTAAAGTTTGTCCTTGGTGTTATCATCCACTGCTCATTATGAATATATCCAGTAGTGTTGATCTGCAGAAAGGGTGCTCATGTAGGAGAATGTAGGCTCATTCAGAGTTTAGGATATCATTAGTGGAGTCAGAAAATAATTTTAATATGCAAATTATATACAAAACTACAGTAATCTTCAGTGAATCATGAGGATGATACTTTCTTTAAGCTTTCTTTAAGCTTTTTTGATAGTTACTGAATGGTTCATAAAGGAAGTCTTTCTTTTGAGGGGAAGGCTTTCTATTTGTCCTTCTTGAAATTCAAGAGGTTCCTGTCAGCTCGTTCCTCCAGGCTGCCAAGGTCTCTCTGAATGGCAGCTCTGCCCACCAATGTATCGACTGATGCCTCCAACAGTATTCATCATAAATCTAGTTCAGCTTCTTGTGATTTTCTTACAAAAAGCCTCTTCAATAATTTGCAATGTGAAATTATAACATATTTTCTTATGTTTTGTTCCAGAATTTTAAAGATGTCCTCACTTGCTCAGAGGTGAGCTTTCTGTTCTGAGTATTGACCTACCTTACATTTATATGCATATATAAATGTAAATCAAAGTATGTAGATTTACACTTGTATAGAAGGTATACAATTCTGAAAAATCACTGTAGAAGTGTTACATGTTCCTGTTATGTGGTCATTCTCTGTAAATAATGGTATCATCAGCCAGAACTTTCACATACAGAAATATTTCTGCTGGCTATTGTAAAACTTTCTGGATGAATGTTCATTAATTTTTTTATAATTTGTTGAATGTTCTTTACTGGTGGATTTCCCATATAACATCGAATAAAGCCATATATCTGAGGATTTATTAAGTACTTTTCAAAATGGAATGTTGTAACATTCTAAAATATATTCAGTGTATTATGTGAAGATAATAAAATCACAAGATGAAAAGAGAGAGAAGTAATATAGCTTCTCATTTACTGCAGAATAGAGAGATGAAACCAGAAACTTTCAGTATCATATTTACAAATTTGAACTGAACATAGAAATGTAGAAATGTGTCAACTATGCAAGGGGAGTATACTTTCGATATATTTTATGTTACAGTAGGAATTGGCAGGACTGAAATACCATCTGAATACTTATCTTAAAGTATAGTTAACTTATTTCCACAAATTTAAAAAGAGACTAATCCCATTGAAACCATCAGAGCATCTGCTAAAATAAATATGTGTTTCAGAATGATGCTGATCCAAGTGTGACATCAGGACAGCAGCAATGGTTGTATGTAGGACATTTGCAATGAGGCTTGCAGAAAAGTCAGCCCATGGAATTCAGGCAGTCATTCAGGCTGGACGGGACCTTAGGAGCTCAGCTGGTGTGAAAACATCCAGGGATGAACTAAGGATAGTAAATTATACTGTTAAAGTAACAGTCTTCAAGCATCATTAATATACAAATATTAAGACTTATAAAACTTTGGTCTGTAAGGCATGGGCAGATTCTAAAAATTATTCTTTACTATATTCAATTCCAAAATGAAGTTTGAAAGAATTATGGGGAGACCATTCTCCACAGAGTATAGTAGCTATGTGCTGTATTACATCTTACAGAAAGAAAATCAAGGAAAAGATGGGGATGGGAAGAAGAAAAAAAAAAAAAAAAAAAGACCAGTCCTTACTCTCCTGAAGTTCAATTTATGAATATGGATTATACTAATCTTCACAGGTTAAGATATCATACATATGATATACTGAATGAACTTCATAGAAGTTCTGATATTGTAGTTTGTTTGTCTTTATGCATTACTGTTGTGGTTTAACCCGGCAGGCAGCCAAACACCACACAGCCACTCGCTCCCTCCCCCCCCCCCCCCCCCGGTGGGATGAGAGAGAAAATCGGGAAAAGAAAAAAAGTAAATTTGTGGATTGAGATAAAGACAGCTTAATAGAACAGAAAAGGAAGGGAAAATAATAATAATAACAATGATAATGATGATGATGATGTTAATAGGATATACAAAATGAGTGATGCACAATGCAATTGCTCAGCACCCACTGACCGATGCCCAACCCGACCCCAAACAGCGATCACCCCTCCCCCACCAAACCCCCAGTTTATGTACTGAGCATGATGTCATATGGTACAGAATACCTCGTTGATCATTTGGGTTACCTGTCTTGGCTATGCTCCCTCCCAGCTTCTTATGCAACTGTCAGAGTGTGGGAAGCTGAAAAGTCCTTGACAAGTGTAAACACCACTTAGCCACAACTAAAACGTCAGTGTGTTATCAACATTATTCTCATTCTAAATCTAAAAAACAGCACTATACCAGCTGCTAGGAAGAAAATTAACCGTATCCCAGCTGAAACCACGACAATTACATACTAGATACTATCCAGATGTGACATTTAAAGTTTTTTCAGTGATGTGGCTTTTGCTTTTTTTAAAAAAAAATATTATTATTTGGGGGTAGTAGAAACAAATGAGTAAAAGTCAAATTAGTATATGGCACAAAAAGATAAAACTTTTGAAGTATGTGTGAATATCTCACCTATTTTATTATTACAAGTTACTGAATGTTTCTTCCAATATCCAAGTTTATTTTTTCTATTCTTTTACAGTTTGAAAGCTGATGAAATATTGACATGTATTCATCTAATGGTATATGCCACCATTCCTTTATGAATTAATGAGTTTCATTGTGGTAAGTTTTAAACATCTCTCTAACTCTAACAGATTGTGTATGAGCTACAACAAAAGTATAAATTATACATTGGGAGGGAAACCTCCCAGGGGATCTTCTTGATGGCAGGTGTGTTGGAGTGGTGTCAGGAGCCGTAGGGGCACAGATAAAGCTGGTAAGGGGGTGACAATGGTCCCCATGGCTCAGGGGGAGAAGTGGAGCAAGGTGTGTGCATGTGTGCACATATATATGTACATTTGCATAACTGTGTGTGTAAACAATTTCTTGGTATTAGTTATAGAACGGGTTTTATTAATATGTAGGTATATATTTATACTTGGAATTATTTAGTATTGTGTCTTATATGTTGTATTTTTGATAATGATCCTGAAGGTGTAGTTCACTGATTGACAGTTAATTACATAATGTTGAAAAAAAAGCATAAACTGCTTTGATCCTGATTTGTCATAAACTCTATGAATATAGCTGTTTTTCCCTGTGACAGTGATATCTCATCATATTTCAGAGTATGAATTTGAATCACAAGGTATTAATATAATGGAAAAAATTATTTCCTGTTCTTGTTTTATTTGCCCTGAAACTTCTTTGGAGTCTCATTCTTATGACATTTGATCTGATAACCTTATTCTGAATCCTTAAAAAGAGGAAGAAGGTACTGCAAAAAGACCACTTTTTCTTCCCCAGTCCAGCAGAATCAAGATTCCTACTTTAAAGAAACAAAGACAATTACTAGAGCCAACAGTTACTTTTTTTTTCTCCCCATAGTTATTGTTAGTTATAAGAACATGCTATTTGCGCACATTTCTCTTAAAGGCTGCCTCAGAAATGAGCACAATTCCAGAACATGAAACATTCTGAGATATTGTAAAAACAAAATTAAAAATAAATAAAGCAACCTAGATTGCTTGCACCTAAGCTCTATCTGTAGAAGAAGCTGGGAAACTGTATATAATTATACATATATACACACACACAGACACACACAAACTTGGGAGAACGCTGAAAAAAATAAGATCTTAGGAGTTTATCTAGTCCATCGCCCTGAACCATGATAGAATCAACGATCCGTAATTAATTTATATCATTTTTGTCTAACCTGTTTTTCAAAGTCTATACTAAAGAAGACTCCCAATGTTTTCTTAGGCAATCTATTCCATGCAGGCAGTTGAGAACTGTTTCTTAGTATCTAACCAAAATCTCTGTTATGGTAGTTCAAGCCATATTAGTTCTTAGTTACGTTTACTCCATGTACAAGATATTTCTATGTATAATAGAAATATTTTAACGACATTATTCTAAATATTAATAGAGAGATTTGTAACTTAAATAAAAAGATTGGAATTATAAATTTCTTCTAAAAGAGTGGATACTCTTAAGATATTTATTTTACCCTGTTGTGAGACAATAATAAAGAAAACACAAGGGGGTTTATGCTCTCCTGCTGTGCACATTGTATAGTCATTTGCATTAATACTAAGTATATGTAAATGGTCTGATGTGCAAATGAATAAATAACTAACTGAAAGTCGGCAGAGAATCAGGCTCAGAACATAGCTTTAGGATTGAAATTGACTTTGAGCTTCCCTAACAAAATTCAACTTTGTCTATCATGAGCTATTAAGTTAGTCACTAAAATAGGGCTATTGAACTTAATGGAATTAATGTAAAACTGTAGAAATATGCTACATTTTCTACACAGATTTTTCAGACACAGAAGTATGTCTGTGGTTCGAAATCCCACCTCACACATAATAAAGCTGGGTGAATGTACCAGTTACTTTCCTTCTTCAGAAAACTCCTAAAATTGTACTTGTATTTAGATCAGGTTTAGTGACAGATCCGCATAATTACTAGCTAGTGCTGGTTTTGCCTCAGTTTGGAGAGATCAGTGAACATGCTGTACACAAGCAGTTTTACAAACCAAATGTAGATTTTTTGATGTTTGGGCAGTTTTGACTTTGCTCAAAAGTTTCTTTTACTATAACAACAGTGAAGTTCATAAATCTCATCTCACAAGAATACAAACACAGTTCAGTATTCATATTCAGTTCACATGTCAAGCTGCTTCATGCATTAATCTATAATTTTTTAAACATTACAAACTATTCCAAACTTTTCAAGCCTTCATACCATATTGAGCATACATTAAAAAAAAAAAAAAAATGTTCTTCAGAGCATTGTTCAACTTAGTTTTATGGAAACTGGTTTCACTTTAACTAATACTGTGGCTTTTTGGTTAATTCAGGCCCGTTCTGTCCTCCATGCACATAGTTAAGGTCTACAGCATGGGCCCAATGTACTTTCTTTCATCAATTGTGATGCCAGGCTTGGTGCTGGCATGTGTACTGCCATTGTCTGCCACTGTTTGTGCTTTTTTAGTGCAAAGAAAATAACTCGGGAAGATTTAACTCAAGTGAACCTGTGTGAGGTTTTGATAGTGACAGACTGCATTGCTGTTAGTAGAAGAATTGTTCCTGTATTTATCAATAACATAGGTTGCAAGTCCCAGACGTTTTACTAGTAGCTAGATATCTAACTACCTTTGAAAATCTGGGTCTCTCGCTGACTGTTGAAATAAGCATTACACTTGGTAGCATACATTTGCAAGATTGCAAGCTCAGTCTCATAGAACTTTTCAAATGTGTTCATACTTAGCTAGGATTAGGAAGTCTGTGGAGGAAATTCTTGCCTTGTTGAAGTCAAAATGTGCCATTGACTTCAAAAGGATTTGGAATTTTCTCTTCTGTTTAGAAATTATTTAATTAGGTTTCACTTGAAAAAAGAAAAAACAAACAACAAAAAACAAACAACAAAAACTTATAATTTCCTTTCTGAAAAACTCTTAATTTACTTCAAGAATTTTAAATCTTATAGAGCAGCATCATCAACAGTAAAGGTTACAAGACTGTTTAGGTAGTACATCTCAACAATTGAAAAAATAAGGAAATGATACATAAAAACAGCCCACTGTAAAATAGTCTTCCGTGGAGTGATCATATGCTTCTCTCTTTCCATGAAAGTAAAAATATTTTATATTGATTTCTATTCTCCATACTTATGATGTTGACAAACTGCAACTTATAATGCAAGCTGTTCAAACCCATAATTTCTGAAAGGAAAAGTATTCATTTCTGAAAGGTTATTACAGCAGTAGTTTTGGTATTGTATTTGACAGCTTTACAAAGAACATTATATGCTCAAAATACTCCTTTAATACTAAACAATATTCTGCATTTTCCTATTTCCAGCTGCAGAGCCACAGTAAAAGGAAAGGAAAGCAAAAAATTGACCACTAATTTTAGGAGATACAGAGGACCTATAGTTTTAGATAACTACACATTTTTACAGTGACTGATATTTCAAAGGATATCATCAAACTGTGCTGCCTAAAGACTCTTGCATATTTAGTCTTACGATGTTTCTTCTGGAGCACAGAGGAAACAAGGAGCAAAAGATTAATGAATATCTGTGACTTAATGACTTGCCAGTATAAGACATCTGAAGAGCAAATATAGAGATACAATCATGTTCTCTAGGAAAGATTCCAGCTCACCCACAATACCTTTTGTCTTCCTCAGATTCCCTCATCCCGGTTCCATTTTGGCTATCCATAGCCAGGTGGGATACAGGAGAGTATTCCTGAGCAACATTTGCTGTCATCGTTTATAGCGTTCAGACTTCTAGTTCTGCTCTTTTTCTCTTCCTTGGTTGATTTCTGTCTTTCTCTCCCCAGCTCCCCAGTTTCTTCCAACCACCTCCAGAGTTTAGTTGGGAACACCTATGTTCAGCCATAACAATCTGATCCAGTAAGTGTCCAGTCTGATTCATATTTCCAGCCAAGGTCTTTAATGGGCACAGAATGAGGAGCATTCTGTAGATAAAAATTACATATGTTAGCATAAAGCAAATATCTGAATTAGAGAGTTGACCTTAACAGAAGCATATTCTTTTTTGTCAACTTGTGCGTATTTTTAGCACGCAAGTATTTTAAGGAGAACCTTCATCATTTGAATACTGCTAAGAGCAAATTGTACGTGCTTTACTGAAAATTGTGAATCTTTTAATGGATAGGTATGAAGCCTGATTCACACTTAGAAACATTGACAGTATATTTAATTTTTAATTTATGACACATTGTGTTATGGGATGAAATGTTGTTGGACATGGGAATTGGAATAACAACTTCGCTATGTAATATTTTTTTTTTTTAAACTACTTTAAATAAATTTTCTTGCTTATTTGTTGAATCATGCTTGCTTAATCACATAGTCTGGATAAATTGGTTAATATACTTGGTAGAAATGAGGAGATCAATTCCATCTTTCATGGAATATTTTTTATTTAATTTCGTTTTTCAATATTTTTCATATTTAGGGGTAAAAAAATCATTGAAATATTCTTCTTCTTGACTTTTTACTTTAGTCACTGATATATAACACTGATATATAATGGAGAAATCTCTATACAGAACTGCAATTATCAAAACTGTTTTGTCCCTTAAAACACAATATTCCAAACAGTTCAAATGTACACTTGAAGAGCTTAAGGGTTTGAGGATTTCAGTTTTGAAAAGGTGGATTTTATGAAGACAGCAAATATTATCAGGGAGCCACGCTTCATGCAGTACTGAGTTATTAGATAGTTTTTAGACTGATTATTTCCAACTCTATTGTGTGTAAAAAAGGAGCATAATTACTCCGCAAGTGTTTCTTAGCCTTAGCTGTTTCATCATTTATTGAACATAATGAGTGTTAGTTGGCTGAATATTGTGAAGTTCTCTCTTTGCTTGAGATTCATTTGTACTTTAAAAAAGTCATTTAATATTTTTGTCTTTATAATTAGTTCTGCGTTATATGCTCATTTTCCCTAATCAGATCCTAACTTATGATACATTACACCATTTTATGTAGAAAGCAATCTTAAAAATGAGTATGTTCCTTTGGATGAAGCACATCTTGCAAAACATATAAAACCAGCAAAACTACAGGGAAATTTCAGGCTTTGTTATACTTGCAACCCTGACATTACAAAACCATGATACATACTGTGCTGTTTTCTAATCTAAGGTTTTGTTCTTGCTTCCAAGGTTTAATTGATATAGAAAATGAGGGGGTGGTATCTATCCTGTCTTAGATGTACTTCAACTCCAGTTGCCCAGCTGTCTTATTTCCTATGTGCATCTGTCTGCCTGATACTGTTATAATATTTTCAATAAAAAATTCTACTGAACTGCCAAAAATCTGCATGATACAAATACACATATTTAATATATTAATATATGCATATTAGATATATACAAAATGTTTTAAAACAAAATAAAACAACAACAACAAAAAGGAGGGTGGTTTTTGTAGGTTATTCCCTTCTGAGGGGAACAGAGGTCCCAATATGCGGACCAGACACATCCCACAGGGAA
>VZTQ01011785.1:0-14472 GCA_013400755.1 Pelecanoides urinatrix | reverse complement strand
AGCATCCAGGTCTATATTCATTGTTGACTCTGCCCTGAACGAGTGCAATTCTGTTCTCAACATAGCGTCAGGTGAAATGTCAAGAGACCAAGAATTGGTGTTTCATACTGTTCCTCTCTGGTTTCAGAGGAGCTGCCACAAGGCATTGTGTGTGCCAGCAACTTATCTGAGCCCCATGAAACTCTGGTGAGGGTAAATTTTGGCCTCTGGGTTTCTTAAAATATCCAATAGTGGTCAGAACTTCAAAAGTTCTGAAGTTCAAAACCAAAAAATTGGGAAGCTGACATGTCCTTAAAGAACAAGACATCCAGGTAACTTGCATGGCATATATTTCAGGAATGGCCTTGGGAAATACTGACACTTCGTCCCATCTCCCCTAGCAGCTAGTGTTGGAATATTTTGTGGAATATTTTAGACAGCCGCATGGATTCTACATAATTTAACGTTCCATAATTTAACGTCCCAATATTCCAGTGTAGACTACAAGCACAGTAGCTCATGCCAAGATACAAAAGCAAAACTGAACTGATGGATATTTTTTTTTAACCCTGACAACATTTGTCCACCAAACGTCTTTTTCACGGTTTGGCAACTAATCATTCTAACACGACAAACAAGACCTTAAGTGCCCACTTCATGAAGACCTGTAGCTAAGGGCAAGGTAAGGATTCTTCCTTGTAGGTCATATTAATAAATGAGTGTAGCAGTTACTGTAAGTGATCCAAACCATGCCACTTAGGTTGGCTCCTTTGCAAGTGAGCTTTTATACCAAGTCTACTCTAAGAATTCTGTGACGGGGATTCCGCTCTCACTCACAACAGGGTACCTAAGGACAGAATGTAGCATGTAACTCACAATGTTACATGCCAAAAATCTTCCTTTTTCTTCCTTTTTTTTTTTTTGTGAGAAGAGTTTTGCATGCACTTAAATGTATAACATACAACTAAGAAATTTGTACATTAATAGGAGGTCATCTTGCTTTATACATTCTGCACAAAAATGCACTGAGTTTGGCATTAAGGTAATACACTGAGGTATTAAACTGTGAGACAATTTGTATAATTTTAAACTTTATTATGTAAGTGTGTTTTTACATTTCAACAGTAATTAAAGAAATACAAATAAAATATTTCAATACAAAAAACCCCCGTGTTGTTCATAAACCGCTTGTATTTAACAATGTCCTACACCAGAAGTATTTTACAATGCCTTTGAGGGAATAACAATGTTTTAAAGCACTCTTTCACTTGTGAAATTGTGTCAAAATGGAAGGGGCATCCATGTCAGTCCACCACGGTGGAGAGAAAGCAGCAGTTTCCCTGTGTGGTGATTTGTATGTTGCTTGACATATGTAAAAGCTGAATGGAGTTGTGGGTTTTACTGGGGTGAGTGCATAAGGATTACTTCCTCAGTTCTCTCCACGGGATTCCCCAGGAGTCAAAAAAGGGAAAGAATGAGCAAGAGCACTTTTCATCTGTGCAGCAGAAGCTGCAGGATGTGCAAGAAGGATTAGGCCTCATCTTGTGAAAGGCTCCTTCCTAGACTGTTAGTTGTGCTCCCTCATNCTTTGCTGAAAGAGTGGTCAGGCCTTGGAACAGGCTTCCCAGGGAAGTGGTTGAGTCACCATCCCTGGAAGTATTTAAAAGACGTGTAGATGAGGTGCTTAGGGACATGGTTTAGTGGTCATGGTGGTGTTGGGTTGACGGTTGGACTCGATGATCTTAGAGGTCTTTTCCAACCTTAATGATTCTATTATTCCATGAATCTATAATCAAATTTAAGCTATATTTCTTTGTGGACTGGTACGGAAAAGTTGATGAAATACATTCAGAAATTAACAGGGAACAAGTGTGATTTGTCACACAGTGGGATAAAATTACTGTTACTTTTTTTCATAAGCAATTCAGAGAATGAGGTTATGCCCTCCCTATGAAGAAATGAAGTTGATGTCCACATAAAGAGCAAACTATTGATATTCATAAAGCCAGTGTACAGAAGCAATATTTCAGGTCCACATTCAATTCTATTTAAAGACAAAATGAATCTTTCCACCTGTTGACTGCGATTCAGTTTAGACCTTTGATGGATCATGAACAAATGAATAGAGATGTTGAGAA
Source organism: Pelecanoides urinatrix (assembly GCA_013400755.1). NCBI lineage: Eukaryota > Metazoa > Chordata > Aves > Procellariiformes > Procellariidae > Pelecanoides > Pelecanoides urinatrix. Next base: position 12,355 of record VZTQ01011785.1, on the reverse strand, counting down.
GTGGAAAAACCATAAATGGTGATTAATTTTATAATAATTAACATTGATAGTTTGTGCTCAACCTATCCTTTAAAAATCTCTTCTATGTCTTATCTACCCACTATAGGCATGTCCAACCTTCTTCATGCTGCAAGCCATAGATTTGCTCATGGGGCTGAGCACCATATAATACATATATAAAATACAGCACATGACTCAGATACTTCTCCATGATGAGTAGGACAAGGCCAATTAAGCACACCTTGGCTAACCTTAACACACCCCAGGGGAACATGGCCCAGGGGAAAATGGTCTTAGGGGAGAAACCTCTTTGCAGCCCACCCCTTTCTTTGGCAGCCTCTTTGCAGCCCCACACCAATGGGATCTTTAGGCTTTGTCTCTCTCCCAAGCCTAACCCTGTCCCTAATTAAGGACCATGGATGGAGTTTATATGTGTCACCATAAATATTCTTTATTTTCTGATACTAACATGTAGTAGGAGGTCAGAAATTCTGAACAAGCACCAGAATGTCTGAAACAAAGGGGTCACAACCTGAGGTATCCCATTCATGCTAACTTGGCAACCTTTGCTATAGAGAATTCGGTGTGAAAAATTTGCAGCAAACACAGGGAAAAGAAAGAATGTGAACAGCAGGCTGTAACAAGATACCCCAGTTCTCGGGGCAAATCTATATAGGCAGCTGCAGGGAGATGTGAGCTCAGTTTCTCTAGCCCTAGTTGGCCCAAAGAAGCCAGATCTGGTCTGGGAGTTGTACAACTGTGGTATTCAACCCATTTAACTTCAGATATAATGTGCTGACACTTCTCTATAACTTCTAGGCAACTGCTGAATTGCACCTGATTACTGAGGAGAATCAGCAAAGCTTTTCTAGTCTGCTTGCCATTGAATTCTTAACAAGTTAGTAAGGGTAACACATGGTAATTCATGACTGACTGAGTTCAGCAACTGCCTACATTTACAATTTTAAGGACACCCTAGGAAGTTGTATGTGCAGCCAAATATTTAACTAAGTTCTATAGTAATTAATAGATCATCTTTTTTCTTTTTTTCAGACAAGTGCAGTTATCAATTCTTCATACTGTTAACAGCTGCAAGACAGTAAATGATGTTTTACTAGCACTACTCACAATCAAATTCGTGCAAGAAAGAAAAAGTTATTGACAACATCTAGGGAGTTCCTTGAATCAAAGACCAACAGATCAAAGCATTCATCAAAGAGAAATACATAAGAAAACAATCTGAAGAAATAAAATAATTTCAATAAATTACTAGCAGTAAATGGAAGAGAGGAAGTTGGGTTCCCAAAAATGTGGTTGACCCTACCAAAAGGAACAGCTCTTGGCAGCTGTATCAGGTTTATACATTGCAACTACCTCTGAAGTACCAAGAAGGAGACAAGATCTTTGTTTCTTAGAAGATGTAGCGTGTTAAAGCACTGAGAGAAGCTATACATCCTGGGCTGGGAATTGCAATATGCTGCTATACCAGCATAGATTTCTGATAATTATGATGCTAAGTTCACATTATATGTACATTCTGTTCTGGAATATTTAAAAAATCACCCTAAAATCTTATGATGAATTCATTTTAATGCCAAAATAACTGCAGATAGTTTATAATGAAGTATTCTGGATGTAATTTCTGTGCAGGGCAGCTGTATTAATTTAGCTGAAGCAGAGTCTATTTGTATAAATAAGCGAATACATCTTGTCATACAGATAGATCTTATTAACTGACAAACAAAGTTACTAGGAACATCACAGCATACAAAATTACCTCAGCCAAATGAATTGTTTCGAGACCCTTTTATTTGTCTGCTGATCATTTGCATTAGTTTGCCTTGGCTGTATTTAGATGGTATTACGTTATGTCTAAATAATTCTCTGTTTCTAACTTGTGACTCAGATCTACTGTTTTCTTCTTGCATCTCACTGCTTACCTCTCTCTTTTTTTTTTTCCTCCCCCCTAAAACTATAGAGGGTACAGACTACAAAAATAAGTTACCAGAACTATTTTGTAGTATACTGTAAGTTGTTTTTTATTTCTGTTGTAATTATATCCTAACAGTCATGCTTTTCCTTCCCATTTCATGAGATTTTGGGTTGCTTCACATGGAAAAGAGCAATGAATATGCCTTAAATGCAAAAGACAAGCCCCAGTATGACCACAAAGTTCAATGTTGTGCAATGCCCAGTATATTTCGTTGCCAGCATCTTCTTGCTAATATTTACATGAATGTAGGCAGTTGTCAAAAGTATCTTAAATATAATTTGAACGCATAAATTGTAACCTCTTAAAACCGAGGTCTGGGAAGATATACTTCTTTTCCGCTCCTTATCAGCTGGGAAACTCCGTGGCTATATGGGTCAGTAATTTCAACATAATTATGCTGTTCTTAGTGATTGTCTAGTATGGATCAAAATTTCTTATTCAAACAGGATCACCTATTCAAGTACAGCTACCTTGCTACAGTGTTGATATTACACTTGCACATTTTCATTAACAGGCATCTGCCTCAGGCATTTTTCAGAAATGAACTAGCCATTAACAGAGACTGCATGTATCATGTCCTTGAACTATCTTATTAACACAAAAGTTTTTTTGTTAAAATAAAATTTTGTTTCTGCTACAACATCCAGGGCTTTCATATTGTTTGCAATTATTTATCTTAAGTAACAAAAGTAATTACAAAGAAATGATAGCATGGAGTGCATTTTTTTGCCCATTCACTTTAATGACTAAAATAAAGGAAGCCAAATAGAATAAAAGAATAGAGCTGAAATGTACTAGAATTGAAGTGGATATGAAAAAAAACCCCTCTGATGTGAACTCTTTCAAACCGCTTCTATGTTTTGCAGATGCACAGGAAACAGTGGTGAAATGAGGACTACAGTGAAGATGAACCATTAGGTTAATAATTCACCTCCTGCCAAAAAAAAAAAGAAAGCCCAATTAGTCTCATTTTACCATTACTGTGCAGATGAAATAATCTTTGAAATGTCTTAAAGGTGACAAGTAAATGTCCATCCATCATCAATAAATATAGAAGAACCTGGCCATGAAGGTAAACTTGCAGAGGCATTGACTGTGTGGTCTGTATGCTCTGAAATATTTTCTCCATTTACGTATTAGTAACATGCATGATTTAGATACCAGTTCTAGAAATCTTAAACACTGCTACCACCTGCTGGTTAATTTACACTTGAATCTACTACCTCATCAGCAAAGTAAGAAAAGGAAAAAGGAGGAAAAGCATACTCTAAATGCTTTTCAAAAATAATTTAGCTTTGGTATTCCCTCAATATACTCTAATTCAGCTCTTTCTATTGTCATAGATGAACAATCTTAGTGTCATAAGATGAAGAACCCTTTTTTTCTGAATTATTTGCAGGAGGAGCCACTGATAGTAGGAAAGAGTGTCCTGTGATATTACTTTCCTCTGTTTTCATTTTTATTTCCTATAGTACCTCTTATAACTAGGTCACCATTGTCTGCTGTGCAGAATCTTCCATGTTGAAAGAGGGAAACATGCCAGCGCTCCAGCCTGTTTTAGCAGCCAAGTTGGTGTTGAATTCACTTTTATGGTGTCTGTTGTTCAGAAAAGAAAAGAAAAAAAAGTCTTTTGGAAAGTTGTATTAAGCAGCAGCAATAATTTCTCTGTACTAAGAAGTTACACATACAGTAGTTATGACAACTGAAGCTTGCAGGGTTACGGCAGGAAAAGTTCTTACCCCTTAATGTTAATTAAAACTAATGCTAATCATTTAATTCCATGTTTAAAAACTGATTGCATCTACCTTAGCAATTAACATTTCATACATAAGGGAAAACATTACCATCACTGAAAATTATACTGTTTGACTAGAAAACTGAGGAAAATTAGAGGATACTATTCCTAAAAAGATTTCTAACCAAGTTGTGGTATTGAGCAGTTCCATTAAATAACCACACAAAAGCAACAGAAGTTCCTGTTAAACTATCTGCTTGGAAAAAAATCAGCCAGTAGTGTCTGGCAGTGAAATCCATAGGCAAAAGAACAATGATAAATCTAAGCCAGGCTGTTCGGATGAGGATTTACACTTCTTCACATTTCCTCCATTTTCAAATGTAGAATTATGATCCAGCCCAGCTTTCAGGTTCAGATCGGGATGCCTCTAAAATTCAGGTGCTCTTTGCTGATTTTAACCATCTCTAAATGGGGTAGTTGGTCAAAACCGAGGAAAATAATGATCAAGGATGGTGCTGCGTGTAGTAATTCATTGGTAACTGTAATTCTTCTGTAACTTTTTCCAGAATTCTGTAAAAACTTCTTGATTTTGGCATTTTCAACAGGTAGAAATGAGATGCCTACAGAGACGTTAGGCTAGTTCTAAAGTAGAGTTACCAGGAAAGAACAGTTTTTGAGTTCTTATTCTCTATATATTATAATGCTAGTATTTGGGACAAAAGAAAAATTGTGTGCTAAATCCTAATTTATTTAGTGTTTATGTAAGATACTAGTGAAAATTCACTGATTAGTACTATCCCAGTCTTGTGGTGGTGTAACCAAGAACAGAATTTGAGCCTTCAATTTTAGATCAGATTTAAAGGGGAAAATTGTGCCATTACATTCTTTCTAAATTTATAATCCCATTAAAAAAGCCCAGACCTGAGCTTACAGACAAAGGTGCATTTAAACTTTACACATTCAAATCATTTAAGTACATGTTTTATTTTACCTCTTTATGTTTTAGTTTGGTGAGAAGAGAAACTATCAGCCAACCGAAAAGAAAAGACAAAAAAAAAAAAAAAAAGAAAAAAGTTTGTTGCTTTGATCCTTCCAGTTGGGCTAAAACCAAGATACACTAGCACCCTCATAAAAATGCCTCACTGCATTTGCAAGATTTCTAGACCATTTTGTAGACTAGAGCGCTCTGACCAATAATCCATTTTTTTATGCTTATCTTAACAGAACTCCCAGATTTTTGTTGCATTAGTCAGTATGTTGCCATGACACTTGGATAGCTTCTGAAATTGCACACATTTGTCCTACATTCCCTAAAAGCAGCAAGTCTTTTTAAGGATGAATTATCAAAAGTGGCTTTAGCCACTGAATATTTCTGGCTAACCAATTTGAAGAGTAAATTAATTAAAACAGAGCATTAATTAGATGAGAGAAAAGAGGAATAATGTGGGGTCACATGAGGTATAAGTTCTACTATAGAACATGTTAAAGATAGCATTGTCAGCATTGACTATTTCTGCTCCTGTTGATGTCAGAGGGGACAAAGAAAGGCCAGCGCTAAGCACTTTCGAAAATCCTACCCTAAGGGTTCAAATACACTTTTAACATAGTAACCAGGCCTTTTGTTTTCTCTTTCATCAATGCTAGTTCCAAAAAAATGGAATCAAGAAACAAGGAGGGTATGCAGTTACCATGTTAAAAATATTTTTGTTATGATTTTATACTCTGTGTCTTTTTTCCATCTGGCAGTGGCTGAATCTAAAACTGGAAGTTTCCTCTCTTACCTCCACACATGTGTACTACTGAGGGATCCAGCAACATGTGGGCTACACGGGAACATGAATCACTCCGTTGCTTTGTGTACTGAACAGAACAAGCTCCGAGAAGGGAACCCTTAAAACTTCAGAACAGGTTGTTCCACTGAATCTGTTGTTCCACATTTGGCTCTTCTCAACTTAATTCCTGGGGTAGCTACTATGCATACTAATTAACCAACCATTTCTCAGCTGAGCCTCGTCAGTGTGGCTTTCTTATTTTATAACTGGAAAGAAAAAAAAAAAACACACCACTTTAACAGAGTTGGATTGTTTAGATTTACGTATCAAAAAAGGCTTCAGAAATAAACTCAGCATAGAAATGGTGCTGTTTTATTAATAACATCTCAATATCTGATTCATTTCTTTAAATAAATCTCTCTTTGGCACAATTTGCACATCTCTGAAAATCACCACGTAATTTGGCACAATGCAATACAGTTGGCAGCCACCACTCAACAGAGGTCCAGGACTGGAACCAAGAGGGATACCACAAGCCAGCACTGAGGTGCGTTAAAAGAGTTACATGGGGAGGATTTCACAGTGGTTGCTCACACCATGTCTGATCCAAACCATTGCTATTAGTTTCTCACTTTCAGGAGCATTGCAGTCATTGTGTTCTGGGGAGGGATGTTACGTATTCTTGAAAGATAAGAATTCCTCTGAAGGCCAATTGGATGAGCCTGAAAGTGTAGTATTCACCTGGAAAAGTTGAACGAATTGTTTATATTTTGTTCGGTTATATTTGTACTTAAAAAAAGAAGAGAAAAAGCAAAATTGTTCCGGATTACATGAAAATGAACGTATTCTCTACGTTATATACTCTCTACTAGTATTCTCTACTAGCACTTCAGTGGAGACACTACGATTAGCCCACCCTAAGCCATGTAGAATTAGGGATCAGTATCTCTCTTGAACCTTTGGAAATGTGGATTCAAGTCCCAACAAAGACATACCAGAAAGGGAATTGTGCCTAAGACAGTGGGACTCAATGTGAAAGGCTCTGCCACCTCCTCCAGTTCGTGGAACTAATAAAAAAAAAGTTGCCAAAAAATTTGTGATGAGGTGGGGAGCTGTTTCTAGCTGACTGAAATTCTGTTCCTCTTGGAAAATGTTATGCACAGAAGCAAACATCTGTCAAGACATTGCTGCTTTTCCTTCAGAAAATAAATCTTGCCAATTATAGACCTCTGAGGAGACAGTGACACCCAGTGAGAAAGAAGAAACAGCAACATGGATGCCCATTCCTGCCCCTTCTGCTTATTCTTGAGAAGGTGCTTGATATTCCATGGGCTTTCTGACAAGGTGGGATTTCTACTCCATTAACTGCACAGGTTTTATGGGAAAGAATTTCTTACTTTTCTCAAGAAATCAGTATAAAATGAAAAGATGACCTTCTCAAATGCATCTGGGCAAGCTGGTTGCCTGTGATAATTAGTAAGTGGTTCTTTGTCAGTGCAGGGAATGGAAAAGCCGCTTATATTAATCCAACTCAATAATTGCACATCTTCAGGGGAACACAATTTTTTTTTAAAGATATGGCAGTCTGTAAAAGAAAAAAACCAAAACAAAACAATGCAGCTCTTAAGAATCCATGCTAGCCTTACAAACCAGTTTTGAAAGATTTCTTATGTTTACCTGGCCAAAACAGGCCTGTTTCGATGAAATATGTTAATTTGTTCATCACTTCTCATCTTTACTAGCAAAAATCATATCCCATCCTGTTCCTCCTAACTCTGATCTTACCAGCTTCCTTTAAAATAATTTTTTGTCTCATACCATTTCATTTATGAATATTTTTATCAGCATCTACAAGCTTTCTGCCCAACATCTGGACTTCTCCCCAAAAGTCTAAGTTTAAATGTGTATTCGTCTTACTCCTATCATTACTCCATCAACACTTTCCATGCTGTGGTTTCGTTTTTTTAATTCTTTAATCCTAGGCATATCCTCCATCTGCTGGAGTACCATAGAGCTGTCTTTGCAATCAAACACTTACCACAGAGCTTGTCACTGAAGGAAGACATGTTGTATACGCTGTTGCATAAGGCACTTTATTTCAAAAAGCTGTCTTCAGATAATATTTGCTTCTTGGAAATCGTCATGTTTGGGGTTTTTTTTAAACACATTTGAAATATAAATTCATAGTTCAGGAACTTTCTCTAATTTTTAAAACTTGTTCAGCCCTGTGTTTTCAGTAGTAAGAAGAGCAAATTAATAAGTGTGGGCACCAAAATGTGCCTCTTCACAGCTCCTTTTTATAGTAAAAGAAGGTTGCTATTAGGGAAAAAAGGGATTCTTATAATACTACAGTAAAGTCATGAGAAAAAGCAAGTAACCTGTGCTGTGTAAGTAAAAAAATGACCTGAAAAACTGTATAAGGTGATAGCTTACTGAATAAACTTAATAAATCTGTAAGGACAAGGGCCAACAGAAGAATGGCAGGAACACCTTATTAGATCCATTGAGTGGGCAACGAAACGCAAGGTGAATGAAAGCCAGTGTCAGTAAATGCAAGGTGATGTATACTGGCAAAACCAGTTCCAACTCCACTTATAAAAAGGGAGGCTCAGAAGTGACCACTCCTGAATTAGGACCTTGGGGCTGATTTGGCTGAATTCAGTCAAAGCAGCACCTTCTGCTCAGGGCTCAAAACAAGCAAATAAACCAGAAAATGTTACAGTGCCACTATATAAAGCCCTGGTTCACTGCCTTTTTGAACAGTGTATGCAGTCCTGGTCCCCTCATTCCAAGCAGAACACTTTAATGCTGAAATAGATTCAAAAGGTAGTAAGGGTGATCAAAGGCATGGAGCAGTTCTTATGTGAGGAACTCTGGAGCAGTTTAGGATGCTTCAGATGGGAGAAGGGACATTTGGGGATAACAGAATGTCACAGATGCCTACAAAAATCAAGGTAGCCTAGAGACCATGTCTAGGGACCCGCTGTTTACTGTCCTTCCTGATACAAGAAGTGGCAGTAAATAAAAGAGTAAGAGGAGAGTTCGAAACCATGCAAGAAGGTCTTTTGGAAGGAAACAAGAAAAGAACTTTTTGGATGCTATAATTTATACAGGGTGCAAGGAAATCTGGACAAGCACTTGGAGGAAAATCTAGTGAAGCTTTAATAAAGACAGAAAATCACGTTCACTTCAGGAAATGTATTAAGCTGAGGAAAGCTGAAGACTGGGAAAGTACGACAAATACATGCCTTGTTCTTATTCTTTTTTTGGCCTTCTAAGCATCTGTTTATGGCTACTGTTGGAGACTGGCTACCTGCCTACCTGCCAAACAGGCCTGTGGTCTGGTTTTTACGGAACATGTTTATATTCTCTCTATGGGACAGTAGATGCTACTACTGAAGTCCTACTGCTCCACCATGCCTTTAGGATATACATGCAGAAGAGAGAGTTCAAACTGAAGGTTTCCCTCCTCTTATAAACCAGGAGATATTATCTGAACATTTTCTCATCCCACTTAACTGCACACATGGGCAACTGATATGGTGTTTTGTTAAGAAATAAACACACCTTCCTGTTTTCACTTTCAAGGAAGAATATTATCTAGTGTATTGGCACGTGTGCTACTGTCTTACATATTATAGCTGGTACATTTGCATTTTGGATTACAAATGAAAGGTTTGTAAGCTTTTGTAAGATGTAAAATGAAAAACTGAAAAACTACAGGTTTCTAAAAAGTGACAGAAAGAACCTGGAAAGGATTTGAATTCAAGATTAAAAGAGAGTTTTAGAAGCTGGAATATGAGTTTCATCACCCAGTTCAGGGGGTTGGGGTGTATGGAAATAATATTTCTGAAACTTAGCAGAAGTAGATCATACTGAGGTATGTATTAAGATGGGAAAGCAGCTTATTTTATACTCTCATCAAGTAGATGGGCTTGCTTATAGTTTTTGCAGTTTTCAATATTTAGTATAATTAAATGATGTAGAAACCATCTTCTCATGAGGGAAAACGAGATGTATATAATTTTCATGGTACTAAATCCCCAAACCTTTGATGCCATATATGAAGTGTATGGATTAAGCAACTTTTCTAGTCTTTTCTGGTGATTGACTCTTCCTGATAAATCAGCAAAAGTGAAAGACCTTAGAAAAGACTGAGTATGTAAAACTGTATACTGCTCGTACGCAGTCCAACAGAATAATGCAATCAGGCATTTTGTAGGTTTTCCATTTGTTTTTTTAGTGGGGTAGAAGAGTCTGGTAGGGATTTCTTCCTCTCAGCACTTTGGCAGTTACAGTTATACTCTTAAGACAGATTGTTCAGCATATAGTAAGATCTAGCTTAATATCAAATCTTCTTTAGAAAGTAGGTAAATATTCCTCATACTAGTTTTGTGCTTTGTACAACACGAAATGGATTTATTCTTATGTTCTTACAAGCACCAGCACACTCTCTTGCCAGAAGCTTTCACTGGCAGGTGACCTACTTTTTCTGAAGAGCAGCGCCCATCTTCCACTTCCGAATTTAAATGAAATTTATTATCAGATTCTACTAGAGCACCTCTTTTTCTGACAGGTTACAATAATTATGTAGGTATTAAATTAGATCTTGTCTAACAAATGAAGAACAGATAGCTCTCTAAAGGACACAGAAAGAAACCAAAAAGTAGCAGAACTCAAGATAAACTTCTGAAATACCCCTAAGACTTCCCACTCCTTTAACTGCATTCCTTGGCATACCCTTAAAACACCCCTGAAAAAGTGCAGTTCTTATTTCAGTGTAACGTATAGCCAGTTACTGAATACTGAAAAAAAAGCACTTTCTGGATATATTTGTCCTGAAACAAAAGAAGTATCAGACTATTACTGGAATAGTATGCATCAAGTTTACTAGGTGTTATTCAAAAACCAAAGCCATGGGAAGTTCGGTTAACTTTATGCCAATTAGTCCTTTGTAGTTACCATTAGAAAAATATTAATAATACAAAGCAGCAATAATTGATGCTCAAACATTTCTATGTCCTGTTATCTCATATTAGCAAAAATATACTTCTAATTTACAGATTCCATTCTTTATCCATTGAAGACCATGCGATTTGCATCAGTCCCTCATAACACTGCCTCTTTGTCACATGTGTCTTTGGTTTAAACAGATCCCCAGATCTCTCTTGCTGAAAACATTCAGGTATTTCACAACCTATGTCAAGAAGTCATATCAGAGAAGGGGCAAGACAAAGCTCTTTCTTAATGTAGTGAGATATATCTGAATGAAATAGCTGCTCACCCAACAGGAGCTCTGCAAATGCAAAATTTAAGTGTAGTCAGTATCTCTCTAAATTTGGGGGATAACTTAAGCCTCTTTAAATGTAAAAGTTAATTTTTGCAGCAAAGTTTGCAGACAAAATTTTACCTCAAATCACTTCTAAACGAAAACTGGTAGAGGAAGGGTTAGAACACTTCCCTTTGAACGACCCTTGGAGAAAACATCCCTCAGGCTCCTTTTTTCACCATTTCCCTCTTTCTCTGCTAGAAAATCCTTCTTAGGCTTCTGTCTGGCTCATCTGTGTCACTATGAAAGTATGGATAAGGTTTTTATTTCTTTTTTTCCTAGATAACATTAAAAGAGGGATAGCTATCGCAGTGTGGATGGCCTGACCTTTGGCAGTGATTGCAAAGGAAATAGGTGCTCTGGGACCTAATGCCCAAAAGTCAAAGCCGTGGCAGACAGGTGGCTAGCAGTACAAGGTCTCTCGTTCAACAGCAGCCAGATACATAAATACACATTGCACAACACACATTAAAAATGCCATGCCTTACAGGATTTGTGGTACCTGATTGTTTCCCGCATACCTTTATTATTCTCACAAGAACACAAGGAGGGTTGGTACCAGCGTGTCAATTCAAGCACTATTCAAAGGCAAAAACTTTACTTTAAAGACCTTTGATACTCATTCTGAAAACATGCAGGAAGTAATCATCAAGACAGTTTTATAAGAGTAGCTTGGGTTTATATGCTAGCATTTTCTTCAGGGGATGTCTCTTATAGGGTTGGTAAGCCATGGTACACAAGTAGAATACTTATTTTAAATTGTAATCAAGGTTTTATGGTGTCTGAAACACAGAGAGAAATCAAGGTGCTTCACATTTCTCCAGTCTGTGTTCACCAACACACTATAGACCGACTTCATCTTAGCAATGAATGTGTTGTTTTCTACCAGTATTTTTTTTCTGGGTTAAAAGTTAAATGCTTCTCAGCTATATTTCCTTGTAACAAATTTCCCAGAGACAACCTCAGCAATTTTCTAGTGAAGGCCAAGCATGGTGGTAACAAAAAGTAATTTTTTTCTGACTTTTTTAGATTTCCAATATACAATAGGAAAAAGAGTATCTTTTTTTTAAAAAAAGACTTTTTTTTAAAAAAAAGAAGTCACAGAAAACCAAATCATCAGCACAAGATTATATATAGAGTTCTTAAAAAGAACTAGAAGTAAGATTTTTCCCAAAGATTAATCAAATCTTATTTCTTCAAATTAAGATGTGCTACCAGAATCTCCACCTTTTCTCAGGGGAAAAAATATTTTAAAATTCTAACATTATAGGGCAGAATTTAAGGACTCCTATGATTGGACTGTTGGGATGGAGGGATACAAACTCTTTAGAAAGGGGAGGCAGGGGAGACGAGGAGGAGGTATCGCCCTCTATGTCAATGACACAATGGAGTGCATCTGCCCGGGGATGGATGAGGAGCAGAACAAGAACTTATGGGTCAGGATTAAAGGGAGGGCAGGGACAGGTGACATTACAGTGGGGGTCTGCTACAGACCATTTGACTAGGAAGACCAAGCGGATGAGGCC
>VZTQ01011783.1:167516-191902 GCA_013400755.1 Pelecanoides urinatrix | reverse complement strand
GATGAGTTTTCCTGTTCCCTTCAGTATTCCTCCCTGCCACTGAAGGGATCAAGGAAAACACTACCTGTGCTCCCGATCCTTCCACCAGTTGCCCCAGTGCCCTGAAGTCCCATTTGATCGCTTCGGGACTTCTCCCTGCAACCTCCTCACTGCCGGCCTGAATAACCAATAGCGGGTAGTAGTCGGAGGCCTGTACCAGACTGGGGAGTTTCCTAGCAATGTCCTTAACCCGGGCCCCAGGCAGGCAGCAGACTTCCCTGTGGGATGGGTCTGGCCTGCAAATTGGGCCCTCTGTCCCCCTCAGGAGGGAATCACCTATGACAATTACCCTCCTTTTTTTCTTTGTGGAGGCAGTCGTAATGGGTGGGGCTGACTGCCTCGCCTCGGGCAACCCCCTGGATGGGCCTTCATCCGCATCCTGGTTTGTCTGGCCCTCAAGTTCCAGAGCCCCATATCAGTATAATTTAAACCTAATTCTTCCTGTTCTGTCTACACTCACAATAGAGAATGAATTATTATGATTCAGATTTCTGTGTTTCTGGAAATTGTTACTGTCTTCCATCAGAACTGCCTTCTTTGAGACATGTAAACACAGTTCATTAATTTATTCTTTGTATTTTGTAGATCCTGTAGTCTTTTCCTGATTTGTCAGTGAGAATCCCATGTGAAACAATGTCAGTGCCATATTAGAGTGTAGATACAGGGAATTTTCTGTTTGTTTTCTACTGACAAAGCTTTTTGCTCTCTGAAGTAAAGGAAACTGTACTGCATGCAATGTACTTGTATAATTACTGGTCAAAGAGTAGAAGTCCCCATTGAATTTTGGACTTCACTGTCTTAGATGCTGTATGAATATATATTTCAGAAAAAAACTTGGGTCAAAGACTGGACCAAGATGACAAACATAAACAAAGAAAGAGAAAACCAGACACAGAACAGGGAAATTATGTGCCCTATGTTGTGTATCAGGTTGGTAGCAGGGCTCGGAAGACGCAAGTGAGCTGATCGGTTAAGCTGTTATGCACTCGTAGGAGGCAAAGGCAGTGCTTCCATTCTGCGGCTCCTTTCAAACTGATAGGATTGTCTTCTCTGAAGAATAAATAACAGCAAAGATACATAGAGCTGTGTTACTGTTACCGAGATAACCTTAACATCTGCCTTCACTTTCTGCTTTCTTATAATATTTGAAATATACTGCAAAATTCAATATACTTTTGCTTTCTGCCTTGCTTTTTTAATTTGTTTTCTAAAGGTGCGACATGATCAGGAGATGATGAATAATGAACGGTATGGAAACAAAGGTTCTAGACCATATTTGATATGAGGCAAAATGTTCCACCAATCACTATAAAAAATTACTTTTAAAATATGAGCACACTCTTCCCAGGAAGTGGAGAAAGAGTAATAAAGACATATATTGTGGGGATAAATTGTTGTCACATTGCTGCCAAGAGCAGTTCAAGGGACAGTGCTGATAGGTGACTGGGGCGGGGCTTAATCCGAGTTGTGCAGCAGGACAGAGAAGGGAATGCAGAGAGCAGAAGCTGGAGGCAGCCCACAGTACTTAGGAGTTGTACTGTGCCCTGTCAGAGTGATCACCTTTAATCCTATAGAGAGGTATTGATATACCTCCTGGCAATTGTGAGATTCCTCTCTCTCTCTGATTCCTGCACCGTGCAAACAGAGCATCCTTATTAAGGCTCCATCTTTTACCATCTGCCCTGCTTCTTTATTCTCTGCTACTCAGGGAGGTGCTGACAGCATTTCACAGAAGTGTACGCAGAGAAAATACTTCTCTGACCAGGGTTGAAAAGGAAAGGAGAGAGTTTGAATCGGTGCTGGAAAGGAGACAACAGTCATTTTAGCATAGAGAGTTACTGCAAGATCCCTGAAGTTAAATCTTCTCATTTTTCAGCAGGCTTTCTCAAAGGACTTATTTGAACAAAAATCTCTAAGCAGAAATGGATGTCTTTAGTGAAAGCAGAATGTTTATGTTGTTGTCCTTTCTACCCAGCATTTTTCTCTCTTCAGAGTTCATAGGACACGCTGGCAAATCCTTTGATGGGAGATTGCTTACTATAGAAAATGCAGGACATGATGCTAGAAGGAAACATGTCCCTTACTAATCTGTACACATACTGTAGCAGGGCGGATCCAAGAGATTTTTCAGTCTTCTAGATGACACCTAAGTGTCAATGTACTAAATGTTTGTCAGAAGACTATTGCAGTTTTCTGAAGAGTAATGAACCTATATTTTCTTCCAGATTACAATTATAGCAATTTGCACTGTGGGCACCCTACCTACTTTTTTTGTTTGGTATGTGGCTTTCTTATTTTTCTCTTGTCTTAAAATAAGTACAGTATCAATATGAGTTTTTAGATAATTGCTATATTTGTCTTTATGCATGGCTCTATATTTGATGGGGATGGAGTGATTTTTGCATTGGTTTGAGTTTATACAACACTTCAAGGTTCCCACAGAAAATAGGTGCTGTAAAAATGTTAGCTATTATGATGGGAAAATCGAACAAAGTAGAATTTTTGTGTCTTTGCTTTGTTTTCTGTTTTAATTTTAAATTGGGGAAACCACAAAGCAAGACCAGGGGTAGATTTAAAAGGCCCGTGAAATGGCAGTCTTTTATACAAAGCATTGTCATGCTTGTTGGAATCTAGAGTTGTGAATTTACTGACTTGATAAAAACACTGAAATCTGGCTTACTGCCAAGTGTTAGCAGTAAGATGTGGAGCAAAGCAGGCATATACATCTCCCCTATGGCATGATAAAGACTGTAAAGTTGAGGTCTTATCCACCAGATCTGGGCCATGTCCTAGGAGAAACAATCTGTAGTGGAACTGTTGTTAGACCATTATTCTGCAACTAACAGTGTTGTTGTCGTATCTGAAAAATAAATCATTAAAATAAACGTAAAAGGAACAGGTTTGTAGCACCAAATTTGTCCTATTTTAAAAAAAAATCTGCCTCAATTAATGGAATTTGTTATGAATCTTTTTTCCCCACAATTTATGTGTGTGTGAGTTTTTATTTTAAATTGTTAGTTCTGTGACCATGCACAGGTAAGAGGAAAAATGCTAGAAAAAATGGACTTTTGCTTCTTACAGATTATGAAAATTGCAAAATTTTCAAAATTTTCATTGTCATTTCTTGATGCTGTACCCACATTTTGAGCAGTTTCTTGTAGCTCTCCTTTCATATGAAAGAAAATCTGTTCTATCTAGAGAATACTAATCACTGATTTTCATATGAAAAATTGTCATTTTAGATATATTCAGAGCTCTTGATTCTGTGCAGCCTCAAAATGTAGATTTGTTAACTCTTTCTTGCCTTTTCCCTTAGGAAGTGGAGACATCTTCTCACAGCAAGTCTTTAAATATCTAGCATTGTTTCTTTCATCTTTCTGGAAGTGTTTCTAGAAGTTTGAAGCATCTAAAATCTCAGTAAAGATGCTTGCTCATGATAATGTTTTAAATCTTTCATAATTTGCATCTACAATACATGTGGCAGAAGAATTCAAGCTAAAAAGAAGCCCATATATATTAGGAGTGCAGTTGAAGGAAATTCATCTGAAGATGTAACGTGGTCATTGCAGATTGTTGATTATGCGTGCTCAGAAAGAAATTCCTATAAAAAGGTGCTGTGAAGTGATTTCAGAAAGTATAACACTGTTTTAGTCAAAGTGTGTTTTTTTGTCTCAGAATTTAGACATAGAGTTCCTTCAGGTTCTTCTTTCTATTGCAAATCAAGAGACCATCTTTTGTAAAAAGATGTAAAAAGGAGACCATCTTTTCCAGTAGTAGCAAGTTTCCTAGACACAGACGTGAAGACATCACAGAAAAAGGGGACAGGTTCCTTTAATAGTATGAGCTTCTGTAAAATCCTGCAAAGGCAGAAAAGTTCAGATCAGTAGGTTATGGACATACAGCCGCTCTTTACATATTTTCAAATGCAGAGATTTATATGATGTTTGTCACAATCCTTTCTCTAGATAAACAAGTTACATAAATTACACATTTCTTCTCCAGACTGTTTGCTATGTCCAAATAATGTTACTGTTCCTCAGAGGGGTAGTGTTACATTATTTAAGGAGTGAATGAAGCAGCATTTGCTCTTAAAAGGACTGTCTCTCATCTTTGACATGGCTTCCAAAGGAAAGAAGGTTATTCTTTACAGGTGGCCTTCAATATAAAAATACAGAAAAGAATGGAAACACAGTGACTTGTCATTAAAACGATCAAATTCGACTGTTCAGTCTGTTTATCTTTCCTTTTCCCTTTTTAACATCACTCCTCCTTTATAGCCAAGATAGTTAAAACGAGAACCTTATTGAAAGTGAAATGTGTTAGAATTTAGATTAGGTCTTCTTACTTTTCTGTGTAATGGATTGTTCAGTAACATTCAAAATTTGCTGCTAACAAAAGGACATAGTAACATGGTTTGGATTTTTGGTTTCAGTTTATCATATTCTGTACCTAAGTCAACCCAAAATATGTTTTCATTTCTGACTGAATTCCTTTTCTTGTTCTGGTTTATGTGAACTGAAGACAATGACAGGAGTAGACCTAATGTGGCTGTTCACATTTACAGTAGCAACAGGGTTGAAAATCATGCATGAAATGCTCTAGATCTGTGGTTTTCATTATACAATACCTGAAGAACATAGAAATAGTGTCATCATCTCAGAAGTCCACAACATGCTTATAGTTTCAAAGATTAGCAATAACTCCATATAACCAATCCATCATCATTTACTAAAGTCAATTAAAATTGTATTAGCAGGTTGTGGCAATTCAGGTCAAATTCTGTTTTATCTCTCTATATCTGCTATATCACATATCTGAAAAAAAAAAAAACACAACAAAAATGCATAGTACTTTATAAAGTGCTGCTAACCAAAGACTGCAAGTAAGATTTTAAATACAGAGAAGTTGCTCTTGAAACAGCCACGTTTTTTATACAGCCACATGATCTGTACTAAAATTCCTGAAGTTAATATTTTCTCCCGCAGTTTTAATTAATAATTCACCTTTTGTAGAAAATGCAGACTTATTTTACTTTCTGATGGCATAATTGTGAAAATTAAAGTTTCTCTAGGTATTGTTTCCCTTTCAATCAAGACATTAGAAGGTGTAAAATACTAAACTACAGAATTTTTAATATAGAGATTGAAAATGCATGATGGAGATAAAATAAATGTGAAGATATTGTACAGTGCAGTTTATACTGATGAAACTGATTCTTATATATTTTGTCTTTCAAGTTCATACATAAAACTTTGTATTTTTCCCTTCCTTCAGAGGGCTTTCTGATACATTGTGGCACAGCATATTTCTAAATGCTCAATAGATGACTAAAACCAGTCTGGTATGGACTACAATAGCCTAGGGACTGTCTAACCCTCAGGAGTGCCATATTGGCACTCTTTCTGTGATTGATCACTGAATAGTATGCATCTGTAAAGCTAAGACACAAAGCACTACAATTTTTAGTATAATAGTATAATAGTATGGTTTGGAAGGACAAATAATGAGGATTACAACCAGTTATCTCTAGTTGCTCTTCTAGAATCAAGCAGATACTGGCAGCTGTGTCAGTTAGAGTAACCCTTGAAGACTACACGAGCACACCACTGCCTAGTGTATTATAATCACAAAGATCATGTAAAGCTAGCAGTGACTTGCATCCCAGTCCTTGCATCTCTGCTTGCAGACAGCGATCTCAGCCATTGTGTTTGGTCGCATGAAAAAAGACTAAATCAGGTTTCTAGTCATTCTTTAGTCCTAACGAGGACCTCTCTGCCTGAATTAGATTTTGTTTGACATCTTCCTGACTCTAATACAAGAGTTGTTATTGAGCATGGTATCATGGTCCAAGCACAATGGAAAACTTGACAAACAACTTGGATGAGAAATATTTTATATGTAATTAAACAGCTTAGCTCTAGATCATCTTTAATACAGGCATGGAGGTTTGAAGCTTGGAATAGTAACTGTCTGGTCATCTTTAGTTATTTCAGTAGAAGCTTATCTATCCTATATTCAGCACATCTTGTTCAAAATAACTTATTAGTACAATACTAGCCATATTATTTTCTAGTTTGATTATAGTTTTATAGTAACATTGAACTCATCAAGTGTTATGTGTGCATATAGTTGTTTCTCAGCTATAGATAAGTAATAAAATAAAAAATCTTAGAAAGAAAAGCTGTACTCTGTGTTAATAGGTATTCTATTTAAATTTGTACACATGATACAGTTTAAAAACATTATTTCCATCTTAGAAGCATGTTCTGAATGTTTATGATATACTATTGTCTGCTTGTGCACTTCAGAGTGCCAGTCGTTTATACGAAATAATAGTTGAGAATCTGTTTTGGTTAGGTTCTAGGTATCTACAACTGCTCAGAAATAACAGAAAAAAAAAATTGTCACCATTGCCCGGCCTTTTTCTTGTATGAAGTATTTAGATTATAAGAAATGCATTATGTTGGTGAATGCCAATATGTTTGCATATTTTGAAAGTATAAATAAGTGGGCTATCATCAAACAGCACTTTAATGACACAGGTCTGGTGTTTAACAGATGCTTCCATAAATGCATATGCTGATAGAAGTGTGACAGACTGCTATTGGAAAGAAAAAAAGAAAACACAACTCTTTGCCTCTGACTTCCTTCTTTTTTTCTTTTTTATTTCACTATTTTTTTGTTTATTTGCAGTTTCACAGTAGTTCACAGAGTCTGGGGAACAATAAATTGCCCTTCAAGAGAAAGAACATGGTAGCAAAGAACTCTTGGATACTGCTTTTCCCTGTCTGTGCAGTCATACATGTAACGCTACTGTATCCTGTAGCAATTGGTTTCTGTTAGTAAACTGCAAGCTGTCTTGTCTGCCATTTTGACATTTTCTCTTGAAAACATGAAGATTTTTTTATTCCCTGTAGATTTTTTTAATTTGTTTATTTGTCTGGAGGGGGCAAACACACAGAAGGACAGGCTTGTATCGTCAGGATGTTCCTATTAAATCCTTTCCCTTATCCTAACTCCAAACAAAAAGACCTGCTGTCATATATTGCATTTATGCTCTTTCTGTATAATGGCAGAATGATTATTTCTGCAGAAAACACAGAGTAATATTTAAAAAGGAATTGATACCCCCTCTGTTCAAATTACATGAGGCATTCCATAACAGCTTGCTGTAAATGGTTTACTCTAATTTGGCACTGTATTTAGAAATTTGGAGATCTCAATTCTTTAAAAATTCTGAGGGGGGTGAAGATTTTACCAATGTATTAACTGATTTACAGACATATTCTGAGATGCTCAGATTATATGTGAAGTTTTAAGATTAATTACTGTATTGATTGAAGTCCTCATCACCTTGAAAATGAAAAACTAGACCATTTACTTGAAAAAGGTTTTTTTTTTTTAAACTTACTTTCCAGAATTTTGTATTTTTAAAATACTAATAGTCATCTAGATTACCATGCTATGTTACTCCTAATGTAGCTGAAAATGTAGTCTGTTTTATAGCTCCTGAAGATAACAACTAATCATGATGTCTCTGTCTTCCCTGTAGTCTACTGTGATTTTTAATGACTCAATTATTGCTCTACTTCTTGCTTTACTGAAAATGTAGGACATACTATTTTCTGAAACCCAGCAATTAGCCGTTGTTTTTCATACACTTTGTATCATTCTGCCTGAAACAGAATATTTCAATTCAGCCTTCTCAACTTTTTCTTAAATATACAAATCTATTTTTAAAATAGATTTGTAATGCAATAATAATACCTCTATGTTACTTCATTTTTGGAATCTGCATTTCTTAACTTTAAAAACATTGTACTTTCCTCCTTGACTACCTATGTACAAGCATAAAGACCAATTGATTTCTTATGCCACCTGATGCAGTCCACATTTAATATAAGTAGTCCTGGCTTTACCTGAGGTGGGATGAATTTGGCTTTAGGAGTTTCAGGTTCAAAATTCTATTCAAAATGAGCTCTAAAGAATTAACTTCTGAGAAATTTCACCATAATGTCTTTGTAGACATTATTAGAAATCTTTGTCTAAATTGTGTAGGTGGGCCATCTTAGCTGAAAGCCACAGTGCATCTAGTTCTGTGGAAAATAAGAGAAAAGGACAAAAAATGTGAAATCACAGCCAAGTGAAATACTGTCTCCTTTACCAGAAAGTCTTTATAAATTATATTCTGTCATAATCATTGCTCTGTACTAACTTTCCATTAATTCTCGTTTCTTAGTTCTCAGAAAGACTCCTACTTTCAATAAAGAGATTGCAAATCAAATTATATATCAGCCTCTAGGAATTAGGTGTTAATTACTTTAAACAAATATATCATTGGCCTGCTAATTTTTTTAAGAGGCAGAAAGTGATTGAGAACAATTATCTTTTTTTTTTTCATTTTAATGAGAAGCTTTGCTGTGCCTTAAACAGCAATGGAAAGATTAAGCATTTCATAGTTTGTCTAGTCATGAAAGAAGTTCTTGTTCAAGGCAGCTCACAATGTTTGTTGTCTTGGAGTGAATGTGGCAGAGAAGTTTATTTTCTCTGTCTTTTTCTGTAGAACTGTCTACTTAATTCTGTCATCCAAAGTGCTCTGCAGGCAAATACAAAATGTCTTTCAGACAAGCCATGTGACAGTCTTTTTGGAGGATTGTATTTCCCTCAAGGGAAAACCTTTCAACACCAAGTTGTTTGTAGTGCCATACGAAAATGCTTGGATTTTCAGTAAAAATAGAAACTGAAAGAAGAGCATATTTGATTTGTGTTATTCATTGAAAAAGCAGAAGTAACGCAGTCCTGACGAAGTGTATTAGCTCTGCGACACGCTAGGTGAGTTCAGTCTCAACTTGCCTCATGGCTTGTGTTCTCTGAAACAGGGACTCCCAAAGTTCAGTGCTATCTTTGATTTCTGGAAAGCGCCTGAAGAAAGGTTACTGTAGCCTTTTGGAACTGCTAGCACAGAGACCACTTTTTAGCCAAAATTTGAAGGACCAGAGTGAAAAAAACACATTCAAGGAATTGCGTATTTTTGTTTAATGTCCACTACATTGTGACAGTGTGTATCCATATTGAAAGTAGCAACACTTTTAATATAGTGGGTTTGTGACTCAATCACTGTTGTGCGCTCTCAAACATATTTTCTCTGTTAGTCTTATAACTGTCTGCAAAAAACTCTTCACATTGATAGGAGAGATCAGGAATTTTGGGATTTAAAATCTGTAGCCAAAAGAATGCAGCCTTTGTCAAAATAGAAATTTTTCTTATGAATATACCAATTTCATTGGAAATTTTGTCAAAATAATTCTTATTGTCCAGGATACTGGAGGAGGGGAAGGAAAAAAATAGGAGAGAAAAAGGTCTGTGGAACCAAAGACAAAAAACTCAACATTGGATCACTCACTCACATGAGAAGTTCAAAATTCATCTGTGCTCAATTATAGCCAAGACCTTAAACCAGGTCCTCTCTGAAAAATAGATCATTACAGAATCTCTCGCACATGATTGCACTGAATATCTCCACTCTGCATAAATAATTCAGTCTTCTGTGGTTGGAGGCAGTGTGTGATGGACTCTGTCTCTATTCTGTAGTTGAGGCAGTTCCTACAAAGCGGAAATCATTGCTTCATGGTTTTGCTTTGCTCTACAGAGTTTCAATCATCAAAATCAAGACCTATCATGGAATAAATAAACTTTTGGGGAGGGCAGTTCAGTACAGTTTTGCATCCGTACTGAGATAGACTAGTCTGTATGTTTTTTACTGTACACAGACACAAATGAAGAGCAAACTTTGCATTGGGAAGGAAAACTGAAATCTGATGAAGTTTCATGGATTGGGAACACATAGACAGTTTGTCAGCTGAACAAGTGTACTGCCAAATCAGTTCTTTCCTACTAATTATGACACAGGTTTTTCTGTAGTCTGTTTAGAGTGGTGGCCAAATTCTAGAACAAAATATGTGAGTGACCATCTTGGTCAGCTGGTTAAGTTTCACACAGAATGGAAATGTTATGAAACCATGCTGTCTTATGGTGTCATTGGGGTAGTATATACATCATCTTGGCTGTCTATTTTTTTTTAACTGCCTAGCGTACAAAACTGTATACTGCTTTTCACAAACCTCAGTATTTTGTATCGTTACTCCTTTAGTCAGTCCTGTTATTGTCTTAACTTTGAATGTTTTTATACAAATTTTCTCATAGGCAAAAGTAGCTGCAAATTGGTAGATTTCTGTTTGCCTTTCAGAACTATGAATACATTTAGAGGGGCGCAAAACAAGATCAGAAGCATTTATGTAAGCAATACTGTATTTTTGTAGGCAAAGCAGCTAAGAATGATAAAATATAGGAAGCTAATAAAAAAAGTGAGCCATGAACTGTACTCCTTCCTTTGACTGTTGTTTGCCTTGCATTTGTCTTTACAACTTCACATGCCTTCAACAAGTATGTTTTTAAAAACCAGGAATTGTTTACTTTATATAAAATAATGCTCACTTATGTCTATCATTTAGGATCTCACTAAAGTATCTTAGAGTGACATTCGATGTACATCTCTGAGAAATGAGTAATAGATTTTAGTTTGAAACTCTGTAATAAACCTTAATTAAACATTTATAGAGTTATATTAGAACCATGTAAATTGTGGCCCATGGTTTTGCAGCATGACTGCACTACATTACCACTTAAATTCTCTCAAGGAGAGTGTTTCAGGTTTGTATGGCTTATCTTTAGTTCAGAGAAAAAAATTAAATATGTATCCATTTTCCCCCAAAATAACAAGGTTAGAGATGCTTTCCTCCTCAATAGCAATTAATATTTTTAGGGGTCGTTATGTCTCAAATCAACAGATAAGTTAAAGGCATTGGAGGAAAGCTAATGACAAAGAAAAAGAGACAGACAGACTTGTATCTGTCTTCCAGGTTATGACCACATTCTACCTACAACCAATCTCAACCAAATAGTCAGTGCTGTTGAATACTAACCCCTTTCAATGACCAACTACACTTACACGGTATTTAATAATAATTTTACAGCTAATTCTGCTACATTTGTACACAAATTTGGTGTTTCCAACGCTGTTACTGAGGTGATTTTGACCCAATACGGTATTTTCTGATACAGTTATCTAGACAGGTCAGCCTTGCATCCCAAGACTCCCTTCTGACTCATGCTAATTACTTTTCTTTCTGCACAAAATTATTTTACTTTAGCCTTGATTCCTTTACCTAATTCTAAGTAAGCATAGTTTCTCATCTCATGAACAGACAGCTTGCATATGAAATCAACAAAGTAACCCATTTTGTGGGTATCTTTGCCCTTTAATAGTTTTCATCACCCCTCTGGTTCCCATCAGAGGCCTCAGCTACTTTGGAAGGCTAGTGCTTCAGAGGGACCTCCTGCTCACAGGTGCTTTGAAATGAGAAGGTGTTTGTGTGAGCATAAATGTGTGATCTGGGCAAACTGGAGAGAGACTTTCTGTTTTAAATACCAGGGCTATAGTTATCTCTTCAGAGTCTCAGATCCTCAAAGAAATCAGAGAGAAAGAGACCTAGGGGCTGAGGTTTAATCTCTGCTGATTGTTAAGGGTGGCACTGGGACCTCTCTAAGTTTGAATATGATAGCAGTTTTGAATTACAGATTCCTTGTAGTCCTTCTGTTTATATTTTCTTCTGATAGTCTAACATCCTGCCTAATTAATGATGTTAAGCACAATACTCCACAATATAAAAAAATACCAAAAGGACACTAATCCTTTGTAGCTTTAAAAAAAAAAAAAAAAAGAAAGAAAAGAAAAGGCACATTAACCTTCTTTTTTTTTCCTTTTTCTGTCTTTCTCCTGACCTATTTTATCCAGTTCTGACAGGACAGTAACTTTGAAAGAATTCTATGAATTGTGGTTTCAAAGAGAAAGCTTAAATCTTTCCCTCCTTTGTTGGAATGAACTGATCTTGGTCACCAGTGTAGGCCGTAATAAAGTATAATGCTACTTTTTACTTTCTATCTTCCATAGTGTGATATTATCTTCCTTATGACAAGTGTTCTGATTTCAGGGTAAGAGAAGCTGACAGCATTTTGAACTCTTTTCTCTCACACTTAGAGTTAGAAGTACATGTGCAGCTAAACTATACTAAGCTCAGGTGCAGCAAGGAGCTAAATTCTAGTTCTATGTTTGCTACTAACTTCAGTAGAAACTGTTATTTTCCCCAAATCAGTTGAGTGCTTCTGAGCTCATTTGTTATGCCTTTTGTATAAGCAGTTAAATTAGTTAAAGTTGTTATAGTAGGATAACTAAGAGCAGAAATAAGCCAGTTCTGCATAAATTGAAATATGCTCTCGCACAACATAAAATAAGCCTCATGAGAACAATGATTTAATATTCTTCTTGTTCTTTGATAGGAATGTTTATAAGATAGTCTAGATGAGCAGGTGAAGTTGTGGAGAAGATGCAGGCTGATAGCAACCAATCATGGTCAGGTGAAACTTCTATATATAACAAATCTGCAAACAAATAAATAAATAGGAAGCTTGGATATAATTAACACTTCGTGTCCATGTTTATAAAGAGTAGATCATAACCTCAAGGGAAAAAGACAGAATTATGTAACTTAAATTTAACTACTAGTACTGTATTGTAGTTAGGAAATAGACTGTATATTTCCTTTGAATAATTTAAGAAAAATTCAAGTACATCTGTAATTAGTATGCATTCAGTCACTCTGAGTGGATACTTAGAATAATTTTAAAAATTATGTTTTGTAGACAACTTGGAATGGAAAAATGTGCAGTATGACAAGATAAACTGCATGTAACAAGTAATTCAGTTAGAGGTTCTCTTTTTAACATTTCTTTAGAATTTCAGGGAAAAAAAACACAAATGAAAATTGTTGAAATGTTAGTATAGCTCATTTTGCAGGCTACAGAAAGGGTGCATTATGCCATCTATGCTCAAATGGTAGCAATTAGGGGGTAAAACTGATTAGGTGTAGAGATAATACTAAAAACAAAATCCTTACCAACTCCTGGAAAATGCAAACACATGCATACATACAGTTTCAACAGCTTTCTTATTTAAACATAACAGAACTGTTTCCATATTTTTGGTTTAGATTCAAAATTTTTATTCTATTCTGTCCTTTGCATTCCCTTCTAGGTACTTCAGAATCTTTGGGAATATGAAACCCTGGAACTAAATTAAATACATGAAATGAAGAAATGCAAACCCATTTGAACTTAAATTAGACTTCATAAACCCCAACATATTCTTGAATCACACAGAATTGCACAGAATGGTTGAGGTTGGAAGGGACCTTTGGAGGTCATCTTGTCCAACCCCCCTGTTCAAGCAGGGCCACCAAGAGCCAGTTGCCCAGGACCATGTCTAGAGGAGTTTTTGTGTACAGGGGGCAACCTATGCCAATGCTTAGTCACCCTCACAGTAAAAAAGTGTTTCCTGATGTTCAGACGGCACCACCCGTGTGTCAGTTTGTGGCCATGGCCTCTGGTCCTGTCACTGAGCACTGCTCAGAAGAGCCTGTCTCTGTTCTCTTTCCACCCTCCCTTCAGGTACTTGTATACATTAATAAGGTCCCCCTGAGCCTTCTCTTCTCCAGGCTGAAAAGTCCAAGTTCTCAGCCTTTCCTCATATGTGACGTTCTCTGGTCCCTTAGTCATCTTTGTGGCCGTTCGCTGGACTCTCACCAGTATGTTCTTGTCTCTCTTGTACTGGGAACCCAGGTGTGGGCTGAATAAAAGGGAAGAATCGCCTCCCTCAACCTACTGGCAATACTTAGCCCAATGCAGCCCAGCCTACTATTCACCTTCTTTTCCGCAAGGGCACGTTGCTGGCCTGTCGTGGGTTCACCCCAGCCGGCAACTAAGCACACACAGCTGCTTTCTCACTCCACCCTGGTGGGATGGGGGAGAGAATCAGAAGAGGAAAAGTGAGAAAACTTGTGGGTTGAGATAAAGACAGTTTAATAGGGAAAGCAAAAGCCGCACACACAAGGAAAGCAACACAAGGAATTCATTTACTACTTCCCATTGGCAGGCAGGTGTTCAGCCATCTCCAGGAAAGCAGGGCTCCATCACGCATAACAGTTACTTGGGAAGAAAAAACGCCATCACTCCAAACATCCCCCCTTCCTTCTTCTTTCCCCTTCTTCCCCCAGCCTTATATGCTGAGCATGACGTCATATGGTGTGGAATATCCCTTTGGTCAGTTGGGGTCAGCTGTCCCGGCTGTGTCCCCTCCCAGCTTCTTGCGCACCCCCAGCCTACTTGCTGGTGGGGTGGTGTGAGAAGCAGAAAAGGCCTTGACTCTGTGTAATCACTGCTCAGCAGTAATTAAAACATCCCTGTATTATCAACACTGTTTCCAGTACAAATCCAAAACATAGCCCCATACTAGCTACTATAAAGAAAATTAACTCTATCCCAGCCAAAACCAGCACATGGGCTCATGTTCAACCTGGTGTCCGCCAGGACCCCCAGGTCCTTTTCTGCCAAGCTGTTTACCAGCTGAGTGGCCCCCAGCGTGTACTGGTGCATGGGGTTGTTCTTCCCCAGGTGCAGGACTTCTCCTGTTAAGCTTCATGAAGCTCATGTCAGCCCATTTCTCCAGCCTGTTGAGGTCCCTCTGGATGGCAGCATGACCCTCTAGCATATCAGCCACTCCTCCCAGTTTGGTGTCATCTGCAAACTTGCTGAAGGTAGACTCTGCGCCATCATCCAGATCCTTAATGAAGATGTTAAACAGGACTGGGACTCAGTTCTCAATCCACCTCACTGTCTGCTCTACCAGCCGATACCGCTTGTCTATGAGGATCTTATGTGAGATAGTTTCAAAGGCCTTACTGAAGTCCACTGCTCTCCCCTCATCTACAGGCTAATCGCTTCACTGAAGTTAATCAAGTTAGTCAAGCATGACTTCCCCTTTGTGAAGCCATGCTGACCACTCCTGATGATTTTATTGTCCTTAATATGCCTGGGAATGGTTTCCAGGATTAGCTGCCCATCACCTTCCCAGGGATCAAGGTGAGGCTTACTGGCCTGTAGCTGCCTGGGTTCTCCTTCCCCATCTTGAAGATGGGGGTGGCATTTGCTTCCCTCCAGTCTTTAGGCACTTCTCTCTTGAAATGGAACTGCACATTTTCAGAGACCTCTAAACAGATATTGGTATCTAGCTCAATGGAACATCTCAGTAAGTGGGTAGGAACATGGAAAATAAAACTCACAAGAAAATTTTGAAATAGACACTGAAACATGATTAAACAAGTCTTATTCCAAAATACTCAGTTTTTAAGACAAAATACTTTGAGAAGTCAATTTTTTGTTTCTGCAATTGTAAGGATTTTTTTTTCCCCTTGTGCATCATTAGCCAAAGCTAGAGGCTTGTGATTTCTATGGGAGGTGGGTATGAGGGAAAGAGCTTAGTGATTTTTAGCTGCCTATCCAGGAGTACATACATATTACTTTGATATAAACTTTAAATAAAAAAGAAAATAAAATAAAACAGAAAATGGTGCTCCAATGTGAGTAAATAGATCTTTGCGTTCATGTGTTAGTAAAAAGATGTCCAAGATTGATAGAGATTAAATATAAAAATACAACAGCCTTTTCCAAGTTATATTTGAATTCATATTTTTAACACTAAACATGCTGGTTTTACAGACTTAGATATGAATTGTCTAGTTTGGAAATATAGTACTAGATAACTTTATATTTTGAATTTGAGGTGTAATAGTGGTATTCTTTGATGTGCCTTGCACCTATGTACTTCCGTCATGATTTATGTCTTTGTCTAATAAAAAAAGTATATGGCTCAAGCTGTTGACACGGTTGGCATCTGTTTCAGATTCATTTTTACTGACAGCAAGCTGCTGCTGGCGAGCGCTCAGCCTTTTTATCATCAAAAATAGAGAGACTGGCATTCCTGCCATTGCTTTTTATTCTACACTAGAGTTCATCAGATGTACTGCACTAAAACCTGTGAGGGATGACAAGCATTACAGAATATGCATTTTAAGTTTCCTAATTATAATTTTTAAACAATGCTAGAATTTATTGAGAAGTTATCATAACAAGTGTAATAATGCTCAGTAACCCTTGGCAATGTCTAAGCGTTTAATCCCATTTTGAAGATTATAGAATATCTGTGCATATCTACATAGATTTGTCAGAATATTTATCTGTCATTTGTTATAAGAGACAGAATAGTTTAGAAGAAGCCAAGTATTTGACTGTTAGTAGTATGACTCAATTCTCTCTATCTGTACTACAGTATCTTTCATTTTCATGCACCACTATAGAAAGGAGAGTGTGTGTTTGTGTGCATGTATACATAAATGTGCACATAAACCATCCACA
Organism: Pelecanoides urinatrix; assembly: GCA_013400755.1. NCBI lineage: Eukaryota > Metazoa > Chordata > Aves > Procellariiformes > Procellariidae > Pelecanoides > Pelecanoides urinatrix. Next base: position 175,498 of record VZTQ01011783.1, on the reverse strand, counting down.
CATATACGTATGTAATGGGATGTACTTTCAGACTTGGGGTTCAACAAGAACTTAGAAGCACTTTCTGAAGTGTTCCATTGTTTGAGGAATTGTTTTTTTCCCAATCCCTGCGCTGTATGAAGTAGGATATTGGGGCTTAGTTCAGCGGAGGTTGCTTAACATAGTATAAAATAAAAAAGGTGTATTCTTCTATCTGTGCTTTATGACGTTACTGCCATTTTGCATTCATGAAACATCTGGTCTTGCCTACTCATTTTTCCACTATTCACATAGGCATCATCTCCATTCATGCTTGTTTTTCCCCTATGCCTGGAGACACTTCCTTTTGATATGATCCATTGTAATCAACCCCTGTATTTTTTTCAGATCTCCCCTAAAGAGTCACTTAGTTTATGATGTCTGAGAAAAAATAGCAAATTAATAACAATAGGTTGGAAGCAGTATATGGAGATGAGAAGTATGTATTTATGGTCTAAAAGCTATTATATACAGGCTATGTCCTGCTCTCCCACTCTTCCTATGTAACTTGTTCTCTTAGGTAGTGTACACTGTAGGCATAGATTATGTCCTGCACATTGGCTGTTCCAGGAACAGAACGAATAACTATAAAATGAAATAATAATAATAATAAATGAATAACAGCTCAATTTTCAGTCTAATCTTAACAACTGTTAAAATAGATGTTGCAAAACCACCTGATTTTTTGGCATGAGACATTTTCTACAGTTCAGACATTTCAGTTCTCTTGGCAAATCCAGTTTTGGTCTTGGTTAGAAATGTTGAAATAGAAACTGCAAAACTGGTGCAGCACTACACATCAGTTCAACAACCTGTTCACAATCTGCAGAGATATTATTAGTCCCATGAGAAAACAGCAGACTGCTGTCTGAGAGCCATAATTAGGTGGTAGTCTGCATTTTTCGAAGGACACGGAGTTTGCTCCTGTAAATTGCTACCAGAATCAGCGGCCTCTCTTTGTAAGAAGTGGTGCTTGTCTAGTGGATTGGGTGGCGCTTTTAATACATCCTGGTATGTGCTCCAAGAAGGCAGGGCTATTTCTTGTTTTGTTTCCTGTTTTGTCTCGTTTGTCTTCCAGAAGGTTATCTGGCATACTCAGAATTTCTTTAGCTGGCATATAAGCCCTGCATTTTCCTACTTGCTTCCAGTGTATGGTTCAGACAGTCTAGCTATTAAAATTATTTGCTTCTGACCTGGCCTCTTCTAACGGTGTTATGTACTCAGCAAATATCTATTTGTATATATTGTCTGTTCTATTTTCTCACCCTTACGTCCCTTCTTCAAATGGCATGATGTCCCTTGTAGAGAACAAAAAGCTTTATCAAATCACCCCTGACATCACTGTGGTCTCAGAGCCTCTTCAGGACAGAATTTATCAGCCCCTATTGTGAGCACAGGATTCATGATGGCTTCAGAGAGGTACCACACACCAGTCCTTTCTGCGGTGAGGGGGGTGCTCAGGAATCCCAACTCTTCAGAAAATCCCCAAAGGGAGAATGAGAAACTTGAATTGAATTGGTTCTGTGTAGTGTGTGGTGTTTTCTTCATTCCACATGCTTATCACCAAAAAGAAGAAGAAAACAAATTGCACAAAATGGGAAGAGGTGAAAATTAAATATTGTATAGGAAGAAGGCAGTTGATTATCCAGTTAAAGTAATTTAAAGGTAACAAAGTCTTAGTTATCTGGCAATATAAATATGTAGAAAATAAAATATCATAGATGGTAGTGATACATTGGATATTTTTAAAGATTCATTGGTATCAGTGAAACAAGACTAGTTTACTCTGGCTGACTGTGTGATCAACATTTGAGAAAATGAAAAAGGACAAAAAATTAACGAAGTGTTCTTAACTCAGTATTAAAAGCAATGTGTAATGTCAAAAATGGATAGTTTCTATTACTTTCATAATTATTTTACAAGACTTCTATTGCAGTACTTGCATCTGCTCTTCTATTGTTCGTCTAATACATAATGGATTAGCGCTTTTTTGTGGATGAAACAGTTTTCTCAAAACATTTCCAGCACAATGGACTGCATTTCACAAGAATTATTTAAAAAGGTATAGCCTTCTAATTTCAGGCTGTAAATACTTAGGGAGTAGAGGTACCTCCCTGCATTTCCTGATAAGATGTCTTAGAGGCAGGAGTGAAGATACTTGTACCATCAGTGTTTCCTATTATCTAGCTCTAAACAGCTGCACACTTAGCATGCTAGCAGTATTTCTGCATACTCACATCGTCCTCCCATTCCAAGGTACCTGCCTTAACACACTAGCAATTTACAAGAGTGGAAGACTAACTATTATTTCTTCTAAATATAGACCATTTCAGTAATTAGACCTTTATGGGGGAAGAAACAAGTAATTGCCATGTAGAGAGATTCAAAAGAATCAGAAAAAAGACTGGAAGTATAATCTCTGGCTGCTGCACAGTGCTGCATAGGAATGCAAAAATCTGTAAACAAAGGCTTAGAAACAATCAGGAAAGATAAAATGAGAAAGCCTAGTTTGTTTCTCTGATGTGAGGTCAGAATTATTGAAGGTATGACTGGTATAAGTTGCTATGGGAACTCTGGAAAAGAAAGGATTTGGGAATGGCAGGCCAGGGATGGGCAGATGTGTAGATGATGTTTGCTCTGATATCCTACTATGTGAATTAGTACTTTAACTAACGAAATCAGAACATGAATGTTTTGAAAAGAAAAGCAGTTTCATTTCCACATCTTATGCTATTAAAAAAAAAAAAAGTTGCATTCTCTGCATTTAGTCCTATCACACATCTTATATATTGGAAAGTATTTATTAGGTCAAACTTTTCAATGCATTCAGGAAATAAGTAATTTATATATTTTAGTTAGGCTTGGGTGTAAGCTTCTGAATCCTGTCAAAGCTAAAATGTTTGTGCATGGGACTAAGGAACTATATGGTAGGCGACTGTTGCACCTATGGAGTTTTAGAAGTCACTGTAGTGTAGCATGCAACTCAGCAGGGACTTCTGCATTACATTTTAGGACTGTATGTCTAATTTAAACCAGTTGTATCCCATTTTACCTGCTTAGATTCTTTATTGAATCTGACTTACAGTATTTTACAGATGCTTACAGCCTTACAAGGTTGGATCTTATTATTTATTGATATATACAGACACAGATATTCACTGAAACTGCTTTTATTGTAATGTCTTATCAAATGGATTTAATTTTTTTCAGAATGTGAACCTCCCTATTAATTTATTTCCAGTGGAAAGACTTCATGGCAGAAGAGGCTGCTGCTGAGTTTTCAGACACATCATCTTCCCAGGCTTATTGATTTCAGTTTTCTAATATTATTCTTCCTATTTCAATTATGATAGGTAAAAAAGTCACAGGAAATAGAAACAATTATTTTTCAAAGCAGCCCAGCAGTCACTATGCTCCCCTTTCTACATGAGACATCACAGCTGGATGGGGTGTTCAGGGTAGGTTGTAGGGCTGCCATAGAAAAAAGGTTTTGCTGTGGATGGAACCTCATAATATTGCAGTCAGCAATATGGTTTTCAAGGGAGATTTTTCATGGGTTTATATAATGAGTCTACAAATAAAATCTGTAGACAGCCATTTTCAATCCAAAATCTTTATGAGAAAGATTTCTAAGGCAAAAGATGGTCAGCTTTTCCTCCCACAACCCCACCCTAAAGTCCACTACAGTATACCTTCCTCTCTTCCCAGCCCCAGTGACACATGCACACCAAAAATGATCACGTTTATACAAGTGTATGGAACACATTTAGAACAAGGAAAAAGATGAAAATGCAAATTATGTCTGCTTTGTGTCTGCATTTCATAGGAAGCAATGTACGCTACTGTCAAAGTAAGTGACAAAACAATGTGTACTGTTACCAATTTGAATAAGACCATAATTTATAGGAAAAAGGCATGTTCCCTCATGCTTATATGTACTTCTTTCACGTTTTGTACTCCTACTCTCTTTTTTCCTGTATTTAGCAAAAGGTGTTAAATTTCTGGTATATTTGAAAAGTGTTAGGGAAACAACATATACAGCTCTAGCAAGTTTTTATTGAATCCCGTTCATCACGAGAATCAGAGAACAGTTAAATCATCATCAGAATCATGTTTTTGTTGGGACCACTCAGAACACCCTTAGAAATTGGTATCTTTGGGTCATCTAATCATTTCCCTCAGTCAGCACATCAACCATCTCTTGCTAACAACTTTAAGAAACTTGTGACCTTCAAGTAGAAAGATTTAAAACTGAATTAAGAATGGATTTTTATTTTTGTGCCAATACTGAAAAAAAAAAGGACAACAGCTTAATTTTGGTAAAGAAAAAAAAAACAGCTAAAAATGTCCATTTTTGTATCTTTGTTGAAAAAGAAATCTGGTAATTTAAATTTGTTTATGTTTTGTCTTTAAATTTAGTTCATTCAGAAAAGGAAGTGTTATCTTTCTGAAATAAAATTATTTAAAAACCCAAATTAGAAACAAAATCTTATTTCAAAAATTTAAAGCAATGTTTCCAACAATGTATTTGAAATTATTTCAGCATTTTGAAAAAAATTTCTTCTCTATGTTTTTCTACCCAGCTAAAACTATTTGTTGTATTATGTTCAAATTAACAGATTGTTTTGGTTGCTTTAGAAGCTTGAAATTTGGGGGAAATGGTGATTTCACCCCCCAAATACATTCCTTACAGCTAGACATCTAGATATGTCATGTGGTTTTGAGTTAACTAGAGTTAAGGGTCAAAATTATGTTACAAGGAATAATTTAATTAAAGTTTTTCTGATTTTAATTGTATATTTACAGTTTAAAATTCTGGTATTACAGTAATGCTCAGAGTTTTCAGCCAGGCTCTCGATCTATATGGCCTTGTGCCACAAATAGCTGAGAAACCATGGGCCACGTTCTGAGCATTAAAGCTGGAACCTTTTCAAAATCTTGTGCAAGTGGTGAATGAATGTATATCTGTCTAAGGAGAGAGATTGCTTTGATTATGCTGTACCTACTGTTAGAAGTAAGCCTGACCTATGTGTTAATTTGTGCCCTATGACTATCATCAGAGATTATCACTGTGAAATAATCTATCTTGTTTGAAAGATTTAAAAAATGGAGGGAAAAAACATTTTAAGCCAAATTATTAATAATGTCTCAAATTTTGAGACATTTAATCTGAGCACAGAGTGCACAGTTATCTATCCATTAAATTCTATCGTGATATTGTTCATACATGGAATGTAATATAAGCAAATAAGAGAATATAGAAAAAAAATTTTTTTTTTCTATTCAAATATTAAAATGGGGAGGAAGGGATGTTTATCTTCCACCAAAGAACAAAATAAACTGTATAGCGTAGTGGCTACAATTACAAGTTTCACCACTGAATGTATCATAACATTTTTTACTTTTGCTGTTGTAAGCAGAGGGCATGGAGATTATTATTTCAATTCAGTGTCTAAATTGAAATTAAGGGGGGAAACCACACTAATTTAAAATTTTAATCTTCTATAAAACTATTGATCTTAAGGATTCTCACATGAAAAATTTTTCACATTCTTCAGTAAAATCTTCAGTTTGAGTAATTCTGTTTAGCTTTCAAAAATAATTCATAAAATTATTAATAAAGTATTCCTTGCTCATTAATCATTAATTAGTATTAATAATAAATATAAAATAAAAATAAAAACTGTTACCAATTTTGGTAGCTTTATTTAGAGGAATCTACGTTTGGTTTTTTTGAGAAATGTCCTGAAGCAAGTGTCCAGGATCTTCATGAGTCAGCGGAGATTAGTCCTAATTTATGAGAAGATATTATAATTCACTTATTTTAAACATTTAAACCACAATGACAGTCTGCAGAATTCTGTATGAGCGAACCTTACTTCAGAAAGATTACATAATTAGCTAATAGGAGTCCAGGCTGGGAGGACTGAGCCCAACTTTTTATGCAAATGTAGTTACAATAAACATTGACAAATCAGTTTTATATTTAATGCAATCTTATGTTTGTCTTCATAGAGCAGTTATCTCTATGACAGATTACTCAGTAGGAAGCAAGTTAATTGCATTGGGAAGAATTAAACATTACTAGTGTTGTGTACAGAAAAAAATGTCATTCCATCATGAGATATTATGAATTCATTGTGTGAATTTGGTCTGGCTGTAGAGAGATTCAATCACATTTGTAGAACTGAGAAGACAATTCCTACATATGCTGATGTTCCTAGCTACTACAGGCTTTTCCTTTATAGTCCAACATAAAAATGTTAAATTCCTCCCTTTGTTTTAGGGGAAGGCTATGTAGTGACACTATCATCAAGGAAGTATGCTTGTGTTTCTTGTTATATACATTTGTGAATCTCAGTAATCTGTCTGGCAGATCACTGAGCAGAATATTAGGGCAGTCTATTCTGTGAGAGATAAAGACATGAATAAGCTTCTCTGTATTTGACAGGTAGAGATATGTTTTAAATCCCAAAATATTTCTCAGGTGATAATAGATCTTAGTGATAAACATGCCAGTGTTCAGATGATGTGCTGGAGTCAAAAAACACTGCAGTGTTAAGCAACACCTAGGCATTAAATGTACATACATCAGAAAAACCAAACCAAACCAAAACAAAAAAACAACAAACCAAAACTTTCAAATATTTGAGATGCCCTTGAGCTCCTGAGGAAACCCAATTACAAATTTTATCCTTCATTATTAAGAAATGAAGGTTCATCTATATCTAAAATCTATCAATTTATCACTGAAATAGTATGGTTTGGTTTCCCTTGCATGATTAAAACATTGATTTTTGTGGTACAAATTTAAATGATCTGTCTCAAATATAGCAGGTAAATATTAGTTCATATATGGAACTTCATAAAATATATTATAATAATGAATAAGAAGAACTTGGGAAAGCAAAAGATTAAAAGGTTGTTTCCCTGCAGTTGGTAGAAATGGCAAAACCCATCTACATTCTAAAAAACCCTCTATGGTACAATATAGATGACCTTGTTTTGAACTTCTAGCATACAAAAATATTAAGCAGGAAGAAAGATTTGGTATCATAGATTATAATAAGTTTTCACCTGTAGTATCCTCAGTATGTAACAGTCATAAAACCTGCATCTTATGGTCAAACCAAGGTGGAGATTCTTGGTGTGATCTTTCTTGCTGGTCATGGACCTCACTGAAGGTAACACAAATATTGTAGATAGGTAGAGGGACATATCCAGTGAAATGGGAGAGTTGTTTAACTTCGTTGCAGGTATTAGATAGAAGTTCACCTGAGAGCAGTCAGATCCGCTGATTCAGGCTGATCTCTGAATCCCTGAAGGATCGCTCAGAAAGCAATGAAAAAAATTTCCACACGTACGGTTCCAGTTTCAGGCTTAGAAGTGTACAGAGCTTTTTGGGGTACAATAGGAAAATAGTCATTTGGGGAGAGGGGTTGGTTTGGTTTTTAGACATTTGGGAATTTATACTGTAAAAATAAAAGGCTTGTACAGCAGATATATGGTTTCTGCAAGCAGGAATTAACACTATTTCAACACTGTATAAAACACACTCACTGCAATCTGATATCTATTACTGTTATTACACAAACTGTGGAATAACTTATTCTTAATCTTTAAAAAAAAGACTAAAAAGGTTTTAAAAAGAGATTTAATCTTTTTTTCTTAATTTTTGGCAAAGAAATTTTAAGCTCCCCTAAGGTACTGTCAAATCTTTGCTGATGGGTCATAGTATTTGAGTGGTTGCTATCATGAACCCAGCCAGCACGGGTTCATGGAAGGCAAGTCCTGCTTGACCAACCTGATCTCCTTCTATGATCAAGTGACCCGCCTAGTTGATGAGGGAAAGGCTGTGGATGTGGTCTACCTGGACTTCAGTAAAGCCTTTGACACAGTCTCCCACGGCATTCTCCTGGAGAAACTGGCGGCTCACGGCCTAGACAGGTACACTCTTTGCTGGA
>VZTQ01011783.1:145473-167307 GCA_013400755.1 Pelecanoides urinatrix | reverse complement strand
AACAGGCTGCCCAGGGAAGTGGTGGAATCACCATCCCTGGAGGTATTTAAAAGACGTGTAGATGAGGTGCTTAGGGACATGGTTTAGTGGGCATGGGGGTGTTGGGTTGACGGTTGGACTCGATGACCTTAGAGGTCTTTTCCAACCTTAATGATTCTGTGATTCTATGATTCTATGATTCAGCAGGCATGCTGTACTTAACTCTCTATATAAACATCTCACTCTCCTTTGAGAAAGTTTTGATCTGTTAATTCTTTTCTCTTGACATTTTATTCTTCGTTTTCGGTATGCTTTGGTAAAGGACCATAATAATAGCTTTGGCTTTAGCAATAAGATGTTTTAAGCGTTCTGTGCTCTTTATAGCCATTTAAAATTCCATTGTTAATTTTATCAGTGTGCAATTTTGTAAATGATAGCAGTTCCATATAGTTGTTACAAAAATTAATTTAAAATACAGTGGAAATGTTGCTTGAAAAATTTTAGTGCTGCAGTACTGCCAACTGGAAAATAGATAAGAAACTTGTTAAAGTAAATAGGGTGCTGTTTTTATACCAATAGTAAAGGGACTTTGTTTGGTTTGGTGAAAACTTGTACTGGTACTAAGTTCATTCCTACATTACATCTAAGGATACTCAGCTCAAAAGCCTAAAACAAACAAACAAACAAAACCTTTATGATATAGATAGACCCTTCCCTTTGAAAGGAAGAGGAAACAGGGAGGGGCTCAACAGCAGACTAACAAATGATTCACAAATCCTCTAGAAAGCTCACTTGACCTGACCTGTCAGAATTGAAACAAGATCTAGAAATGGGAAATAGAAATTATGTATTTTTTAAAAATTGTTTTCTAGTTTGGCGTTTGTTTCCAGCTGTGGTAGGAACGAAGAAAATGAATATGTTTCTCCGAAATTTCTGTTTTTTCAAAAGAAATAAAGAAAAAAGTGATGTCATTCTTTAAAGCCTAGAGACACATTTTCAGCTGTTCGCATTTTCAAAAAGAAGTTAGTAACGAATCTGATACAAATTGATGGTGAAAATTTTATGAATTAAGAATATATTTGAAAAAAAGCTGTTAATGAAAAATCATTTGCTTTTTCATAACAAATCATAACTATATCGGTAACTTTTGATAATAATTAATTCTTAATTTTTCTAGTTCATTACTTTGAAAGTCACATTTTTCTGCTCTATCTTATATAGCAAACAGTGATGCCAAAATAATGTCAATATTTTGCTTTGTTTAGAAAAATAAATGTATTTCAAAATTTTGAACATTTTTGTGTTTTGACCAGCTGCAGTGCTTAAGCCCCTCTAAAAACTGAGTCCCTTATTTAGTGACTTAGTGATTTAGCTTTTAAATGAGCTTTGTTGAAAGTTATGGGCTGATTGTAGTTGTGGGTCCCTGGTGAAATGGGGCCATTTAGTACCAGCCTCAAAAGCCTTGGTCTGTGCAGATTGCTTGGGCTAAAACCACGCTCAAACTGTGCTGTTTGTATATACTGTTCCCTCATGGCAACTCTATCGTGCTTGCCAAATGGAAGTGCCAGGTAGTATTTTCCAAATGGGCTTTTCCCTCATGGAGAAAAAAAAAACAAAGACCCAGCAAAAATGTTTGCCAGCGTTTAAAGCTGTACTCAAATGGTTCAACGCAGACACTTAAAAGCTATTGTACTTTAACGTTGATTTTTCAAAACACTGAACAGCAACTTCACAAAACACTGATGTGTGCTCAGGGTGGGGTAGGCACAACATAGATGTGTACAAAAGATTTTTTTTTCATTTTAAAAGCTTGAGAGAAGCAATATTGTCTCATATCCTTATTAAAAATGTGCTAAAATAGATAACATACATCCTGTGGATTACAAAATGCCAAATCTTAATAAAGGTGTATTTGTGTTATATTATAAATATGATGAAATTGATGAAATAGATTGCTCTGCAGTAAGAGGTAGTTAAGAAAAAATTATGATCACAGTGGTGTTGTAATAAATTCTTAAATTAACATTTCTGTAATTCTAAGATTAATAGAAGATGGAAAATGTGTGCAGTGTCAGATTTTCCAATTAAGAAGTAAATAGTCTTCAAGTAATTAAGAAGCAGATTAGTGACATCCGAGTTATATCAGACAAGTAATATCTGTGATAAAGATTTTCTTTAAAGAGAACCTAGTCAAATCTAAGAGAGATTAAAAATAACTGCAATTTAAATGGGACTATAGAATAATATGCCAGAAGAGAATACTAACAATAAAAACAGAATCATAAACTTCAAATAAATGACACAATAATGTCAGGCACTTCCAGTAAAACCTTTGAGACCTAAAGGTAGAATTCTACCTTATAGTTTATATCCCAAGGTCAGAAAAGTGGAGTAGTTTGTCGTACATTCTCTTTACTCATTTACGGTAGGGAGCAATTTAAAGTGACTTACAAGTAGGTAAAGGGCTTAGTTCTCATTTACACCCTTTAAAGAAAAACAGTGGTTTAGTAAAACATGTCAGCCTTTTCTGTTACTCAGTAATCCTACAAAACATTTATAGTCTTGATGCACTGAAACAAACTTTACAACTCACAAAGAGTTATAAAGCAGGTATGTTTATTACAGCGCCGGGTGCAAGGGGATCACTCCTCCTAACTTGCACACCTGGTCATAGAACAAGCATCTATTTATTACACAAAGACGTGCATATTCATTACTATAGGTTGGGTTATTACAATTAATGGGTGTAACTATTATGTCATCCTCAGGAACTTATTATCATAAATCTCCTCCTTCCGGCGCTTGCGTACTGCCATCGGGTGGTCGTCTGTTGGGGTCTTTTGGATGAAGGCTCACAGTCTTCTTCACTGTGTACTTTTCACCTTTGGCTCAGAATGCTGAGTTGACCGTGTTCCAAACTGGCAAACCAGTTTCAGCCAGATGGCTGCTTCTTGCAAACAATAGGGTTCCTGGTTTTGGTACCAGCTCCTTTATCGTTTCGGACAGTTCGTTTCACAGTAAGCTTCTTATTGATTAGTTACATTTTATTGTATATACTTTTAACACTTGACCACTCAGCTACATATTTCTTAAACATCTGGTTTTCAAACAATCTTAGTTAATCATTTGACTAAGCTAAGGATAATACTTAATCACTTGCTAAAGATCATAGAAAGATTTAATTAAAGTATATAATAATTCAGTAGCATGGTTTCAGTCTAGAAATTCAGAATAATGTGTTGATTGGACTAAACTTTCTGCATTAAAGGCAAATGAAAGGCAGATAACCTGTATGGCAAAGAAAAAAGAAATAAAGCAACCCCCCCATTTTTTTTTTATATGTAAACATAGAAAGTGGCTTGTTTATTCAGATTGTCCTTTGGTAGAGATAATGAGACTGCTAATAAATGAATAGGTTTGCATCATAGATACCTGATTCAGGATTCAGTTTCTCCTCCTGATTAAGTTAAAATCAAAGGCTCTGAATTGTTTGCTAACAGCTTAAGTCAAAAGAGGGAATAATTTCCTAGCTCACTGGAACATAATTATCTGAATTGCAATTCTTGTGGCCCATGGATTTAGCATACAATCCTTTCTGTGGCAGAATCCTGCCATTTAGTATCAAGATCTCAGTTTTACATTACACAGAAAAGAAACATTGTGATCTAGTGCCACTTGATAAAATTCCTGCCTCAGAGAAAGTCAGTGCTGAATTCACATCACTGCTTCTTGCAGCTCTTCGTTTTTATGGTTTTTTTTCATCTAAATACAGCCAACATCAGACCTTGCTTACCAAATGAGTTCTGACAAGATAACTTTTTTTTGTGGAAGACTGTGGGTAAATCCAAACTCGTATTTATACAAGCATAAAGCAAGTTTTACTGCAACTATCAATGCTTCTTTGGGAAGTGTATATAGATAGAAAATAACCTCTAATCTTGTCAGATAGTGGGGCCTCATAAGTGTTTTTTCAAGCAATAGATCAAAATATCCGTTACCCAGATTGACTGAAATCAGAATAACATAAACTGAGAACAGTTACTGGTCAGTAATCCTTACTGTCTTTTTCAAACTTCTCTATGACAGAAATATTCAATATAAGTTATAGGCAAGTGAAATTCAGTAATGTGTTATATTTGGAAAAAAAAATTTTGGGGCTTTGATATAATTAGATTGTTACTTCTCTAACAATGATATGTTGTGGAGTTACTAGTATAATTTGTAAAAATTGTTCTTGTTTTTCTTTATGTCATTCAGACAATGGGAATATACAGGGATACAGACATAATTATAGATGTCAAACAGAACATACTTCGTCTGATTTTAACTTTTCAATATGGTGACTTAATACGATAACCTTATGATGACTTTTAGGTTTTTGAATGCTGAATTCAAACAAAAATTTAAAAATTCAACACTGGATTTGTGGATTCTGCACGAATGACATCATTAACAATTAATCTGTGGTGTTCTTAAAAAAGTTTGTCCTGTACCTGAATTTCTGAAAAGTCTAGTAGAGATTAGTTAAGTCTGTCATTACCTTGGCATGCTTGCTTCTATGAACCTGTTTTTGTAGGCTTCTCAATTCCTTGAACATGAAATTATCTTGAAGTCAAGAAATAGTGTTTTCAAATACAACTGTGCAAAGATAACTCCTATCTAGTAACTTACCGTTTCCGATTATGTATATATATATATTTTTTAATAAAATATTATCATATTAGTGGTGTTATCTACCTGGAAGAGAAGAAGACAGTAAACATGCAAATACAACATACACATAGTACTTCTATAATAAGTATTGTTAGTATAGCTTATCTGTTTTTAAAATTTATTTCAGGAATCGGGAATTCAAAAGCAGAAAAATATAAGATCCATGGATGTCTATGCATTGCTAATTCTTGTGATGTTTAACTCAACGTTTCATGAATCATAGCAATGTTAGTATGTTTGGTTTTAGTGAGTTGCAAGAAAGATCAGTTAGCTCATCCCCCTAATTAAAGTGTGATGTAAGCATAGTTTAAGTATCCTTGGACAGTGTTCTTTGGCTATTCTGATTTTTCTCATATAAATATGTGCTAGCAATGAAAAGGAAATAGAAGTTCCATTATTTAATCAGCTAAATTACATGGAGAAGACAGATAAAAAACACTGTCTCAATATTCAAAATCCATAAAGCATTCTGGAAGCCTATATCCCTCATGCTAAGTGTAGAAAATATTTTCAGATTAGAGGAAATAGCAGAAGATTCTCATGTTAGCCTGATAGAAACTGCAGGAGCTACTGAAGCCATCCACAGTTCAGCTGACCCACAGTGAAAGGTACAAATGGGAGTGACAGATTGCTATGTTCTGTGGATGTTTTGGTTTACATTCCTAATAGCGAGTTCCTCTTGATTTTTTCTTAGAGGAGTGTAAAATAAATTGTTGTTAGAAAAAGATTGTGACCTGGGAACAAACTTTGTTATTCATATTATTTTAGCAGGCTATGTTGAAAAAATCTGAAAGCCGTTTTGTTTGATTTTCATGTTGTTTCAATATGCAGTTATAAAATGCTAACCTTTCAAGTTTGGAGTTTACTGTGAGGCTGCAGTAGTACCCTTTTATTCCTTTAGATAATCATGTCAGTAAACAAAGGGCCAAAGGAACCAGCTGCAATATCATCAAAAAACAGAAGCTATTCATTATCTTATTCTCCACTAGAAAATAGCAAGAAAGGGCGATGTGGAATAGTTTCTAATCCCTCAAATTGTGGAAATTAAGATTTATCTTATTGCAAATAATCACTACAGCACTGTGAGAATTTGTTTAATGCAACCACTTAAAGGATAGTTGATCTTAAGATGTAAATCAATTACATATTTTATGTTAAGCATAAGCAGGATCTTTTGCAGACTTCATACTTAACTGAAGACAATCTATACAAAACAGCTAAGAGGGATCAGTATCTCCCCTTCGCAGTTACAACAGAGGTCAAATTTTTTAATAGAATTTAAGCTTTGTTAAAGACTGAGCTAAAGAGTGACAGAACATGATTATTGAGGTAAAAGTGCTTATGTTAGCTCAGAAGTATAAATCACAAGGTTCAAAAACTTTTCTACAGTGTACACTGCAGCCACGTTGAAAGTTATATTTCTGATACTGTTGGAATTGTTAAGATGAGTTCGTGTATTCAGATGCTTTGAAAATAATTAAAACGTGCAATTTACTTACAGAAATCATTATTTAATGTAAATATTTGGACTTGATTTATGAAACATTGCTTTTACTTTAGCTGGTTTCAGAAGTTTACTCACTCTGAGGGTTAGTAATAGTAAGGATAATTTTGTTCTTTTAAACTTTTTGGACCAGCTGAATCTTATCCATAAGACATATCCTCCCTCATTTGTCATTGCGACAAGCTTCATGCCTTTTAAAACAATGCACAATGCTGGCAACTTTGTCTTGATAACTTAATGAATGCAGGAAAAAAAGGAAATTCAAGTCATCATGACCACTTTAAGACACCTTTTAAAATTTTGTCATGTGTTCACAGTTAAACTATGATAAGACATGTCAAGAACCACCTTTATTTTATTTGGAAGAAAGAAAATCAAACAGCACCAGAATTTATGCTTTGATTTCAAGAGCTATGGTACATAGAAGCCAAAAAAAAGGTCAAATGAACTATCACAGCAACATGAAAAATTAGTGTGCTGACAGGATAAAAGGTTCTCTACAGAGAATACAGTCATGGGAAATTTTGATTTAAAAAAATAGTGGGGGAGAAAATGGTCATGGAAAATTAATTTTCATGCCTATAGAATCATACAACCAGACTGTCCCCAAAACCAAGGTAAATATAACATTGCTATCACAGAACATAATTGAGTAGTGTATTGTCATCTTAATATAGTAAATGCAAAATAATATTTTATTGTTAGCTTACAGTGGCAATATTATAAATCCAGTAAAACAATTTGAAAACATCACTTCCCTCTTGTTACTTTCTTCAGATGAAATACAATGAAAGTGATAGCATTTATCTACACAGAGATGGAGTAAACCTGAGAAGTAACCAGTTGCCAGCAGTTTAATTCTGCAGGTCAAGAAATAAATAGAAATTGCTACTTAAAAACAATAGGGAATGCAGGTTCTCAGACACACTTATTTTTGAATTCTGATGTTCATTCTCTTTTCATCAGCAGATTATGAGCAGTAACATTAGGATCATACTAAAATAATTATAACCTCATAACTTTTGGAATGAAAACTTGAAGAGACAGAGGAACAAGTTACATTATACCATTATTCCCCATTATTTCTCCAATAGATGTGCAATTTATTGTGTTCATAAAATATTGTGGCTTTTCTGTTGCTACCAGTTGGTATTTCTGCTGGACTTGGTGGATGCCTTATTTTTTTGTAACAGGCCTTTATAAATTCTTTGGTATCGCTTTATCATAGACTAGAAGGACATATCTGCCCTTGCATTTTGAAGCAGCAATGCAGATTTGACAGTCAGTTTCCGTTTCCAGTACTGCAAATGTAAATATATCCTATGCACCATACACAGACAAACCATGAAATATGCTTAGAATGAAAGAAGTAAAAGTCCAATCTTCATTTGGCTGTAATTTATCTTATTATTTGCATGAGCCAGGGATTTCTTATTTAAGGTGTGGAATTTGGCCCTTGAACAAAAAACAGGTTTTGATGTTGTGTTAAATGAGGAGTATTTGCGTTCAGCCCAGTGGAATTGCTACTGGGAATTGTATTGGGAAAGAAAAGAGATTAAGAGTCTATTTAGAGTATGTTTTATAATTTCTAATCTTTGTATATCAACTCATTTGCATCTTATCTCCATGAAAAATTCTATTGTTAGAGTTCATCGTCTCTCATTTAATATAACATATTTCCTGTAGTTTCAAAGCAAAAACAGTCATTGAAAGAAATTGTATAGTATTCATGTAGTGTATTTTTAACAACTTTGTTATTAAAAACACAGAGAAAAATGTGTCAAATTATTGCAATTTCCCTCTACGTGTTTTCTTTTGCAGAAGGCTTGAACCTATCGTGCATATGTTAAAATTAGCCTAGGGCCTAGGAAATTTGGCAGAGAAATTGTTAGAACAGTATTTCACAACCACCTGCACTTTCCTGTTGTGAATTTTATTCCAATTGCTAAAAATATGCTTGCCATTAACAGTGATTTAAGAGCTATCAGTGTATCATCAGTGCAGGCTGGAACCCTGAGAGAGGACAGCTAAAGAGAAGGAGCAGTGATTATTACCTCCTTGTTGAGAGTGACTCTTTTCATCTATGCAAAGTACATCGTGCCAACAGGGAGCCATGCTGCCCTGGAGAGATGGTCTGCCTGAAGAAATAGGAAGGAAAATCTGGGTAACATGAAAGAAGCGCGGACAGTCATAAAGCTCATGTAACAGTGTTGACTGAAAAGCTAGTCATTGCAATGTAAGGTAGGAAAATCAGATTCCAAAATAGTTTTCCTCAAAAATGAATTCTACAGTAATTTGAAATCAATAATACAACTTGCATGTCATAAATCTGACTTTGCAAACTATTGTTCAATTTATAAATTGTAGTTTAAATGTGGCCTGGAAGAAATTCAGTTAGGGTTAGTAATAAAGGCCATTAAGCAACTTTCAGTGATGGAATTTTTTTTTTGTCATCTGATTTGTTTTCTGTTGGGTGCACTATTATCTATCAGTCATCTTCACGTTCTGATTCACACTATAATCTATATAGCCCTATTTCAGCAAAAAGCAAGTGAGTACCTGGCCAATAGCTGCTTTGCTTATTCAGATTTGCTAACATTTGGAATAGCACATACCAAAAGGAAATAATTTAATTCTCAGAAAGTCCTGATACCTCCTCATGTCCTAGTCCTAGTATGGTTCTGTACGGCCGTGTGGGCTCAACCCTTTTTGTTCATGTTGGTGCTATTTTTGTCTGAGCTGCTGCGCAGCAAAGAATGGCGGAGTAATGTTGTAATAAATAGGAACATTCCTGTTTTGTTTTGAGTTCGTTTTTCAGAAAAGGCATTGCAGGATTAGTAGCTTTTTACGTGCATTTAGCCTACCTTTGCAATGCAAATTGGACAGGTTGCCAGCTTGAGCAAAAGTCTTACTTGGGGATTTGGGGATTTGGCTACACCCCTAGTTAGATTAACAAATTTAGGCTGAAAATATCTCTGAAAGTAGGTCAGAGGCTGTCAATGTGTGAATGAGAGCTGGACTAGTGGCAGTACCTTGCTACTGTGGTTAATGCTACAGGGAAAATACATCTTAACTGAAACTCTTGAAACGTCTGTGTGCATTTAATAGGTTACTTGGGTGGTACATAATCCTGCTGTTAGGACTCCCATTGCTGAATTTTTACATGATTCTGCCTCACTGAGGAGCAGTCACCTGCTGTAAAAATGCATGGGGAACGATTAGCAGCTGACAAATCCAGGTGCTGGACAATGAGGCATTTGAACATTTGTGGTGTTGCTTTCCCTTCATCTTCAGGATAGTACTGTGTGAAATAGAGTAGAAATACCCGTGCTTCTAAGATGGCCTCTTTCTGGCCATTTCTAAAAATATTTTCAAAGCAAGTTTTTGTGGATTATTTTTTCCTATCTACAAAAAGCACTATGTTCATCCAAAGGAAAAAAAAAGTTATAATAAAACAGGAGCTTTTAATCAACTGTGAACTAAAAGGTAGGCCTAATGGATCTATACAATGCCAAAGCTAATTTATGAAACTTTTTTCAGAATGGAGTCAATTCAAATTCAGTTTAAACACACACAAACTTATGAATTAATGCAAATCCAAATGAATGATTCCCAAGGCCTAGTCTTCCATGGCCTTTCTCCTCGCCTCTTTTTACATAGAGTAGAATCCATGCCCTTAGACTCTTGCAGAATCACGTAATAAGCATGAAGCTGTTTTATTGTCATAGGAGTTTGTTTGAATTTAAGGAAAAATTTATACAGTGTAAAATCTGACCTGTAGGTATGTGTTTTTCTTGAAGAAGCATATATATATGAGTTTGGACAGAATTCTCCAATATTAGACTGTTGAGAATACTGGCATTTGATGGATGTCTTCAGCTCAAGTGATCAGACTGCTATGCTAAACTAAATCAAGGGTGTGACAGGCACTTCCTAGTTTTATCAGATATCTTCTTTTTAAGGTATTCCACACAAACACAGTTGTTAAAGCTAGTGTGAAATAACTATTTTTAGTATACAATTAATACATTCTTTCCTATCAGTTTACTTCTCTGATGAAATGCCATAGTTTTATGATTGTATGAGTTATGTTCTTGCAGCTAGTGATTATTTGAAGTAAATTTAAGGGCATGAAATAAGACAACTTTTTTTCTTCAATAGCACATTATAAATTGACATTTATGAATGTTTATTAACCTAATAGTTATAAATGCATTATGTTTGAATATCAATATGCCAAGCCAAAGTTAAATCAACTGTTAGCTACAAATTATTTAAATTCTTTATTTTTCCTTATCTCATTTACAGTTTGAATCTCTTTTTCATGACCATTAAATTAAATATCTCTAGTTAAATTATCTCTGGTGTGCAACTACAGTAAGAAGAGAAAGAGATTTGTTTTACCAAGGTTTTATTGACTTAAGGATTGAGAGTGGTTAGAAAAGAGAGAGAGAGAGAGAAAATGGTTGTAATGCAATGTTCTTGCAAGCATTGACTTGCTGTGCTAGGTCCTCTGAAAATTAGAAAAGAGGTGTTCACTATGATGGGGAACTGTCTGCCTATGGTTTTTCTTATAAACAATGCCAAGAGACTTAAGCAGGTTTAGTTAATGTAGAATGAGCTAGATTATCCATTTCAACTCTAGAACATTTTTCCAACACCACTAATCTTGGTCAAGGTGGGAGGAAGCATTTCCGTACAACAGAGGGGGCTGTGTTAGAAAAGTGCTTGTCAAAAATATACCTTGTTTATAATGGCAGATTTGGCAACTCCAAAATGAAGTTTCTCAGCAGAGTTTTGTGTTAATACTCAGACGGGCCATGACAGATGCAAGTTTAGATTCTGTGTCCTCACCTCTAGACATGGGCTATTCTGAATTTTCCTCTTATTTTTCTGCAAAACATCAAAAGAGTTTGGTGTCATGTTGATACAGGCTGTGGAAATACTTGAAATCTCAAAATATGGTATTGCTAGAAGATGGATTCCCGCACAGTTCTGATTTCTATGGAGAATAAGTTATATCTGAATAGTATGACATGGTAAAGAGACAGTTCTGTCCTTACACAGGAATATATTCTCAAATCATATTAATTTTTGCTATAGTGGAGCTATATTACCATGCATTAGTTAGCAAAAAGCTAGCAAAAAGAACTTTCTGAGTGCTTTATGAGATAAGAAGTAGTCAGCACTAGCTGATTTCTCTATATTAGTTATGAGTCAGATTGGAGAAAATAATTTATAACTGTCAGTGCACATGATAAGGGTGATGCAACACGGCATTATTGACGTGTGCAGTAACTTTGTTCTTCGAGTATTTAGGACTCTTTGATGTCTGCAGCACAAATTTTCCATTACAGTAAAATGCAGGTCCCTTCTTAACTAACTATAGCAACAGTGCATCTGATATTATCCTACCGGAGTTCCATGTATTACCCACCCTAGACAGGATAATCCATCCATTAAATAGAGATCTCATCTCATTCATTACTGCATGTGTTTACATTAATCATAACAAGTTACAGCTTCTTCTGGTACCTTTGAAATAAATTACTTTTTTTGCAGGACTATGGCAGTGTCTAGTCCCGTAATTGTTTCCTCAGACCTTCTTCCAAGCTGCTTCTTCCAAGCTCAAGTGGGAATTTGACCTATTTAGGATTCATTAGGTTGCTGCTGTCATACTATCTCCTTCTCTGTGATCCCAACACCCTAAATTGCTCCTGAGTATGACCTCATCTCTTATTTCAATTTCACTATCTTTCTGCATGCAAGAACTCAGAAATCTCAAATAGATCAGACAGCCCCATCTTTCTGTCCTCTAGTCTCATATATATCCTCTCAGAAACTGGATTGTTTCTGTACCTTCATGCAGCACAGAAATCCCTTTGCTTTTGAACAACCACTTCCTATTTTACAGAATCTTTCTTTCTGGAGTTACATTTAACTGAATTAGGATATGCATCTTAATTCTAAGATGTTTTATTTCTGAGTTCCTGTTGCTTTCTCTATCTCATTTTAAGCTGTTCTTATTTTAACAGTTTAAACACCAACCATTTATATCCACATATTATCATTCTGCAGGCAGTAGAGTGTATTTTCCTGTTTTCATACCCTTCTGTATTTTTTTATGCCACGTTCTGAATCACATATTGGTCCAGTCTTCTCTCCTGCTGCATCACTTCTAGTTCACATTCCCCTTATCCGTGGGATCTTGTCCTTTCCATGAAAAGAAACAAGAAGTCAGTAAGATTTAGAGCATGGACGTAAACAATGTATTAGGCATTAGAGGGGATAAGATGTTCCAAATGCTACAAAATTAACAGTCTCTTGTTGAGTGTACTTTGAAATCTGTAGACAAAGTGTTATTTCCACTTACAGTGAGAATGGTCTAATAATTAGTTCTATATAATCTAGGATTTTCATATATTCCATTAAAATGAACTACTTTGTCTCCTTATTTAGTCTCAAAGTTGTGCTTTATTGAATCCTTTCTTCGTTATCTTTTAGAGAGGTCGTTTAAAGTGGGCTCATAATACTGTATTGATGTTCATGATGACCTTACACATTAACTCTTTAAACAAGCACTGTAAAATTTCAAATGACTGCGCTACTTACAGATAAAAAATAAAGTGGAGTATATTCTCAAAGCTATGACAGCAATAATTGTAAATCAAAGGTAGGTAAAAAGGTTACAGTCTTGCAGACCATTGACTAGTTGCAAAAGGAATCAGTCTTTTTCCCTATATCAGGAAAAATCAGTAAATTTTGTTCTTTGATCCTATGTTATTAGGTTTGGTACAGAAACTCCTCTCTACATCTATCCTAGGGACCTTCTGTTCAAAATTCTACAAACAGTTATTCATAACTGCTTAAGAGTAACAATGGCTATACAAATAAAGTACAAAAATGATGAAGGTGAATATATTGGCAAGAAAACTTAAAACTTCAAAAGAGGGTTCAAAATATCTTTAATAAAATCTAATTAATTTGTCAGCTTAAATGATGAAATATACTACAGAGAAAAAGCCCATTATAATTGTATTAGGACTGTATAATATTTGAATTCTAGTTATCAAGAAGTGGTTTCAAAATTTTTCATTGAAGATGTGTTTCAAATGTGTTTAGAACCAATATATCAAAAGTTACACTCAAATGAGACAGAATTTCTAGAAGAAACAAACTTCTTAGAACCTTAAGTGCATGTTTAAAATTGGCACATATAATTCTGGTACAGAAGATGCAATTATGGGTGAAAAGTAGCTGGCTGTTGTTTAGAAAACTGTTTCAGTGAAGTTTCATATCTCCCTCTCCTATGGAGAATATAAGAAACATCAAGCATCTCCCACTACTTGGATTGTACTCTTCTCAGGACATGTCTGTAGGAGTGATAGTTCCCACTGGTATAATAGTCTAATGGTGCCAGAGCACTCCTGAAGTAGCATTTGATCACTCTTACTCAGTCTGAGAGTAGCTGAATTCCCAAATCCTGCCTCTGCCTCTGGTTTGTTCTTCCTCTGGCTGCCTGCTCTCCTGCTTCTGGCTGTTCACAGGTTTGGCTTCCAAAGGAGAGAGACGGAGATGGAAAGTGCTTCTGGCTGTGGGATTAGGACACTCGCTAGAGATGTGGGAGGCTTGAAGTCTCTGATGCTGAAAGGGGCCAGCAGACCATGTTTTCTCTGAATGAAGGCTCTAGACTGTGGAGTATAAAGTAGACAAGACCAAATCCACCAGGATAAAAGCAATACCACATTAGTTGATGGTCTGAACACATCTGGCTCTTTAGACTTCTCCATGGAACATGCACAGGTATTTTCTGCCTAAATTAGGGTTACAGGAGATCTCTCTGCAGAACATAGGTACCACAGCTCTTTAAAGGAGGCCTTTTTAACTGGCTACAGGACGTTCTTGGAAGCCATCTAAATAATTTGGCCCTGAAAAACAGACCACCTAGATTTCTGTCCAAGTTCAACGCCGAAGTAGTTTAAACACAGTGGAGCTTATCATATATTTTCTTTACAAAGCCAAGCCAAAGGTATTTGGAAACTAAAACCATGCAATGTTTCTTTCTGCTGAAGAAAACACTGTTTAATAGATATAAATAAATAACCTTAAATTCCCTGCCCTCTTTCATAAAACTACTAATATCTATCTTGTGTTTTGAAATACCAGAGGCTTCCTAAATTTATCGAATACATGAACAAGGGATTGCAACATAACAAAAATGAAAACAAGAGACACTTGAAATGTGATCAAAGTAGGTATGAAAATACATGTTAAAGCAATTATTATAATCAAAAGAATATTAATATCAAACGCACTTGGTCCTAGTGGGTTTACAAATGTTTTAATGATTACATCAAGAAGATTTCAAACTATTGTGGTTCTTTATGCGTTCAGATATTACTGTTGGATTCTGTGAAGGTTTTCTCAGTTCTTGCAGAGGAAATTATAGTAGCACTTCAGTCATCACAAGGTAACCTTCTTAGAGAAGCTATGACATAGATCAGACTATAGATCTAGCCATTTCAACTATTTCAAAACGTACTACGAAACATCAAAAAAATGGTAGTACTTGAGGGAAAGGGGATAAATTTTTTAATGTGTGCTTGGTAAACATGAGACTATTTAACCCTTTTGTTCACTAAGATATTTTAAAAAATATTTTAAAGGAGCAGTGAAGCATGAATCGGGAATAGCTTTCCTTTTAAATGGAGTTAAAGAGCTTAGAATTTAAAAGATCAGACAGATACAGTTGGTCTACAACACGCAGGCAGAGTGAACGGTGTAATAATAGCAAACAGCATATTTCTTTCACATACATGTATTTCTTAATTTGGAATTGCTAAATTAACAGCAAATTTAATCAGAAGTTATTGTAAGGCAAGAGAAGACACTGAACAAAAGTGGGCTAAGGAAAGAGAAGAGATCTTTGGAGATCAAGAATACTTCCTGTAATTTTAATGACAGGACTAAGACTTCCTCTTCTCTGTGCTGTCTATATTCTTCACCCTTTTCTTCACTATATGCCAATTCAGTTTTTATTTACACCTTTCCCTCTTATTCTTCTCTCTCTCCTTTATCCCTCTGAGAGGGAGCTGGAGCCCGCTCCATTAAATTGCATGAATGTCCAGTTAGTTCACTTTGGATTGGATCGTATTTTCTATGTTGCATTTAAGCTGGAAAGCAATTTCTCATGCCTAATAGAGTTGCAGCATGTGGTTTTCATCACATGACGTTTCATCATACCCTCTGATCTCAGTTCAGATACATTGGTAGCCCCATTAACCTTTCCAGTGAATACGTGTCCAATTTCAAGTACTCTTTAGGTAGATTTATATTAAGAATCTATAAACAAGATGAAATTCAAATGAAAGAAAATTATCACGAACTAAAGCACTGAGACAGTGTGTGTGAAATTCAGTGGGCAGCCACCACTGGGCTTTTCGCAGCTCTGATGATGTTTTCTTCTTTCAAATATAATCACATGTGGATAACTTGTATCTGTTTCAGCAAAATAGATGACCTGATCAGATGACAAATGTAAAATGTGCACTGTGATTTATTGTCAAATTTGTTATTAAATATTTTGCCAGTCATCACAAGTAGGATGTTTTTTATGTATAGGAAATCTGAAAGTCCCTAGGAAAAAACCTCAAGTCATAAATTCTTTCCTTTTTAATTACAGGACTCACTGGTAGTCAGGAGCAAGCTCCAACTATATAGGCCCATGGCTATTTTAATTCTCTTAAACCTGTGAGGTAATTTGAAGATATGCTTGTGGAACACGTATTGTTCCTAAGGAAGAAAGAATTTTTAGTTTGGAAAAAAATGTTGATCTTTTTATATTTTACAGTAGTGTATCTATATCAAGGATCTGCTATGTGTTGATTCTGTGCTAGTATCCCAGGTCTAGCTAGTGGTCGTATGTGGCCAACTGGTGGTGGCATGTTGCCCAAAGGGGTTGTGGAGATACATGCATAGAGATATTCAAAAGCCATCTGGACACGGTCCTGGGCAATGGGCTCTAGTTGGCCCTGCTTGATCTGGAGTGTTGGACCAGATAACCTCCAGAGGTCTTTTCCAACCTCAACCATCTTGTGATTCTACAAATGGAATCAGGACAAGGTTATGAAAACTACATTTCTGTTGAGTTCTGCTTACATTGAGGCTTGTTTCTATTCGCAGAGTCTGCTAAAGTGTAACAGTAAGCCTAGACATTGACCGTGTATGTGTAAAATTCTTACATTGGTGCTTCGGAGAAAATAATACATAGAAAAATATTTTAGCCCCCTGAAAGTCATGTGTCAAGTTTAAACTAGTGGAGTGAGTTCTTTATATGTTATTTGGAAATTGATCCCACATATTTTAGAATAGGACAAATGTTACTCTGGAGATGCCTGCTGCATTTTTTTAGTGGGAGGCTATTGACTAAATTTGATTGGATTCCTATGTATTAGGTGGTTAAAGTTAAGTGATTGAATCCTCTGTCATCTGTGTAACAGCCTATTTAAAAGAATGACTGCTTGCTAACATAAATTATCTTTGCCTATTAAAATTTACACATATAGAACCCCTGATAGTATAGTCAAGAAGGGGTGTTTCTTAGTTCATTTCAATACTATAGTAAAAAAGTTGATGGTTAATATCCCTCCTCTGTAGTTCTTCATATTCCTAAATTTAAAGATCAGTTGTGATTGTTTTTCATGTATGGTATGATGGTTGTTTTAAGGAAAACACTTATATGATCAACTGTTCGCATCAATTTAAAGTATGTCTTAGAAGATAATTTTTTTTCTGTATTAGGTTTTTAATAGATGATTAAGTAGCTCTGTTTCAAAGTATAGTTAAGAGCTGGGTTTTATACAATATCTGGCTATTGTAAACCTGAAGTGACAGTGATTCAGCACATGATGCAGAGGAAGTGCCAAATTTTATTTCAATAGGTAAACTGTCTTTGGGGTAATTCAGCAACTTTTTGATTGTGGAAGGTCACTCACACAAAAATATATATAATTAATATTAATGCTAATAGGCATTGTTTAATTACCTAACTATGCATTTACAACAGTTGTTTTGGTTGTGTTTCTCAAGTGCAACTTTATCGTCTTGATGAGCTGAACAGTTAACTAACACGCAGTCCAGGGCCAAACATAATTTTGTTGTGAAAGACACTTTAGTCAAATTCAATTCTGAATTGTACCAACACAGCAGTACACTAGACAAAGAGAATAATTAAAAAACTCACCCTAAAATAAATATCTACAGCCTTGTCAGTTAAATTACTCTTTGGACTCTCATGACTGTATTGAGTTTTTCCATTGATTATGGAAAGCCACCATATGGACTATGGATGACACCTAGCTGAGTTTAGGTGTCTTAATATTGATGGAGTCTCTTCCAAAAAACCTTTTTTAGTCCAGAATCATTCTATAAACCTATATTTCTTTCCATGGGGGTGATGACATAAATGATCTCAGATCTGGAAATCTAGACCATAGACATCTAAATCTGTACAGATTGATTAACCTTTTAATTCTATTTCATTTAAATGCCAATGTTGCTGAGCCTTTGCATGTAATGTTGCTTTATTAAAGTCTTCAACATTGTTATATGTAAGAAGTGTTTATAAACAAATGCAAGCTTTCAGAAATACAGTAGTGTGTTTCTCTGTAGATCAAGCAAAATGCTTCCATTCTGCTGTACTGCTTAGGGTTTCGTTTTTGCAAAGAGGTGATATGGATAGGACTGTTCTCAGGTAAGCTATTTCTGTCCTTTCCTAGGAGATTCTTGTAGAAATTTAATTGGGCCCAAGGTTGGCCAGACATATTAAATCCCCAAGGTGTCATAGGCTCAGTCCTCAAAAAGATCCTGTTGTAGCCTGGTGAACTTTGAGGGATACCTAAGGGACAGCTGCAAGTGAAAATATAAGGAAGAAGTTTGATGCATCTTGAGACAAAGCAGCAGGCATCTCTAGATGTATACAAAATAGGTTTTTTTCTTTGCTCCACACATTTCCTAACAAGATGAAATATTTGGATATCACTCCACTATAAATGGTAGAAAGATGCCCAGTACTCATACACTGCACATTGTGTCTCTCTCTCTCTATTGTTATATATTTATTTAGTATCTGTTTACATAGCAAAGGAAATTCCAATTTTAATTCAATATTTGCATAAGCTTTTATGTTGAAATTGTTTTCACTAACCTCCTATTAGAAAAGGAGAATTTTGTTAGATAAGTGACTACCTTGCTGATGATTTGCCTGCAAAATGTAACTATAGCATCAGGATGCAATTCATCTCACCTACCTTTAGGTATTTGCAGTATAGATAACTATTAGCTAATGTTACCCTACACTCCTTTTATAGTCAGTAGAGAAAAAATGGACACTTCCAGAAAGACGTTCATCTGATCTAATTTAAACATCTACTTTAGGGTAAGAATAGCTCCTTAAAAAGCCCTGTTTCTGCTTATTGCTCATGTAAGGAGCCATGG
This sequence comes from Pelecanoides urinatrix, assembly GCA_013400755.1. Classification (NCBI taxonomy): domain Eukaryota; kingdom Metazoa; phylum Chordata; class Aves; order Procellariiformes; family Procellariidae; genus Pelecanoides; species Pelecanoides urinatrix. The sequence goes on along the minus strand of VZTQ01011783.1, from coordinate 148,616 downwards.
GTGTTTAGCTCAGAACTGTCTGTATGGTATCTAAACACCCAGATTTAGACAGATGCATCCCACCATCAGTCTTTTAAAATTATTGACTGGTTCTGCTGAAAATTGAGATGCAGAACTAAACTGGCTGCAGTAGAGGCTTAATTCAGTGACTTGGAAAGTAGCAAATGAGAAATTTCAAAATGGGAGCAATGTATTGCAGCATTTACTGCCTTTTAATGGCACAATGCATTTACTCCTCTGTTCATGATTTAAATATGTTTATCTTTCTTGCACATTTATGCATCCTGAATTGTCAGATTATTTCTGTTTATTACAATGTGCCCTGAGCTTTTTCTCCCCCCAGTGGTTCTTTTGGTCACATCTTTCAAACACCTAAAAAGGAAGCTCGTGAGAACATTCCCTCACCCTGGCATTAAACGCAGCAGTGTAAAGTATGGAGCTATTGATTGCTTATAACTGCATCTTTTGAACATTCAGAGCCATTGTGTTCACAACATGATGAATGCACTTGCAGATGGCTTTGTCTGTAGTGATCGTAAACTCTAGCTAATGGCTGAATTAATCTATAGTAAATGAATAATATCCTTTCTGGCTGTTCCAGGGAATAAACTACTTGTCGCCTTTTTTCTGCTTCAAAAAAAAGTAGTCGTAATTCAAGCAAGTACATGTGTCAGCTTCCCAAAATGTGGAAGAGTGCCTTGTATAAATAAAAGGATTCACTTCTAAAGCCATTATTTGAAGAGTTTCAGGAATAGAAAATAAGCTGACATCCAAATAAGCATTTCATCTTCTGAAGTGAAAGCAAGTTTTTTCACATGCATACTATGAAAAATTAAAAGGACACAGATTTTTGTGTGTGAGAGGCGAGAGCTTTCAGAAATATTCCTGAATTTTCTCTTTTTTTCTTAATTCATCAGTGGAGTTCCTTTCTTTTTTGCCAAAACAAGCAAGCAAAAACCAATCTCAGAAAGAGCTGAAGGAGACTGGTGAAATCCCACCTGCAAGGTTAACTGACTTTAAAACAAACAAACAATTTAGCAGGCTTCTAAATCTAGAGAAAACCAAATTAAAATCGGGCTTTCTCGGTTTCCCTGAATGGTCAAAAAAAAGGAGAGCAGTCATCATAGATTCTTTGGCTGTTCTGTCCTTCTTACCTCTCTTTTTCTCTCCATTCCTCCTGAGCTCAAAGGAGAACAAACACTTAATTGTGACCTTTCAGGCTTTAGTCAATGCGGTTTGGTTTTTTTGTTACTTTACTGCCCAGTAATTGTTTCTGCTGTACCTACCCCAAATAAACAAACAAATCCTGGTAGTGACACTCTGCGATCTCACTCTCCAACACCCCTGCTATCCAATGCAGTTTGGAGCAACGCAGAATCTTCCCTGGGTCCGTGTTACTGGTTTTGCTTCATTCATAGAAAGTTAAATGGCTCCAAAGCCAGTGTCACCGTGTGGGATGGGAGGGGAAAGTGTGCACCACAGGATCTTTCCCTTAGCAGCCCGAATGAGTGGCAGCTCGAAAAGCCAGGACTAGCAAAATTTACTTTACAGATTTAATACTTGCTACTATTTTGATGCAGAGAGCATCACATTATGTACTGAATGGTATGAGAACTCCAAAGAAAAAATCCTGCATATTTGCTTTTTTGCTCATGTTCATTATCACTAATCAGTGACTATACTGCTTTCGCAACTGCCTTGTGCTCTTGTTCCCAGTATGATAGCACTGACAACACAAATAGCTGTGGCTGGTTGAATTAGCAAGATTGCAGGGCATGTTACTGGCTGTTGCATCATACTGCTGCTCCTCTATTTAAATGACTGAGTGACAGAATTTGTTTCTTGTCTGTTTCTTAAGATACTTTCCAGTTATAAAAGGAAGTATGTTAGGAGATATTTTTCATGTCAGATTTTCATCACAGGCCTTTAAATATCCCAGTATCCCACTAAGATTTTCTGGCATTGGATTTGACAACACATGCATTCTTGCAGAGTATATCAGTTGGGATTTAGTGGTTATACTGGCTATTACGCTTTGTTTGTTTGTTTGCTTTTTATCACATGGAATTCTGATGTGAAATCCCACTTTTTGAGAACGGGAAGGATTCCATTTGATATTCTACAATTGCTGTTGACTTCATTACATGTAGTAATGCGTGTTGAAGGAAATGCCAGTTGTGAAACAAATGGCTAAAGTTTAAATTTTAAATTTAAATTATAGTGTGTATTCATCTATAAAGTGTGCATTAAAGTTGGATTACTTTCAAAAAACCTTACAGATACATAGAGATGTGCCTGTCATCAGCGTGGGAAAGTTTGACANTCACCATCTGACACTGTACTGTGATTTTTTTTTGCATATTTTTGTAAATTTTACATAACTATATTAAAAAATATATACACATGCATTGAAATTCAGATTACCCATACTCTACTAAAATTGGGATCTAGGTAGGCACCTCAACTTGAAAGAGAAATTCAGGATCCTGTCCTCAGACACTACCTACTCTGGTAACACTTCTAGTTCTTTAGCTCCTGCAGTTGGACTAAACATCTAAACTTGCATGTGCTCAGAAACGTTTGGCTCTGAGAAAACGGGCACCACCTCCCACCTTTACTCCGATATAGAAACCGAGTAGGAAGAGACACAGACTCCACCTAAATCCCCAATCTCTTAAGCATATTCAGACTATATTTAATACATTGATAATATTAAGTTCTGCAAAAAACAAACAGAGCTGTGCATTCTCATTCATGCTGTTTTGCAGAACTTCTTTATAATTACAGTATTTTTCTGTTTAAGTACTTTTTTTAAAGCAAAGCCTGAGGTTTTAGATCTTAGACTGAATTGATTCAGAACACAGAACAAGCACTGGTCAGAATGTGAATAAAAAGAGGCTCTTTTTTGCTGACATTAGTAATAAGATTCTGACTGAGGAGTGCAAGACAGTAGTCTAGCCACCACAGCCAATTTGTCCTGTCCCTTCTGTAGGACTACTGAACTATTAATCTGTCACCTCTTGAATTATTGCAACTCACAGTGGAAAATTTTAAATTAACTACAAGTTTTTGTTCGCTTTAAAAAGCTGGGTAGTAACCTGTGATGATTTTGGAGCTGACGGTCACTTCAGATGTCCCTGTAG
>VZTQ01011783.1:128917-145013 GCA_013400755.1 Pelecanoides urinatrix | reverse complement strand
AACCTTACAGATACATAGAGATGTGCCTGTCATCAGCGTGGGAAAGTTTGACAGTCCTTTGACCTGTTTGACATGACATTTTCAACACACCTCCTGGTCACAGGAGTTAACTGTTTTCATGTTCACCTTGGTTGGCAATAGATTTATATAGCAGTAGCACAAACATTACTGAAATTGAAATACAAGCCAGTTAATATCACCTAAACAAGACATTAGAAATATGGCTTTAGTGTACTCAGAGATTATTCTGACCAAAAGTATCAGAGGGTTTTTTGAAAAATTCTTAATTATTCTTAGTTGACTTCTTGAAATGTTTTTTTGATTTCAGCTAAGAAGAATTTCTGTCTTACAGCTTGTATGGAAAATTTTATGCTAAGTTGTTTTAACGTTTTGTCTCAAGGAATCTCAGTTGAGTCGGTTTTCTGTTACTTAAGATGTATTTCAAGGAATACAAAAGCAGTGTGAAAATTACTTCTCATAACCTCAGTTACCTTTGAAAATTTGATATTATGAACAATTATAAAGCGGTGAAAAAAGAAAACAATGCAAATTAGGCACTTTGCATTGCTAGTGGTGGTTTTCAGCATGAAGTCTGGTTTGAGTGTTCTCCATAGTTAAATGTATATTTTACTTTATCGTTATGTATAATGAAGTGTGAGATTATTTATAATTTTTTTCAAATGCCTAAAAATGATTGTATTTCTGTTTGTAAACCTATTTACTAGTTCTATCAACAACACTGCAGTTTTCAAAATGGTANGGACAGTAGTCTAGCCACCACAGCCAATTTGTCCTGTCCCTTCTGTAGGACTACTGAACTATTAATCTGTCACCTCTTGAATTATTGCAACTCACAGTGGAAAATTTTAAATTAACTACAAGTTTTTGTTCGCTTTAAAAAGCTGGGTAGTAACCTGTGATGATTTTGGAGCTGACGGTCACTTCAGATGTCCCTGTAGTGAGGGTGGACAGACAGTTGAAAGCAGAAAGCCATTACTGCAAATACAGTCAGGGTGGAAGACACCCGTATCCACCTGAGCAAGTATGTTTTCAAGCAACAGAGGAAAGTTCTCAAGCATTTTCTGTTTCACAAGCTGTTGGGTAGGCATAGTTCCTAAGAATGACCGAAGGCAGAAGAGGGACAAAGATCTGATCATGGGGTATATTTCGGTGAGCTGGGATTCCTTCCCTGTGTCAAGTTCCTGAGAGGGAAGCTGTCATGCAGCCAGTTTCTATTCTCAGAAACGGAGATACAAAGCTCATACCCAAGAGTGCCTGCTAACCTTGCTCTGAATGAACAGGAGTGATTTGCTTGAGCACTGTCTCCAAAACACGGGGGAACACTGAGGATACGCGGTGTCAAAGGACACCCTGAATGCTACTGCAAGATTATTTTTTTTCTCCCTGTTAAATTCAATGGTAACTTTCTTATTCAGTGTAGAGGTGGTCAGCTTGGATTCCTGAAAATGTACTTTTCATTGATTGACCACCCCAGTTAAGAAGCACCTAATAAACACAAGTGGAATTTTTTCTTTAATATATAATCTAAAAAGTCCTTAAAGATTACTTTTAGTAATGGAGATGGCATATGTAACATACACAGTGGTTTTATTGACGAGTTTCAAGCACTTCAATTTTAGCTGAGTAACTAGTGAAGGATTCTTCAGTCAGAAAGATGTTCAAGTCACACGAAGTACAGAAGAATGAACCCTCTATGTATTCTACACTCCTTACATAAATATTCTGTATACGTATATGTGTATCTATTATATGGGTTTAAGTTCATCCTCTTTAACTCGAACGTGATTGAAAACATTCACAAATGCTTCTGAATGTGTAACCTGTGTATTAATGAGGTGTTTTCTCTAGGTATGTTGGCTAACACTAATTTAAAGTTTGGAGAAGATCTCCTTTCTTGTGAGCCCTGGAAGGGGCTGGGTGGAACACATAGTCATCGGAACAAAATACAATAAAGGGTCGTTGTTGTTTGGGGTTACCTTGCAACACAGTTTTGAGACTTCAGTCCTCTCCTCTCAGTGCTGCCCTTAGAGAATCAGCTCTTGAGACATTTCCTTTCTTTGCTTTCTACTGTGGGGAACTTCCCTGGTGACACAGGAAATGTAAGCGGGAAAACTTTACTGTCGTAGGCTTTAGGTTTTTTTACTTGTTTTATTCTAATTCCTGATGTATAAACAGATGCAAAACACTTTGTAAATTGAATAGGAGCAGCCTAGGAGCATACCTAGAATGTTTCCAGTTATCTAAGCATCTCGAAGAGTCTAATGCTATTTTATGTATTTTTATACCATGAAAAAATCACTAAGCATGTTTTATTTTAATATATTTCTAAAATACTATCTGTATAAGTAAAATATTCTATAACAACTTAATAATTTACAAAAGACTTTTAAAATTCATCTATAGTATCTACATGTCAGATTCACAGAACATGCTCTTCATCTCTGCAAATTAAAGGGCTGAGAATATGGACACTTAGAGCCTGATTTAGTTAAAATTATCCCCTGCAGCAGTGGGTGGGTATCAGTTCTTCACAGCTGAGAATGATTTTTGTAATTGTGCAGCACTCAGCAGCTGCAAAATCCCTGAGGATGCATCTTACTCCTCTTTCAGGAACAACCTGGGTTTGCCCTGCCTGGCACAAGCAGTTTGACCCCTCATCTCTTCTTATATCAATCTTGATTTGGGTTTCTGGAGATGCTTAGTTTCCTCAAGTCCTCCAATATTTTCACTTCTTCAGAGGAAACTTTTAGAGGCTACAAGAAATGCATAAGAATTGTCTCCTTACTGATGACAGATCCATTTAGAACGACTCAACGAACGTTTAAATAATGTATATTCTATAGCTGCCTCTGCATTTATGAAGATAGTTTTCTGAAACATTGCCATCTAGTGGCAATTTACACGTGGAGCCGATTATGTGACGCTTAATGCTTACTTCATGCTGTATTTTCTTAATGTTTCCTTCAGTGGCAAATAGTGATACCTTATAGGTATATTTGAAAGAGGGAAAAAAAAAAGGCAATTATGAGAAAATAAGAGTCATATTACTAATTTTAGCAGACAAAAAATCAAGGAAACATTTACCTGCTTTAAAATTGGCTTTATTTCTAAGTAAAATGTTATTCAGCTTTTCAATTAAATATTAAGCAGACATTTAAAAGCACTAAACCTAAACCTGTATTCATATAAGATTACACATCTATTTTTCTGAAAAGAGCCTGAAGATAGGAACTTTTAAATAGGTCTGACATATTCGTCTGATCAATTGGAGTAACAACATTGTGTTACTCGCTTGTGGGCAAATTTTAAAATATCAACTTCTTGATGCTGATGATTCACAAATATGTTTAAAACATGATTAAATAATTGGTTACTCTTATTTCAAAGGAAATGATCATTCTTCCAGGAGTTTTGACTCATCTGTTCCCACTAATTAAAATTATGTGAACTGAAAATACTGTTGTTAATCACAGAAAAGAAATTTGACTCATTTTAACAAATACAATTAGTTCTGATGAATGTTAATATCAGAAGTGATAAAGCTATCTCATCAGAAATGTATTTAAGTATAATTATAAATGACAGAATCTTTGCACAGGTTTTGTCTTGTGCACATTTATGCGCATTTTACATGCCCAAGTGCGCATGTACTCCTAAGCTCATGCACATATATCATTATTTATGTTCATTTGTGCTGTGAAAATGCCTGAATATTCAATGTAATAATTAAGATACTAACAATTACCCATTCAAATTTCATTCTTTTAGATAATGAAAGATTTATTCTCCAGTCCTACAGTAATTCTGTCTGTGACAGCCTTTGCAAAGCTCATTCGAGAATCAATGCCAGGAAGGCTTGGACTGATTAAAAATGAAGGGAAAATTAANTATTTACTTAAAAGTATATTAATAAAGTATTGATGCAAATATTCTAGGCAGCTTAACAAAAATGAAAATATACTGTCAGTATAGTGCCAAGCACTCACAATATAAAATTATTACTCATAATACAAGTACACAATAACAAGGGTATGCACGACATCATAATCTTTGTTACTTAAAAGGTTTGAAATATTTATGCTGCCACCAACATACCTTAATATTATTTAGACAATACATTGACATGAGTATCTTGAAGCTTCCTATTAGCATTTATATAAATCAGTCAATAGTGTCTATCATTCACTGCTCATTGTGGTAAGGAGAATGTCAGGGTATTAATATGAAGTGACTTAGCCATGGGTTGTGCTGAGGGAAGTATATACTCTCTCTGTAAATACAGTTTAATTCAGGTGAAAACGGGGAAGATGAAAAATGGCTTGAGAACAAATATGTCTCTGATATGGAAAGAAGAGGAAATAGATTTCTGACTCATGACAGGTGAAATAGGTAACGGGGTATGTGAATGGGGATAAAGAAAAAGGAGCAGCAGTAATGCAGGATGTTCAAGATAAAGATAAAAAATGCAAGTTTCAATGATTTGAAACTTAAGAAAGCACATCCAGAAGGTGACTCAAAACAAGTCAAGGAGTTAATAGTGGCACATAGCAGACAATGTTCACTGGGAGGGATTTAAGGCCAATAGAGACANCTCTTTCAGGAACAACCTGGGTTTGCCCTGCCTGGCACAAGCAGTTTGACCCCTCATCTCTTCTTATATCAATCTTGATTTGGGTTTCTGGAGATGCTTAGTTTCCTCAAGTCCTCCAATATTTTCACTTCTTCAGAGGAAACTTTTAGAGGCTACAAGAAATGCATAAGAATTGTCTCCTTACTGATGACAGATCCATTTAGAACGACTCAACGAACGTTTAAATAATGTATATTCTATAGCTGCCTCTGCATTTATGAAGATAGTTTTCTGAAACATTGCCATCTAGTGGCAATTTACACGTGGAGCCGATTATGTGGCGCTTAATGCTTACTTCATGCTGTATTTTCTTAATGTTTCCTTCAGTGGCAAATAGTGATACCTTATAGGTATATTTGAAAGAGGGAAAAAAAAAAGGCAATTATGAGAAAATAAGAGTCATATTACTAATTTTAGCAGACAAAAAATCAAGGAAACATTTACCTGCTTTAAAATTGGCTTTATTTCTAAGTAAAATGTTATTCAGCTTTTCAATTAAATATTAAGCAGACATTTAAAAGCACTAAACCTAAACCTGTATTCATATAAGATTACACATCTATTTTTCTGAAAAGAGCCTGAAGATAGGAACTTTTAAATAGGTCTGACATATTCGTCTGATCAATTGGAGTAACAACATTGTGTTACTCGCTTGTGGGCAAATTTTAAAATATCAACTTCTTGATGCTGATGATTCACAAATATGTTTAAAACATGATTAAATAATTGGTTACTCTTATTTCAAAGGAAATGATCATTCTTCCAGGAGTTTTGACTCATCTGTTCCCACTAATTAAAATTATGTGAACTGAAAATACTGTTGTTAATCACAGAAAAGAAATTTGACTCATTTTAACAAATACAATTAGTTCTGATGAATGTTAATATCAGAAGTGATAAAGCTATCTCATCAGAAATGTATTTAAGTATAATTATAAATGACAGAATCTTTGCACAGGTTTTGTCTTGTGCACATTTATGCGCATTTTACATGCCCAAGTGCGCATGTACTCCTAAGCTCATGCACATATATCATTATTTATGTTCATTTGTGCTGTGAAAATGCCTGAATATTCAATGTAATAATTAAGATACTAACAATTACCCATTCAAATTTCATTCTTTTAGATAATGAAAGATTTATTCTCCAGTCCTACAGTAATTCTGTCTGTGACAGCCTTTGCAAAGCTCATTCGAGAATCAATGCCAGGAAGGCTTGGACTGATTAAAAATGAAGGGAAAATTAAAAATTTGAATCTAAATGTAGAGTATTGTATGGCTTGCTCAGATTTCTAACTTCGATCTTTAAATGTCAAATGTGTTAGAAACCTGGATTAACTGGAGCATCCCTGCTATATTTAGATATATAACAAGATCAATAGTGGGTGTGACAGAAATATTGGTAACATACACTTGGTAACACATTGTTTGATGATTGTGGACTGTTTTCTTTATTGGCCTCAGGCATTTATATCTAGTCTTTAAAAATAAGATATCTGAAAATACATCCATGTGTGGAATGGCATTTCAGAAATTCATAACTGCTAGCATGGTTACAAGTTTGAATTACAATCAGTTTTTAAGGACTTAAACCCTATTAGAAGCCTATGTATTTCTTCATTAACCATTGGGTATCTCATCGTGAGATTGCCCTTACCTCTCTGCCAGGATAGCAGTAATGTGAATAGCACAAAGGTGTCTTTGACATGGGTGTGGGATGACAACATTATTTGTTGTAGCAAAGTCAAATGTGAACAACATGACTCACCCAATCCTGTCCCCAAGACAGCATAATAAACTACTATTTTGTCATCTGTGTAGCATCAAATAACTGCACAGATTTCAGCAGAAATATGGATTTCAGTTAAATTTAGTAGAATGACATGCAGATAGAGGAATGTATGCTGATAGATATAGATTATCTATTAATATTTTGACTAGGGTGGCTGTGTGCTGTAACTAATATTAAACATGAANGAAAAAGGAGCAGCAGTAATGCAGGAGGTTCAAGATAAAGATAAAAAATGCAAGTTTCAATGATTTGAAACTTAAGAAAGCACATCCAGAAGGTGACTCAAAACAAGTCAAGGAGTTAATAGTGGCACATAGCAGACAATGTTCACTGGGAGGGATTTAAGGCCAATAGAGACAATAGTGTGGGGGAAAGGCATGCAGTATAAGGTAAACAACTGCGTTCCTCAGACAGAATGTGAAGGGAACTGATTTGTGAACTTCTGAGTAATTTTCTGTTGATGTCTTCTGAAGCCAGGAATCATCTTTCCTGTGGATTTTAAGTTCAAGATAATGCAGAAAACCAGGTAGCTATGTATGCACATAGTATGATTTTAATGTTCCATGCTGGAATACACAGGTAAATGCTGGAAAACGTAAGTGTTAAAATCCTCGCTAAAGTGTTGTTTAACCTTGGTGTTGTTTATTGTAGGAACATTAATAGTCTAACTGAGAGTTAGAAGTATTCTTCTGAGTGTGTATGTTGCCATATGATCTTAAATTTTCCATGCTGTAGCTACTACCTGCTTGTGTCTGGAAACCAGGCATATGTTTTAGGTAATGGGAGAAAAGTTGGACAGCTGAAAATTAAAATTGAAGAGGAAATAATATCCTGTGATTATAATAATGCTCTGAGTTATTATTTGGCAAGAGAGGAGTTTCTCAGCTTTATAGCTTCTGCTTTTGGCTTAAAACAATATTTTGCAAGGTGGAATTATGAGTGCAGGACACATGATGTTGAGTATATGTTCTCAGATTGCCTTCACAACTTTCAGATCACCCAAGTCAGCATATGTTGGCTGTGCCTGCACTTTCTTTCCAAGACTATTATTTTGACTTGTTTCTCCTGGCCGGTCTATTTGGAGGATGTTTCAGTGAGTCTTTTACGAGATTCCTGATGCAGTCTTTTCCGTAACAGTTTGAAAATAGCAGTCTCAAATCTTCTAAATCTGATCAGATGTTGAATGTATAAAACATTCACTCCCAGGAATGAAGAAAGAGCTCTCTAACTGCTACTACGTTCTTATATAGCCAATGCGAATGCTCAGAGAAATGTTTCAGGTGACCATAACCAAATTACTTCTCTTTCACCCCCGAACTCTAATGTTAATCTTAAGATATTGAGCATTTCCTGAAAGATTTTTGGATTGTGCTGACATGAAAGATCAAAATTTTATTGACTTGTGCTCCTGGAAACTTTTCTTCATTTCTCAACATTCCTTAGCTAACTTGTTAAGATTGTACTCCTAGATCTCTTATTTCTTCACTTATTATTGTTACTCTTGGAACAATTTTTTTTCAGATAATTTGAATTTTTTATATCGTCTCTCTAATGATCCAAAGGTACTTAAATGACTTCATTTTTCCAAATCCTTCCCCTCTAGATTTTTGCAGTCCCCCAAAACAAGCTAGTCTAATCCTTGTATCAAGTGAATGTAGGACATGGGGAAAGAAGAGAGCCCCAGCTCTGACGTCAGGCACTGCAGACAACCTCTTTACGAGAGTGAGGGTGTATGCATGTAGTGATAAAACATCCACGTGTTCATATTTCAAAAGAAAACCAACTGACACCTGCCCCCAAAACATGAAGACTTCTAACTAGTCAATTTAAAAAGAATAATCCAAATCACTTGAAAAAATATTAGATATGAAAAAGCAACAAGAAATGTTCTAACATGAGCCTTCAGCTTATAAATCATTTTGAACAGCAGGAAATGAGGAAGATAAGAACTAAGATAAAAACTAATGCTAAAACCGAAGAAGAAGAATATATTAATTTCCATTAAGACAAGTTGTAGTTGAGATATAATCTCTCTTTACAAGATACGGAGATTTCATTTTCTTCCTAAACAGATCTCAAAAAACACATGTATGCTGAAAACCCGACTGAAAATATTTAGGGGGACAGACAGAAGTTACAAGAGCAAATTTGGTGAGAAAAGGGGTCCCCCTCCAGGCTATGGTTTGCTAGCACCCTTGTACTGTTGACACAAGGTTACTGTAGTTCCCTTTTTGGATGCTGCTCAGATCCTCCAGCACTCAAAGCGAGGTTTGCATCCAAAGAACTGAGCTTCTATTCACATATCTGGAACAGCAGTATTGTTATTATGCTCCCTTCATGGTTTTCCCTGTGCCAGTCCAGCAGAAAGCTACAGAACTGAATCAGAATTGCATTTGGCTTCCTCGGTAATCCCGACAGAGTAGGCCCTGTCCCTGAAGTTGCACTTGAAGTATTGCTTGTTTGTGTTCATGAAAAGGAGCGGAGAAAGACAGTCATCCTTAGAAGAGAAAGTGCATTGTATTCTCTACAAGCTTCAGCCGTCGGGAAGTCATTTTAAGTTTTCTGCAATTTCTGCATACTGTTTTCAAAGATGCTTACACAATTTTTGGACAAATACTTGGAAGTGTTTGAATTACTGTAAAATTTTCTGTACTAAATAGATAAAGCATCTAAAAATAGGTAATGTGTAGCAGATGTAGCGCTGCATGTAAACAGTATTTTTATAAATAGTTATATAAGAGTACAGCTGTAAAAATTGCCAGCTTGTGAAGTTGTGTTAAAATACTGGAAAAAATATGACAATTTTTCATATATTTATACCACATCTCTTTGTAGATATCTTTCTGGTTGTAAATTTCTTATGAGCTTTTGAAGACTGGTATTATATAATGTTTCTCAGAATTTTCTAGAGTTTTGATAACCTTTCTGAGGCCAATTCACTGAGTAATTCTTCTTTCAGGGGAACCCACTGCCATTTGTTTTCCTATATTTTTGCAGCTTTTTTAAAAGAAATGTGGAGGAAGTCTTCCACAGAAAATTTTCTGAAGTGTTCCTTTGGAAAGCTCTTCCCTTTTTTTTCTCTTCCCCTGAATAAGTGCAGCAAGCTATTGTCTGCCGTACTACCTGCTTTTCATTTCCTAATGCATATTGGTATTTCATAAAGGTTCAAGGCAGTCACTCACAAGGTGACACAGGGAACCAGCATAATAGTGGCTAGCAGCCTTTCCTAACTTAATTTAAGTTAGTGAATGAAAAATATTGCACCCAGATGAAACATCAGTTTAAACTGGTCAGAGGTAGAATGTTATTGCTCAGACTGAAATTTGAGGAAACTCCCACCCAAAAGTGGCCAGCTTGGCACAAGTTACCACAAACTCACTTTTTGCTCAGGGTGCAGTTCATATAATCTAACTTAGATAGCCAGAATTTAAGGTGTCTAAGTCTAACCTAGTCAACATGAACCTGTTCTCGCAGTTACAGGGATTTCAGCTGCAGAGTGCTTAGAGAAACTCTAAAAATTGATAAGAGTTGATACTCAAGCCAGAATTACTGTACACAGCAAAGTCATGGTATTAAACTTGGATTTCTTACAGCCATGCAGGGAAAAGGGAGTAATGAATATTGCTGGAGGCTTCAGGAANTGTGAAATATGAATAAATTATGTGTGAATTTGAGAGGTAAAATATAATAGCACTCTAGATTTCAGATTTTATTTTCATTATTCAAGTTTGAGATTCATTTAAAGACAAGCAGCAGTCAAATTATACATGATTTTAATAAAATCTTCATACAGTATGTCACCTTTGCAATCTGTATAGGCCTTAATTCCACTTGCAAAACCTGTTCTCGCAGTTACAGGGATTTCAGCTGCAGAGTGCTTAGAGAAACTCTAAAAATTGATAAGAGTTGATACTCAAGCCAGAATTACTGTACACAGCAAAGTCATGGTATTAAACTTGGATTTCTTACAGCCATGCAGGGAAAAGGGAGTAATGAATATTGCTGGAGGCTTCAGGAACCATCCTTTGTATTTCTAAATAACTTCAGTTTCAAACTCTGTTTTCCTCAAAAATTTGCAATGCTTTTAGCTGTAGGGGGACTGTTGCTGGTATGGAAAGAATTGTTGTTCATTATTGAGATTTTGTTGACCCCTTAAAAAAAAAAAACAACACCAAAACAGTACTTTTCTAAAGTCAGATTTTCCATTATAAAAGCCTTCTTGACTCTTCTTAATATTGATGCAAATGTCCCTTAGACATATTTAGTATAGTTTCTGCTCCTTTGTCCAGTGCCAGTGTCAGGGTTACAGGCTTGCAATACCCTGGATCTTCCCCAGAACCCTTTTAAGTGAAATGGCTTGACATTTGCCACACACAGTTATTCAGCTATTTCATCCTTGAGATATATAGGAACCATTAAATCCTGTGTATACCATTTAATCTTAGTGATGTTCTGCTGCTAATTTTGTCAGCTTNCCTTTCCTAACTTAATTTAAGTTAGTGAATGAAAAATATTGCACCCAGATGAAACATCATTTTAAACTGGTCAGAGGTAGAATGTTATTGCTCAGACTGAAATTTGAGGAAACTCCCACCCAAAAGTGGCCAGCTTGGCACAAGGTACCACAAACTCACTTTTTGCTCAGGGTGCAGTTCATATAATCTAACTTAGATAGCCAGAATTTAAGGTGTCTAAGTCTAACCTAGTCAACATGAACCTCCTGAAAGGTAATTCTTTTCATCTTAAAGCAGGTGTCTGAAATAGGCAGGATCGATCTCTGTAGGGATCTATATCCTTACATTGACAAACAGCCTACAAAGACATTTGATTTGAAAGTTTAAATTACATCAAGTTAACCATATTTCCAAATAACCGAATTTTCTCTACTACGGAAGTTCCAGTAATTCTCTTTTCAGTAGGAAAGCTCTATTTAGTTTTTGTTTCACTGGGTATTAAGCGGGGGGTTGTAATAAAATTAATGCAATCTTTTTCTTTCTTCTTTTGTCAGTAGTGTTTGTGTCTTGGGGACATTGTAGCAGCTTCTGCCTTAAGTGCACCAGAGGGCAGTAGGGAAGATGCCAGGTGCTACTGAGTTATAAAATAGGTGCTAGACAGTATCTCTGGACAAAATCTCAGTCAGAGGACAAAGCACAATACCAGTGCAATGCAGAATGAAAGAATTACTAACTCTTAAAGATGTGCAATAGATAAGAAACCATATTCTCTGAAAAAAATATTTTGGCTAGAAGTTTGCCAATGAACTGTCAAACCTAATTCATGATGGCAACTGATTTTACAGCATTGTAAGTCTGANTGATTCTATGATTCTATGCTATAAGTCATCCTTTGCAGTAGACCTAACGTTTCTTTAGGTCATTGTGCGTGTTGGGTTTGTTAGCAGGAGATCTTTTCCAATTCAATATATTCAGCTTTATATGTTGAGGGTTAAAGGCTGTTACCTGTGAAATATGAATAAATTATGTGTGAATTTGAGAGGTAAAATATAATAGCACTCTAGATTTCAGATTTTATTTTCATTATTCAAGTTTGAGATTCATTTAAAGACAAGCAGCAGTCAAATTATACATGATTTTAATAAAATCTTCATACAGTATGTCACCTTTGCAATCTGTATAGGCCTTAATTCCACTTGCAACCATTTAATCTTAGTGATGTTCTGCTGCTAATTTTGTCAGCTTGTTCTGTAATCCCTTCTACAGTCAATTTTGTTTTAGATGGATCCTCTGGTGAATCCCCGTGCAAAAAATGGTATTGAGGTTGGAATCTCCCCATTTTTTTCAAAGCAGACATTGATGCCAAGAAGTCATTTAGCTCCTGTGCAATTGCACGTCCTTTCTAAGTGTTCCTTTCATACCCTGATCATTAAAAGGACCTGCAGGCTCCCTGCCAGGCTTTCTGATCTCGAAAAGTCTTGAAAAAAAGACTTATTATTACCTCTGAATCTCTTTTACTAGCTATTGCTCAAATTTATTTTTTGGTCTGCCTTATCTGCCACAGTTATTTTCTTCATTTAAACTCAGCTTCGGCTTTTTTAAAATGCCTTCCTTCTTCTAATAACCTCCTTTACCCTGCTAGTTCACCAGGCTTTTCAGTCCTTTTGTGCCTTTTCAGTCTATTCTAAAGAGGTGGTGCGCATTGGCACTATGTTTCCAATGTGGTTTCTTTATGAATAAACTCCATGCTGTCATGAAAGATTTAATTTTCCAGGTTGCCCCTTTTGGTTTCTTTTTGATGAGCTTTCTCTTTTTTAAACATTGTCTCTTTCTGAAATTAAATACCTCTATGGAATCCCTAGCCTTGTTCTGCATCTGCATTAGTATTGTGTCTAAGTCCATTAAGGTAGAAATATTGACACTTAATGATGTTAACAATAGCAATGTATTTTAACTACTGCACAAACACCATAGGAGAAATAGCAATATAGTTAATTACGCAACTTTGGCATGTTAGTCTCATCTGGCACAGAGCATTTCCATAACTGCAGTGTTTCTTTCATGTGTCAGGTGGAATAACATGCTACTGTGTCTCTTTGTTTAAATTTTTCCCATTATAACCTCCTGTAACTGATGATTACTGCCTGATTGATTGACGGATTGATTAATGGTCAATTTCAGATTTTCCAGTGGACCAGCCGAGATGAGGAAGGAGTCTTGACAGGGTGACTGTTACCTTCCTGTCTTTTCCTCTCAGAGATTGATTGCATCTCTGCTGCACAAACCATGGTTTATAAGTCCTCTGATCCCTCTCTTCCACTTCTGATTATGGTTTTCAATTTAGTTTTAGCTTAACAGCCTGTCAGCCAAATTCACTGGCATGTTCTTGAGGCTTAAAGTGCTTTCAGCCTTTGGCTCTGGTTATCTATTGAAATGGTCAGCAAACAACTGAATTGAATAGAATTCCACCACCATGCAAATGCATGAAGTAAAAGATATGTGATTGAAAAACTTAAGTACCCCTTCAGTCACCTGAATACTGGTGTTCGTGAGCATTAGAACAAATTACAGCACAATGCTAAAAAAGCAGCAAGTAAATTCAAGTGAAAAAATAGTGTTTCCAATAATCCATTTTTCATTGGATTTTAGAAAATGAGGGGTAAAGGTCTCTTGTATATTAACTATAGTGCCATGTGATTGGTATTCTTTATCAGTTGCTGAGCAACGGGCATACTCTGAATTTTTAAACTCATTAGCAAGCTGAACAGGCTGGCATTTGGCAGATGTTATTTGATTTTGTTTGGATGCAAGTCAATGGGGGAGACAGGAGAGACATTGAGCTCATTGTGTTATCTTGCTTCTCTTATTAAATTCTCATAATATTTTAAACACATTTAAGGAGACTGAAAGGAACTTCTACATTGTCAGGTTATTCACAGAACATTTTTGTGATTTATGTACTAATATAAAGCACATGAGCCAAATTTGGTTAGCTTCAAACACCGTTTAATCTGTATGTAACATTTTCTTGAAGTGTTTCAGTCATTAGTAATGGGTGAAGTAGCTTTATTTGCATCCTCCAATCATGCAAGCATTTCTTAAATAGCTCTGCCATCGTACCTCATTCTTGACCAGGAATATATTTGTTTGTCTTCCAATTGTAGCGCTTTTAATAGAAGAATTGTCAATTGTTACAAATCTTTCTGTACTATGTGATAGCGATGTGATGTGACCATGCATCCACAAAGAACTTAACTTCACTTGTAATTTAAGGTAGTGGTGGCCAAACTCAAAAGTCCTGGCGATGAGCCTAAGTAAGTTTAAACCACTACAATTTTGAACTAATGAGTTATAAACCAGCAGGGGACCTGAGCACAGTATAAACGTAAGGGAAATCAGATACTGGCAGACTTGCAACACTAACTCAAGAGCACGAATCTCCAACTCAAATACCAGATGCCAGTGTACTGTTTTGTTGACTCACTTTCATTGATGGCAGTTTTAGTATGGCTTTTTTCTGTTTTTCTGAAGCTGATTTTCAAACTATCGGAAGGAGAATAATAATATTCCTTAGTCTCTAATGGTTGCCTTCAGTATCTCCTTCGTTTAAGGATTCTTTACCCAAACCACTTACTTCCATGTGATTCAAAGGATCGTTATGAATTACTGCATTATTATCGTTAGTTTATATCTCAGTAGCAGACATGGGGCCCAACTCAGGTCTTTCACAGTTGGCATTATATACAAATCTACATGAAGAAATGACTCAGTCTGGCATCTGGAGTACATGTTTTTAATTCCTCTAATATTATTTAAATGACAAATTTCTGATAGTTTTGCAAGTAGCTGCTGAGCAATTCTGGAAACTAATATTGCCTGACTTCTGGGTATTTTGGAGTTTTCCAACCTCATTGCTTGGTCACACATAGAGTCTACAAATTCATCTCAAAAATGGGTACTGCTAAAATTGTAGGAAATAAGGTCTATTGAAAGTATGGGGCTGGCTTCTAAGACAAAAAACCAGCTAGGTAGATTAGCATGCTTCAGTCAGAAACATAAATCAACAAAAAAGGGAATATCAGGGGAATATCCATAAATTGTAACTGGCAAGAAAAAGATATATAGGGAATATCTGATATAGTAAAATCATCTGTTTTATTAGAAATACTTAGGGAACATGAGACCAGACTCAAAAGTGAGAGGGAGATTCATAACACACAAAAAGATTGTTCTGCGTACAGTGCGTAGTTAAGCTAAGTTAACAGATGCTAAAAATTTACAGAAGTTTAAAGGAAAACAGTTAAAATTAATGGAAGAGAAATCAATTGGGGTCTTTGGTTCTGGAAGCTTCTGAACTACAAGTTTTTGGGGTTGAGAAAGTGTTAACATACTGAGGAGGTGTTACTACTTGCTTTCTCTGATTTTATACCTTTTCTAGATATCGGCTATTGGTCACACATCCTTTTGGATGTGTGGATCCTTTCAGTCTGACCGTTTACAATCAAATATCTCTTATGCAGCTATTCATCATTAATTCTTAATACATTCATCGTATAATACCACAGAGTATTTTTTTTTAAATCCATGTCTCTTCCCTGTACCTTCTTTGAGCCAGACTGGAGAGCAAAAAAATCAAATACTGCAGGGTGAATTACGTGGGAGGTGTGCCTACACAAGTACTCTTCCCACTGCCTCCTTCCTGCACTATGGAGTCACTGATAATGATCTACTACTGTTGTACTAAAATCATTTTTTGGGGGCATAGAGTGGCTTACAGTTGACAGGGAAGGAATTGCTCAAAATTCTAAAATCTTGCTGCTTGATGAAACTTTGGAGCCTCCTTATGCAATTTTAAAGTTTAGGTTTCAGAAAGTTTTGTGTTCCAGAACTAATTAATATCAGCACAGTTCTCACCAAGCCTTATAAAGCTCTCTCTGGAACAAAGAGAGTGTCTTTGACTCTTTAAGCTGCAGCTCTATAGGATGGGGCAGATACTGCCAGGTAATTCTGCAGTTCAGGATCTACTTCTAGCAGAAACACATTATAAATTCATCTGATAAGTGAAACTGGAATTGTTGCTGTGCCTTTGCAAGCTATGCACATTTTTGAAAAGTGTAATTGAAAACAGGAAAAAATAGTACAGACTAGCTTCCTGGTTTTATTTCTTTTTCTTTTCTTTTCTTTTCTTTTCTTTTCTTT
>VZTQ01011783.1:61787-128794 GCA_013400755.1 Pelecanoides urinatrix | reverse complement strand
TTTTCTTTCTTCTCTTCTCTTCTCTTCTCTTCTCTTCTCTTCTCTTCTCTTCTCTTCTCTTCTCTTCCTTTTCCTTTCTTTTCCTTTCTTTTCCTTTCTTTTCCTTTCTTTTCCTTTCTTTTCCTTTCTTTTCCTTTCTTCACCATTATCACTCACAAATTACATCAGTTTAGAAAATAACAATTCTTTGGTACAGTATACCTTTAGTACACATTAGTTCACAGGGTGGTTGAGGTTGGAAGGGACCTCTGGAGGTCATCTGGTGCAACCCCGCTGCTCAAGCAGGGCCACTTAGAGCCAGTTGCCCAGGACCTTGTCTAGAGAGGTTTGAACATCTCCAAGGATGGAGCCACAGCCTGTGAAGTGCTCAGTCACCCCCACAGTAGAAAGTGTTTCCAGATGTTCAGATGGCACCTCCTGTGCTTCAGTTTGTGCCCATTGCCTCTGGTCCTGTTACTGGGCACCACTGAAAAGAGCCTGTCTCTGTCCTCTTTGCACCCTCCCTTCAGATATTTAGATACATCGATAACATCCCCATGAGCCTTCTCTTCTACAGACTGAACAATCCCACCTCTCTCAGCCTTTTCTCATAGGAAAGATGCTCCAATTTTTTAATCATCTTAATGGCTCTTTGCTGGACTCTCTCCAGTATGTCCATGTCTCTCTTGTATGGGAGAGCCCAGAACTGGACCCAGCACTCCAGGTGTGGCCTCTCCAGTGCTGAATAAAGGGGAAGAATCACCTCCCTCAGTCTGCTGGCAACACTCCTCCTGATGCAGCCCAGCCTACCATTCACCTTCTTTTCTGCAAGGGCACATTGCGGGCTCATGTTCAACCTGATGTCCACCAGGTCCTTTTCTGCCAAGCTGCTTTCCAGCTGAGTGGCCCCCAGCAGGTAGTGGTGCATGGGGTTGTTCCTCCCTAGGTGCAGAACTTTGCACTTCTCCTTCCTGAGCTTCATGAGGTTCCTGTCAGTCCATTTCTCCAGCCTGTCGCGCACCTTCTGGATGGCAGCATGACCCTCTGGCATATCAGCCACTCCTCCCAGTTTAGTGTCATCTGCAAACTTGCTGAAGGTAGACTCTGCCCTATTATCCAGATCCTTAATGAGGATGTTAAACAGGACTGGACCCAGTATTGACCCCATGGGTACACCGCTAGTCACTGGCCTCCAACCAGAGTTTGTGGGGCTGATCTGAGCCCGGCCATTGAGCCACTTTCCAGTTTACCTCACTATCTGTTTATTCAGCGGGTACTTCATAGTTGTGGTTAAGTATGTGCAAGAAAGAATTTTCTGAATGGTGTTGGTTTAGAGACATTGATTTGCTGGGATAACATTAGATGCAAATTTTTTTGAGCTAATGTGACAAGCATTATCCCAAGAGCTTAACTGTTTCATACGTTTTCATTCTTGTCATCCGAATTCTGAAATCTAGGGCTGGCTGAATATCCTTGGGAGTGCTACAGCACAGCTGTCTTCCAGAGAGGAGTTGTGCCTGGAAGTGTGTATTGGTGGATATGATCCTGATATGAGTGGGAGAGCCCACTAGATTTTATCAAGTGACAAGAAACCCAGCCAACCTTTCCTATGCGTTAGGACACGTGCTTTCTTGGTTGGGTTGCAGCCAAGGAGAGGCGTGTAGTTTCCTGAATGTGGCTTGGCAGGTAGAAGAGACCAAGATAAGCCTAAATTGTGATATGGTGTGGAAACACTGGTTGCCAGCACTGCAGCCAGCTAACGAGAGATGAAAACTTAGCCTTGCCATGGGAATTTTGGGTGGGGTGGCTTCAAGAACAGAACCCTCTCCCTCAGTACTTGGCTGGATGGGCAGAGCAAGATGGATAGCAGATTTTATTTTTAGATTTCTGTACTATGGCATCTGCCCACCCTTATCTTAGGTAAATCCATTCCTGTTGATAGATATTAAAAAAAGGAACATTTTGTGCAGTGTGCATATTGTGCAAATATGCACAAACATGCTATCAGCATGTTTGACTGAAAGCTTAGCGAATTAAGCATAGCTGTTGCAATTGCTATTTAATGATTTAGGTGTCTAGAAAGCCCTGGAAAAAGAAGGAAATATCATAAAAGGTCCATATTCCTTTTGAAAGATACTTTTAAGAACGTAATTTTGGGGCGGGGGGGAGAGGAGGCAGAAATGCTGTACAGAAGAAATCTGCAATTTGAATGAAAAATTCACAGGAACTTGTTATCATTTCTCAAGTGTGTGAAGCCAATTAAAAAAAATTCTCTTTCTACACAGGAGACCTAGCAGCAAAAATTAGGTGGGTAGTCTCACCTTTGTCTTGATTTTTTTCACAGCTTATAAAGAACACTGCAAATGTGATATGATTGGCAGTCTCTGCACAAGAGAGGCCAAGGGCTAGAATAACAAGGTAGTTTGTAGGTCAAGAGAAAAGGGTGAATCAGTAGAGTTGGAGTGAGAAACTTGCACAGCCTGGATGCTCTGTTTAGCTTGGTCAGTGCTGTTAGTCTTGTACTTTAATGAACACTAAATGCACTGAGAAAAGGTAGAAAAGAAGTAATAGAGGAAGGGCTGGATGAATCCAGGCACTGGAAATGTGATAAAGAACCTTTCACCTCAGCTGTTACTTCACAATAAAGCAGACCCTTTTAAAAGAAGTTAAAGGGAGTTTTTGAAATGAATGTAGCCAAGGTCAGAAATTCTTATAATTCTTAATATCTATTGACTCTTCAGTGATCTCTGAAGAATATAATCTTGGTCCCACTTTATGATGGACAGGTGCAAAATCCCCATAGTATTTAACATTTCTAGCAAACTCAGGAAAAAGTGCAGTAAATAAATGTAAATACATATTGAAATAAATCAGATAATGATTCTGACTTAGGGCTGAATTTAGACTTTTTTAAGTTCAATGTGCTGTTGTCGCTTCATTACTAAGACCATTTAATGTAAAGGTTGTTATTTTCCAGTGCATTCCATATGATTTTTCTTAAAAATATTATTCCTCCATTAACTATATGTACTTTCCAGAGAAGCCCAAATAAAATGCACAGTTCAGATTAAAGTCTATATTCATTTTCTCAGGGCAGATTTATTAAGCAGCAGAAGACAAAATGTTCAAAATAATTTAAAACAGGAATATTCTGCAGCAGGGAAGGAGAAAGAAATATAATTTCCTTTTTCCTGCGTTCTGAACATTTTCTCCTCACTCATTGCTACTTTTCATTGTCAGCTATTTATTTTCTTTTGTGGCATCTTTGGCTCAAAATACCAACAGGCCTATGTTGAGACAGTCCTCACAAAATGTGTCTTATTATTTCTGTCTGTTATTTTTGTGTTAGCAGTATGCTGGATGGTAAAGACAGAAATTAAGACACAATGCTGATTTATTAATGAACTTACTTTCTAAATAATGTTCATAAATATTTCAATATATGTTGAGTAACAACATAAATAGGTGTTATGGATTGGTGTGCTAAGTTAATGAAACAGAGAATGTTTTTAATGTGTCTGTTTACTGCAAGAAGTTAACACTGCACTCTCTCAAGTTCATTTCTAATACTTCACTATTTTGATGATGAATGCATTTGAAGTTAGAACTCCATTTTTAATGAAGTCGTTATCCTGCTTGACCATAGATAGCTTTAAAGTTCAGTTTTTTTCTTTAATTCATCTATGTTAGTTTAAAAACTTCAAAAAAAGATATGGTCCTAATGCAGTGTAAATAAAACAAAACATGAGCTAAACAAACAACAACAACAATAACAACAACAACAAACTAACCAACCAAACAAAAAACACCAAAAAACCAGAATGCCAGGGAGGTGGGAAATAAGTCTGTACAATAACAGACAAACTGTGAATGTCCTTTTAATATGTAACAGGTAATACAGCATAGCATTAGCACAGTTTAAAAGTAGCGCATCTCTGTTAATTTCATAATATAAGCAGTTGTAATGGAAGTCATTTGGATTACACAGTTTTTGAGAGAACAGAGTTTAAATACTTACGTGACCTGAGTGATACTCACATGCCCCTCAGCATTTGCAGTACTACAGTTTATCTTTGCTGTCTTGCAGAATAAATATTTTGAATACGTAAGTACATGGAAATTTATACAGTCAGATACAGAACACTTTAGTCTGATCATGATTTCCTTATGTTCATATGGGCATAATTCTTTAAAGGATTTATTGTAATTAAAAGTAATAAAGAATAATAGTGATAGAAAATGATCTAGGAAAAAAATTACAAAATGAACAATGCCAGGATTTCATGAAAAAGTCGAACATAAGACACTATCAGAACTGCAGCGAACACGTAGAGGTATGAGTTAGCCAAACTCCTTTAAAAGATTGGCTACCTTTTAACATCGTTCAAATAATTAGATCAGTGATGAATTTTTATTTTCCCTGTTTTAGAAGTCATGGGGGTGGGTATACAAAGTTCCTTTGTTGAGTTTATTCCTTCAAACTGGCAGATGACACTTACATGTTATAATGAGGAAGCTGAGATTTATGGTCATTGGGAAGGAAGTCCCGGTTCCTGGCCCAGTAAACAGGTAAGTGCTGTCCGCACTGACTACAGCACATGGATAACAGCCTGGTTTGCCACCTTGCTGGTTTACATGTTGGAGCATTCTGAACATTACTGACTGCCACAGTTCCCTAGGTACCTAGGTGTCCCTAACCAAAATGCCAAAATTACTTATTATTTCTTTAATAATATTTATGTTTATTTGTATCAGCAAGCAGTAACTAGTGTGCTTATTTGATCACTGAAATCCAGCTATATTTTCATGATGGGTTTTGAATTTTGTACTAATTTTTCCAGAAGATTATAGTCTGACTCTATTTTTAGTGTGGAAAGACTACAGTAATTATTATCTGAAATGAACAGAGGAAGCATAATTACTATTGGCCTAAGAAGTTCTTAGAGATTTTTTTAGTTCTTGCAAATTATGTCACCCTCTATAAATACTGTGAATAAATCCTAAATGGTATTAAATGACTTGGTAAGTTTTTGTGATACAGACAGGACTACTATAGGACAGGACTGTTACTGAAGCAATACATTTCCCATGTGTTTTTTGGTTAGAAAGTGACACTATCGTATGAGTTTCTGAGAATTTTATCTCCTGCATTATGCACCAGTATCTGAATTTTTTACCTGTACTACTGCAAGTTCATTTTTTTCTATCAAA
Source organism: Pelecanoides urinatrix (assembly GCA_013400755.1). NCBI lineage: Eukaryota > Metazoa > Chordata > Aves > Procellariiformes > Procellariidae > Pelecanoides > Pelecanoides urinatrix. Next base: position 123,604 of record VZTQ01011783.1, on the reverse strand, counting down.
TTGCTGAAACATTTTCTTTAACAAGCTTGGTACAAATCTGGAAGAGTGAGAATAGAGGTGAGAGCAGAGGATCTGGCCTAGTCACTTCAAATAAAGCATACTTGTGAACTTGAAACACGTAATCAGTTAAGCTGTTTATTTTCTGTTCTAAAAATACTAAATACTGTAGAACCATCACTACAAAATGCAACATTCTCTCTGCAAAGGATATGGGTAACTCTTCAAGAAAAGTAATATAATTACAGCTTCCAAAAAGATTCAATAAATCTTCACAGTAGGAAATTATTATGGAAATGACTGAATGATTATTCAGTCCGAGTAAACTATTAAGACATGCCAGAGAAGCAACAGCAGTAAGATGTCTCTTGAAACAGCCAGCCCCACCAGCCCTCGCCCTGTGACCCCTCTTGCTCATTCTTGTTTGAACTCTTTCGTCTGCAGCCCAGGTTGTGGTCGATTGAGAAGACGTTGCTCACTCACAAAGGCCATAGGGCCCTTATGTCCTTGGTGTACACAATAGTTGCATGGCATTGTGATAAGAGCTTTCTCCCAAGGAGTTACATTGAGATAAAGAACGAGTATGTCCAGCTCATCCAGACACACAAATTTGACCTTAGACTGCAGATGTCTCCTGAAGTCAGATCTGGACAACTCTGGATTTCTAGCGAGAGTGCACATGTTTGCTGTCTTCACTTCCATCCGTACCTCTCTGATTAGCACAGCTCTGGCAAGCTTGGAGAACTGTGCTAGCAATAGCCAGGCCAGATCTCAGGAAACACCACTGCTGGGGACCTGACCTGGGATCTGTGGAGGATTATCATAGAATCATAGAATAGTTTGGGTTGGAAGGGACTTTTAAAGGTCATCTAGTCCAACCCCCCCTGCAAGGAGCACATCTTCAACTAGATCAGGTTGCTCAGAGCCCCATCCAACCTGACCTTGAATGTTTCCAGGGATGGGGCATCTACCACCTCTCTGGGCAACCTGTGCCAGTGTTTCACCACCCTCATTGTAAAAAATTTCTTCCTTATATCTAGTCTAAATCTACCCTCTTTTAGAATCATAGAATCATTAAGGTTGGAAAAGACCTCTAAGATCATCGAATCCGACTGTCAACCCAACACTACCATGCCCACTAAACCATGTCCCTAAGTGCCTCATCTACACGCCTTATAAATACTTCCAGGGATGGTGACTCCACCACTTCCCTGGGCAGCCTGTTCCAAGGCCTGACCACTCTTTCAGTAATGAAATTTCTCCTAATGTCCAACCTAAACCTCCCTTGGCGCAACAGGCCCTGCTAAAAAGTTTGTCCCTCTCTTTCTTATAAGCCCCCTTTAAGTACTGAAAGGCCGCCATAAGGTCTCCCCACAGCCTTCTGTTCTCCAGGCTGAACAGCCCCAACTCTCTCAGCCATTCCTCATAGGAGAGGTGTTCCATCCCCCTGATCGTTTTTGTGGCCCTCCGCTGGACCCGCTCCAACAGGTCCATGTCTTTCCTGTGCTGAGGGTTCCAGAGCTGGACGCAGGACTCCAGGTGGGGTCTCACCAGAGCAGAGCAGAGGGGCAGAATCACCTCCCTCGACCTGCTGGCCACGCTGCTTTTGATGCAGCCCAGGAGATGGTTGGCCTTCTGGGCTGTGAGTGGACATTGCTGGCTCATGTCCAGCTTTTCATCCACCAGTGCCCCCAAGTCACGTGGCAGCAGCTGATGAGACCTGGGCGGGGCCAGAAGCAATGGCGGCCAAGCTCTCCTCCCCCTATAAAAGAAGCCTTTAGGGAGCGCTAGGGACCAGGAGCGCTGCAAACAGAGCGGGCAAACAGAGTGTAGCATGTCAGCAAGGGCGTGGCGTGGCACCCACCCACTGAAGGGGGTGCAGGAAGGACGCTGAAGCTCTGCCAGCTCAACCAGGGAGCAGTGGTATCCAGCCGGCAGAAAGCCATGGCCTCTCTAAGCTCTGCACCCACCACGCCTGACGCAGCTTCCCAGACAGAGCTCTGGGGGGAACATGCTGCCGCCCAGGTGTCACACTGCAGGCTGTGCCCTGCTCTTATGCCAGTACTGGCCAGCAGCAGTGAGCACACCTGTGGGAGGTGCGCCCAGGTAGAGGAACTCCTCTGCTTAGTGACAGAGCTCCGGGAGCAGGTGAGTAGGTTGAGAAATATCACGGAGAGTGAGAAAGACTACTGGAATCGCACCCTACCTTCCCCGAGACAGGCCCCACAGACAGACAGGACGCATGATACGGAGGATTCCCTATCCTCTCTCCGCCTGGCTGAACACAGTGATAGGGATAGGGGGCAATGGCAACAAGTTCTTGCCCAGCGCAGCAGGTGTGTCTCCTCTGTGACTACCAGGTGCCCTGGCGTAATAGGTATGAGGCTCTGCAAGTGGAACCAAACAATAACAAGGACGATCGTTCATCTAGCGTGGAGGCATTGCTGAGGCTAAGTAGGCCTATGGTCTGTGTTAAAACGGCTTCGAAAAAGAAAAAAAGATGGGTCATTGTCATAGGAGACTCCCTTCTGAAGGGAACAGAAGGCATACTGTGCAGACTGGACCCACTTCTTAGGGAAGTCTGCTGCCTCCCTGAGGCCCGGGTTAAAGATGTGAAGAGAAAGCTTCCTACCCTGGTATGGCCCTCAGATTACTATCCATTATTGATTCTTCAGGTAGGCAGCGATGAAGTTGCAACAAGAAGTCTGAGGGCAATCGAGAGCGACTTCAGGGCCTTGGGACAACTGGTAAAAGGATCAGGAGCATAAGTAATGTTCTCTTCTATCCTTCCAGTTTCAGGGAATGATGAGGGAAGAAAAAGGAAGAGCCAACAGATCAATATCTGGCTCTGAGTCTCGTGTCCCCAGCAGAATTTTGGGTTTTTTGATCATGGGTCGGTCTACAGGACACCAGGCCTGCTGGCAACAGATGGGGTACACCTGCCTCGAAGAGGAGTTCGCACAGGAGTTCGCAGGGCTCATTGAAAGAGCTTTAAACTAGATTTGAAGGGGAAAAGGGATAAAACCAGCCTTGCTAGAGATAAGCCTGGGGGCTGCATGCCAGTGTTTAAGGGATGGTGTGCTAACGAGGTCCTTCAGTCTGCCATCTAAGTGGAGGTAGGGGATGGAGATCCATGTGGCAGCAAAGACGCAAGGGTTATGGATGAGTTAGAAACCATGGAAGTGGCTGAGAATGGTCACATAGGAATTAGGGCTTCCCGCAAAACGGTGGCGGGATCAATAACCCAACTGAAGTGCATCTACACCAATGCATGCAGCATGGGCCACAAGCAGGAGGAGCTGGAAGCCATTGTGCTGCAGGAAAACTATGATATAGTTGCCATCACGGAAACATGCTGGGATGACTCACACAACTGGAGTGCTGCAACGGATGGCTATAAACTCTTCAGAAGGGATAGGCAAGGAAGGAGAGGTGGAGGGGTAGCCCTGTATGTTAGGGAGTGTTTTGATTGGCTAGAGCTTAATGACGGTGACGATAGGGTTGAGTGTTTATCGGTTAGAACCAGGGGAAGGCCAACAAAGCAGGTATCATGGTAGGAGTCTGTTGTAGACCACCCAACCAGGATGAAGAGGCAGACAAAATATTCTATAAGCAGCTGGGAGAAGTCTCACAATCGCTAGCCCTTGTTCCCATGGGGGACTTCGACTTACCAGAAGTCTGCTGGAAATACAATACAGCAGAAAGGAAGTGTGGAGTGTGTGGAAGGTAACTTCCTGACACAGCTGGTGAGTGAGTGAGCCAGCTAGGGAAGGCACCCCGCTGGACTTGTTTGCGAACAGAGAAGGACTTGTGGGTGATGTGATGGTTGGAGACTGTCTTGGGCATAGCGATCGTGAAATGATAAAGAGTTTTTGATTCTCGGAGGAGTAAGGAGGCGGGTCAGCAGAACTGCTACCTTGGACTTCCAAAGGGCAGACTTTGGCCTTTTAGGAGCCTGGTTGACAGAGTCCCTTGGCAGGCAGTCCAGAAGGGCAAAGGAGTCCAGGAAGGCTGGACATTCTTCAAGAAGGAAATCTTAAAGGCGCAGGAGCAGGCTGTCCCCATGTGCCAAAAGATGAGCTGGTGGGGAAGAAGACCAGCCTGGCTGAACAGAGAGCTTTGCCTGGAAGTCAAGAGAAAACAGGAGAGTTTATGACCTTTGGAAGAAGGGGCAGGCAACTCAGGAGGACTACAAGGATGTCGTGAGGTTATGCAGGGAGAAAATTAGAAGGGCCAAAGCCCCACTAGAACTTAATCTGGCTACTGCCATAAAAGAGAATAAAAAATGTTTCTATAAATACATTAGCAACAAAAGCAGGGCTAAGGAGAATCTCCATCCTTTATTGGATGCACGGGGAAACATAGTGACAAAGGATGAGGAAAAGGCTGACCGCGTTTTCATTCTTCTTCTAATTAAGTAATTCTCTTTCTACCCAGCCATATGTGTGAAAAATGGTATCACATAGATGAAGAACAGATAATGTTCTACTCATGAATTTACCATTCTTAGAATAAGATTGCCACTCTTTTTCTTTCCCACAGAAGGTGAAAACATATGCAGATTCTTCTAAAATAGTATGATGAGTTAGAATATTTTTAACTGGTCTTATGCTTCCATTATTTGAATTTAAAAGATATTAAATACTTAAATAAAAAAATTAAGTAAGTGGATGACATTTGGATATTATCACCATAACTGAAGGATCTAAAACATACTTGTATATTTTGAAAAGTATTACAGACTTACTAAATTAATTTCATGATGTGTCTAATTGCAGCTGATCACAAAGCACATAATTTCAAGAGGACTTGTGGATAGTTGTGTAGATTGCAGACAGTAGAAAGACCTCTGTTAACCTCTATTAAATAATCTGTAGAAGTAAAGTATCTGAAACCTGTTGAAAATCCCATGCCTCTTTTCAGTGAGGTCCACTAGCCATTTTTGTTGGGCTTGGGAGGGCCATGGTAGAAAAAGAAATCAGATATTTTAAAAATATATTAGTTCAGCTACTTTTCATCTTCTGTGCTGTATTAAGATTAAATACTGCTTTGTTTTGAAAAAGGTATTTCATTTGCATGTGAACATTTTAGTTTGGATCAGAAATGCACTTCTGAGGTGACTCCCTATTGCCCACACGTGTGGAGTTTTCCTTTACCTTTCGGAGCAGTCCTAAAGCATGCAAACTATTTTCAGACACTAACCAGATTAAATTGCTGTTCAACTATTTATAAGTAGTTGGTCCACCAAACTAGGATAGAGTTAGTCTGGAGTAAATCTCTGCAAAAGCCTATAATGGTGCTGAAACTGTTTTCTCAGGTCTGCGAAGAGTCCTCTTCCCAGGAGAGCCGGAGGGAGTGTGCTGCAGCAGCGCTCCCCTCCACTTGGCCCCCTGTTGCCTAGACAGACATTCCATATGTAAGGAAAGACTTAGCTGATGTAAAGCAGTTACAGTAAAATAACTCTTCAAACATGATTTAATACAATTTTAGGTTGCTGATTTTTTCTTTCATAAGCCCACCCTCTTCCCACTGTCTTTTTCATAAGGAGTGCAAATTAAACCAATGCATTGATACTGCAATAGTACTGTAGCTGGTGAAACTTTCAATAAATTGATATTAACACAGCATATTTAACTGTTTATCCCACTTTAATAAAGACTTAAAAATTTCTAGACGTTCTCCTTTTAAATATCTATTGGCTTGCTTTTTTAAATGTCATATTCTGTTTAATCGTTACTGGATTAAAGTGTCATATTTAAGTAGCTATTTGGTAGCAACAAATGAATGGAAACCCAAATCTATGGTGGGCTGATTGTCTTCCATTCAAATCAGATTTTACTCTAATATCTGTGAAGTTACAGTCTTTTAACTATAATCAGAATTAATGCTCTAGTTAAAATACTAGTTTCATCACTATATCTTCTAAAAATTATGATCTTAAATAAGTTTATCAAAGTTTCTCTTCATTTTTCTTTAGTAAATTCTTCACTATACATCTTTCTTCTGTTTTCAATGACATTGATGCAGTTATTACATTTTCCTTGGAATTACAGAATTAAATGTAACTTCTAAGTAAAGGCTAAACAAATCTGACTGAACATCATATTTGGAATCGGATATCTATTTGCTATTAATTGTAAGTGTGCATACTGTAGACATTCATGTATTTGTATGAACACATTATATGCATTTATAAGTATACAAGTGCTCAAGATAAGATGAACAAGAAGTAATACAAGAAGTGTGTGAGTTTTATAAAAAGGACAGGTTATCATCTTACCTACTCAAGGATTGTGTTTCAAATGATGTTGCCTTTAGAATGAGAAGTGGCATGCATTTTTGCCTTCACACACATAGGGAGAAATGAAAAACCAAACACAACGATGAAGCTTTAAGAGCTATGTGATGTGGTTCATGGCTAGAATCATAAACTTTACTTCTTTGAAAGATTGGTGAAATGGATCCAGTTCCAAATGTACTGCAGAGTGACCTGTTCTGCGCAGATACTTGTTAAATGATGGAAATTATGCATGTTAAATTGAAGAAACCTAAGAAAAGGGAACAGAATGCCTATTGTTCAGGCTTCTTATTAGTTTGGTTTGGAACTCCATGTGCGAAATACCACCCAACTTTTATTTTGGTAAAACTGTTTCTTTCAACAGGCATGTCTTCCTTTTTTACTGTTAGAGAGAAATACGTATGATCCTTTCAAAAAGTTTTTTTCCTAAACATTTCAAACTCTTTTTGATATACTGATATTTTTTAAAAAGTGTTAATCATACTGCCTAATAAATATGAGCTGTAATACAAGTGAGTGAACATTCACTGTGTGATACAAGCCAAGCCAGAAAGGAAAATGAGATGCTGAGAAAGAATCCATTTATTCAGTTTCTCAGAGATTCAGATTTGTAACACGTAAGACAGATGAATGTTCATATATATGCATATGTTTTGTACTGCATAGTTCAATTCTGAAGCCTGTTGGGATATCTAAGACAAGGAAAAATGAAATTCATAGTTCAGTGATGCCCTTAAAATTCCTTTTCTGCCTAAAAAAAGAGAGTATTGCTTATGACTTGATTGACTGTGCAGGACATGAATTTTAAATAGATTTTGTCTTTTCCTAGTCATCGATTTAGCAAGCAGCATAGGACATCTTTTTTTTTTGAAATAAAGCTCAGAGAGATGCTCCTGTTTTGCATCAGTGACAATATATATTTCATGACCTTTCATGTTTCATATTGAGATAAAAGTATGACTGACTTCTCTTTCTTACTTTTATGGTCATTTGCTATAAGCCAGCGCCTCGAGCAAATTGAAAGGCCTATGCGATGCTTGGGAATCTGTGGCATGTACCATGAAGAAGTACCAAATAACTGCATATATCAAGACACTGCAACTAGTGCTTATTTTAATGTGAAAATCTATATAAAAGTGAGCCAAGTGTGCTGTATGATATAATTGGCTCAGTACAACCTATTCTTGTAAAAGCATTCTTTCTGATGGTAAGAGTTGAATCCCAGTGAGTGATTATTTCCTCTGTGAATAGAATATATTCTGAATCCTATTATAGATATAGTGCTCCAGTTCTTATGGCTGGGTTGTGAGTTGAATGATATCTAGTATTTTCTTAAAGCCTTCACTCTATGAAGCAAATAGGTATGTTAGAATCTTACTAGTTCTCATTTTTTAAAATAGAAAAATGCCATTCCTCACATATGCTGGGAAAAAAAATGCTTAGTTGCTCAAAAATAAGGTAACAAAAACCACATTAAGTGAAATAAATAACAATTCTCAATTCATTATCTCATTTTGGAGATATTTTTTGACAGTTTGGAGTGTGAATATTAAATAAGCTTTGTAATATTGGGCCCCACACTTGACTATTATGCTTTAAATCTCCAACAAGTGTAAAGTAAAAATAGCAGATGAAATATCAGCTACCTTCAGAAAAAAAGAAACTGAAAAATATCTTGGTGTTCAGCTAACTCAATAATCTGTTAATCTGTTTTCTTTTCATTTTCAAACAAACAATATATAATAAAATTCATTACTAAACCATATATTTACTGTTTTCTGCTACTATAAACTTAATGGATTGTAATCTAGATTTGAATTTTACTCAAGGGCAACACTTGTCCTCCTTGAATAACATCAAAATTATATTAAGTACCATGAAGTGAAACAGTGAACAGTTGAGAATGTAAATCTACAGTATTTCTCACTGCTGCTCTTGAATATTCAAAGTGCTTAATAAAATTATGTCAAAGATAGCACTAGACAGCTCTTACATTAGAAATATGACAAGTATCTTCAATTACATTTGATAGTCAAACTGTTCTACTTTTACGAAAACTATAAACTACAGAAAAGTTATCTTCATGAAAAAGCCCCTGCATCTGTCCGTTCATATTAATATGACAGCTTGTGTATGAGTGGATTGAGCCACATATTTTAAATGTGATTTCCATCTCTGAAATATTTCATCAGCGTATTTGTGGTCACCTAAAATGCCACCTAGCCATTTTTATAGACCTCCATAAATGAAGTATATTTCTATAGCCCAGAAAAGCTCATCTAGTTTTGCTTTTTAGTAACTACAGTTGCACTTATGCAGTATCCTGTATGTAAATGTTCTTTCTCTGGGAAAAGTTTAAATAGGTTCTGTCAACTCATTCAGTATATGCAGTAGTTATTATACTGACCAGAACAGACACATGCATTGTCTCCTAGTCCCATTTTTCTTTTTAAGTAATTATTTAATGGATTGTTTACGTAGACAAATATAAGACATGAAATGACAGGAATTTCCAATTAGATACTTAATTTTTTTTATCTGGTCTTTGAGAAATATTAGGTCCTTCTGGAGCAGGGGGTGAATGGAGCTACAGATTGAAGCAGAATTTGAGTAAACGAAGGGTCATACTTTCCCCTTACAACTTCTCATCAACAGCCTGCATCTGGATGGAGATGTACATATAAAACTGCTCACCTCCGCTGCCCCTTGCCCTCTTTAAAGTGAAGCATATACACTGTCATATCCTCCTTTATGCTGGGAGAAAAAGAGTAGTCCTCAATCTTGGATGTGAAACCACTTTGGAGTGCAACGACTGAAAAAATTACGGTGTTAGTCTTGTAAGGAAAACAGAAGGAGGAGGATAGTTTCACAGTACAGTAGTTCTTATTACTAGAGATGTGTAATAATACAGGATGACTAGTATTATACATACTGTTTATTCAGTAAATACCATAATTATTTTATCTTTGCAAGAAGACATCATTATCAGGACTGTAACAGAGAAAGCTACGCACAGTGAACAGCTGCTGAATCAGCAGAACACTTAAATCTGTGCTTATGTTTTGCTTTCTTCAAAGGGATAATTTAGAGCTTTATTTAAACTTAAGCAGAAGTAATAAGACTACATGCATTAAAATACATGCTTCACAAAAATGAAGTCTGGTCATACTTGCATAGTTCTCACCTTTTTTAGAGCACTGAGACTTCAATAAAAATTAGCAACACGGCCCCTCTGCCAGAAGTCATGCCACTATAGATTAATAATTTTAGTAACTAATATTTTTAAAAAACTTTAAAAATACAACTTGATAGCAGTGCAATCATTACAAGAAAAAAAGGAATAGTATTTGAAAAACCAAATCCTTCCATCTGCCTGCCTGCAGATTTAATCTGTTGGAGCACAGTAAGAAACAACTTTATTAAGCTTTATACTCTGAGATTTCAGATCACTTTCCATTGTCTAAAACTATTCAAATATTATGGCTTTTTAAATATCATGTATGCTAGCAGCAATATATTCAAATTATGATAGAAATTGATATTATTTCTAAAGGTTTCTGGTATGTGTGTTTTCTATTTGTGCCAAAGGCCTAGATGTCTAGGTGTGACAAACAGTGAGATAGAAGACTTAAAAAGTTTCATAAGAGGGAGTAGAAGGCCAGTCAATATATCAGTAATACTCTGATTATCTGTACTAACAGTGTCTGTAGATCCCTTGGTAAGTACTAAATCGGCTTGGTAAGTTTTTGTAGTTCTAAGGTGACAAGATGCTTATTTAATACTTGAATAAAATTGTCAACTTCCCTCTAAACCTCGTCTTGCTATTCTTATAACATTAAACATTATTTATCTGAACTCCCTTCAGTGGGACTTATTTACACAACTGAAGTGTGTTCATGTGGATAAAGTCTGCAGAAGGGGCTTCTTCATGTATTACTTATGCAAGTATACAATTACTTGTTAGTAAGATATATAATACCCAAGTTGCTTAAATGCCTCACACAGTAAAACACTTTCAAAATAGTAAGTAATTTAAATACAGATGTTTTCATAAGATAAATAAATGTAAATGTAGAAAAAATTTTAAAATCTTCATATTTATTTCAAATATTATATCAAATTTTCTTAAGTTTTATACAGATTGCATAGCACACCATATGAAACACATCCTGTGGAGGGAGTTCTGCAAAATGGCTTCTTGTAAAGTATTTCAGTATCCTTTTAGTGCCTAAGAGGGTTTTCCTAAAATTGTTTATACACTCTTTGCTCAATTCTAATCAAATACTTATTGACTGAAGATTGTTCTAGTAAGTATTAATAAACTACACCGAGGCAATCAACTTTCAAAAGACAAGAAGTAGCTGTATAATTATTTAGACACTAATATAAAGAAAATAAGTGCACCTATTCATGTTTGTTTTTTTTTTTTCTGGAGAAAGTAAAAATGTATATGAAAAGAAGCCAAATCATCTACTTTCTGTATCTCTGCTACATAGGTAGATTTAAATGCCAGAAATCAAAGGCACTGATGTGAACTTAAGTATTATTTCAAGTGAAAATGGCTTAGTAGCTTGTAAACTGGATAAGAATTGTATTGAGAAAGTGACTAATTCCCATTTTATCTTTTTCTTTTTTACATACATAGAGTTTTGTAATTTTTTTCCAGTTCAGTTTAAAAAGGAAGTAATGTCATGAAGATTTAAGGATACATTTTTCTAGTTTTATGTTCTTTAAATAAACAACCTTCACTTAAGATGGAGCACAGGAATTGACAAAGAATTTTTTTTAAGAGAAAACTTATCTACTAGCTTAGCCATAGAAAAAATATGCAAATATGTTTGCTGTCTGCTTTGTACATTGGTAGATAAATATAGCTTGTATATTGTATACACAAAATATGAGAATTGCGTTTGAAAATGGGTAGGAATTGGACAGACTTTTTGAACGGTACAGAGTGCAAAATTGTGAATGACTGAAAAGGTACTCAGTAATTCACACAGATATGCATGTTAATAAATGCTTTGTAAGGTCACATGTAATGAAAATAAATGAATCTGGGGAAGTTTGTCATTCACAAGAATCGATAGTAACAGAAGCAGTAATGCAGAAAGCACACTGCTCTCCTTATTTAGAGCTTGGCATCTGATGCTTTGGTTTTGTCATACTGCTGGAGTAATCACCAGATATTAATCTTCAGGACAGTCGTATTGAAAATTTCTTAGTATTGAATAGAGATAATCTTACTTTATTGATCGTAGTTATCTCTCTTTCCTGGGATTCAACAGAATGCAAAGAAAACAGATCTGTTTCGTTTAGAATACTTACATAAAATATCCTGTGTATCCTACATTGTAATATTGTATTTATTGGATTCAATTGCACTGAATGTATATGAATAAGATTACTACTGTTGATTTATGGTGAATATCAACTAGAACCAAGCAGTACTATATCATACTATGTTTTAATGATTCATGTGGACTCGATTCTCTTTTGCACAGACATAACAAAATGAATTTGTTTCTTGACTGAGACTTTTAATTAGATAGTTAATTACATAGCTGAGAATGTTTTGTGTGTGTGATATTGAAGTTTTCTGTGAAAGAAACAATTTGCTTTATTTCCTAGATGACTTTTGTCTTGTCATGAATGCTTTTTCTTCGTCATGCAGGATATAGTATATCATTATTGGGGAAAGCAATTTATGACAAATATCAATGGTAAATTGCATTTACAGTGCTTTGGTAAATTAAAGTGTAAAATGTATATTAATAATGAATTAAGAAGGGGAGGAAACACTTATAATGCTTTTTTCCCCATGCACTGTTTTGCTGAACTAACAGCACTGTTAATTCCGCTTTTAAACTGGTCATACTTTGGGAACACATGTAATCATCACACTAAGCTCTGTAAGATATTAGGATAGGAGGAAAATAGCACAGTGTATTGCAATTCTAAAACAGCTTGGTTGCAATGAAATCTTCTTAAATTAGGTAACTGGAAGAAGAGGTTAGATTTTAAGCAAATTTTACCTGTCAGATGGCTGTTTCTCCTGAAGGCCGTTGCTGCCATAGTCCAGAGGTTCAGAGAACAGCAGAGTTACCTGGCTGTCTGGTTGGTTTTTTGTGGTTGCCTCGATGGATCTGCTCACTTGACTGAGAAGTACTGTGGCGTGTCCCTGGTCATCAAAAGCATCAGCATTACCTGCCAAAGGGGCAGTGTGTTTGCTGCTGTCATTTCCCATTTTGCTGACAGGTCAGGTCTTGCAGGCAGAGCTCCCACAGAGCAGTGTCCAGGTCCTGTCCCAGTGAACATGTGGAGAATATAGATATCAGGGAGGATCTGCTCAGGGCATTTGCAAAACATATTTGCAGCTATAAAATCACATCCCTTCTCTCAAGCCTTGCAAGCCTTACTTGACATATTCTGGACTAAGACATGCCGTACTTCAAGAAAAATTCTTAAGTGTTCACTGTTGTGAATTTTTTAATTAAGTAGAAGTTTTCTAGAAATCACATCATTCCTCTTCTCTGTGCTCTAGCTGATTTCTGAGTGAAGCTTAAGATGACTGTTTTGATGTAAAAATCCAGCATGGAGTTGCTCTTGATTACAAAAGAGAGCTATCTCTTTTGCATGATTTCACTACAGATTCTTTTATCCCTTTTACTTTGAAAGGAAAGGAAGCTGGCCAGTCAACTTTTTAAAATCTGAAGTAGCAAACATCAAGGCTAAAAGCTGTGTTAAAGATTGACAGTGCAGATCTTCAAAGCTTTAATTAAATAGCCTTTGTTGTTTAATTAAGGATGACTTGCAAAGAGCAAACAATGGAACCCAGCACTTTTCTGTCTGATGATTCCTCAGAGTTCTTATTACCTCTGATTGCTACTACATTAGTACATTAAAATGTGCCAGAAAACAGTTTCTGAAGCTGTTCTCTGGCTTTGGGACCAGCTGGTACCGTATGGCTTCTTCCATAAAGCTAAGTTCTCTTCCGTCTCCAAAGCAGGGTGACCACATTGAAAGTACCTGCTGGGAGTGTTCCTTGGCCTGGGAATGTTGCTTATTCACCCCTGAGATGGGTGGAGACACAGCTTGGAGACTGCCATTTGGCTTGGGTCAAAACTGCCTGGCACTGTGCTAACAATGTGAATGATCATCTGCTGGTATTTAGACCTATTTAGGTCTTTTAAATTTAATAATATTGCCATAAACTTTTTTGTTTTTATAGGGACCTGGTTCTGCTTTTGTTTGGTTTGGTTTTCCATTAGAAATTCTGATTTAGTATAAGAAATCCTGTAGCTGTGCCTTTGATCCGCATTTAACTTGAGTGATTTCCAGCATCTGAGTATATCTGGTGGTTGTGCCTGGGTGGGAGTGTTCTTAGAGCAGACATGTGCTATGGGCTCCTTGTTATTTCTGTATGCTCCTCATTGTGTTACAGAAACCACCCCAGAAATGTTTATGTTGAGTATCTTCAGGAGTTTTTATTTATCAGCTTTGTCAATCACAATATAAGGTGTCTGTTGAGTTTTTGTAGGAAGGAATCTAACTTTGTTGTGCAGATGCATTCTATAGATGCCAGTAAGCTGCTGTAATTTTGAATATACAAAATTCAAAGATAAAAGTTGAGAATTGAGATGGATTTAGAGAGGCATTTTAAATTTGGTTTTGTTTGCTTTTGTTATTTTGGAAGTGCAACTGCTAATATTCCATTTGGAGAGAGAAAGAATGACAACGATTCTGTGCTTTCAGATATTCGTCTGAGGTAGATGCTAAGAATACACATTTCTAGATGAACCAGGAAAGATTTCATTGGGCTCAAAGGAAACATTCTTTACTCCCCAACAATAAATATGACAAAACCATAAATAGAGAAAAAGGAAAGTACTATCTCAAATATTGCAAATGAAAGGTTTTAAGTTTGTACATCAGTTTCAAGATGAAAAGTGTTGTGTCCTGCCTACATATGCATATAAGCAAAATTGTGCACATACATCCTCAGAAAAATGGGTTTCCGTATGCTTATTTAGTCTCCTTTGCTTCCCCTCCCAAAATAGCACTTACACATTTGCTAGCAGTAACAATTGCCAAAGGATGATAAATATCATTAATATTTTGCTACCTCACCTTGAAAAAATAAAAATAATTAAAATTTATTTCAGGGAAAAAAGCTCTACTTCAGTCTTTTGAAGATGGTCACTTGACATTGCCCATTTTTACAGTACGAAATAAATACAGTAGATAGTTCTAGGAGTTTTAAAATATAGGACCTCTTAATTTAAACAATACATGAAGCCTCACAAAAACCAAGTAGTTTTAATCAGCAAACTACTTGATCCCAGATAAATCCTTTCTTTGTTGCTGAGATTATGGTATTACAAATGGCGTTGATGATAAACGCAGTCTAATTCAAAACATCAAGTCAAACATCAGCTACATCAATAACATTCAGGAAAGTCTGCCTGTAAAGATAAAGTTACCTTGAACTTGTTTTGTTCTAATATATGTTGAAATTATTTGTTTCTGAATTGGGCTTGTCTTGTAACAAAAGTCCTTTTTAGGGGGTAGTTTACTCCTCAGTGATTATATTTAATGTTCATTAATGTTAGTAGATTATTTACAGGCAGTTTCAGGAAAATAAATCCCTTTGCTGTTGTGCAGTGAGCTGTTGCTTGATGGATCTAGAGTCTCTTTCTCTATGTTTCCATAATCAGAGTTGTTACATATCAAGCAAAAGGACTAAGGAGCTTGCTTGCATCTTTATTCTAGGAGAGTTCTCTTCAACGTTTTCCTTTGGCAAATCTGAAGACTATAAAGAAAACTATTTTTTCTGTCTTTCGCTTTTATATCTCTAGGAACCTGTGATATAGGGATATTTTCAGTGCCTCACGATTTTTCTTTTTCTGCTTTATCATCTATTTCTCATTTCAGGGATTTCCTAAAGGATTGTGAGAGAAGCAAATTATTATTAAATTCAATTTGCAGACAACAGTTTTTTAAAAAAGCAACCTAAGGGCATCCTGTATGAAATTACACTTTTAGAAGTTCAGAAATTGTGAAGTGAAGAATTTCAATAGAGTACATCCCATTTGTTTCCTGTGTTAGAGGCAGCCAAGCCTGAATCATTGGTCATAAGAAGGTCAATAAAACAGCATTTGTTACTTGGAGAAGTGAGGCAGGGCCATCTGTCAACTTCGCCTTTTAATAAAATTTCCCAAAGGAGACACACTGCAAAAAAAAAAGGGAACTAGCTTATTTAAACGATTAGAATGACCCTTACAGTAACTTTGCCTTCATCCTCACTGGGATGCCAATCACCACTTTGCTACTGTGAAGTTGTTTCCAGACATTTTACAAAAGCTCATGTGATTAAATGTTTCTTGGAAATGAATTTCACTTGAATTCAACCAGATTCTAAAATGACTAAGGGCATTTGTAACAAAGGTCTGCAGGATCAAGTCTTTGTCTAGGCTTTTTTGTGATATGTGAAATTCTGTTCTCTCTTGTGTGGGACCTGACCTTCAACAAAATTGTTCATGAGCAGGAAATAATTAATACATAATTTGGCAGTTATTAATCACCAAGCTATTGGATATTGCATGCAAGAGTACTTTGTCATATCCCCTGTTGAATCTGTTTATTTGTGTATTGAAGAATATGAATTTAATCTGTTGAAAAGAAGAAAGGAAACTCAGTGATTAGGAAACATGGTTGAAAGAGAGCAGTCTTGAGTTTTAGCCTGTCCTGGCTAAAGCTTTTATGTGTGACTCTGCTTTTTTATGTGGGTTTGGTGTTAAATGAAACTAATTTTTTATTTACTTAGACATAATGCCCTTAGGTTTCACTTTTGCTGTTGCATTGGCATGTGATGATGCCAACAGGAGTAACTATTTAATCAAGGTTGGTTTACTGTGTTCCGTTAAGAAAGATGCACGTAAAGACATTGTCAGATTCAATTCTAGCGTATCAGCAGTATTTTTTCGTGGTTTTTTTATGTATTGATGATGAGTAGTATAGTACATTTATTTTAGAATTGTAAGGAAGGAACAGTAATATGTATTTTTTAATTTATTAACTAGTATTGATTAACTATGAAATCTTGGACAAATAATTTTTCCTCTCTGCCTCAGTTCTGTACAAAAAGATAAACAATCTTTAGTTAATTACAGAGATGTTCTTTAAGAATCAGTGGGGTTTAAACATATTGCAAATGTGAAATATTGCCTCTGAGATAAATTGTATGGCTGTCGCAGAAGCATTTTTATTTGTGTTGAGTATTAAAAGTAAAAGCTGTGGTCAGCAAGCAACATGAGTTATATAAAATATACTGGTTTTCACATTAGCATTTATTAAAGGTACACATCTGTCCCACTTAGTGCGTGACAGATTTGAAACTGATATACACTCTTATTAACAGAATAATCATATTTACAGCTATATATATTATAAGGAATCTTAAATACCTTGTCTGGTTTACTTACTGTCTGCTTTCTGAGACTTTTTGAAAAAGCATTTCAAGAACCTTTTAAATGTAGTTATCATTCTTACACAAACATTTTAATCTAGCTTTTAGCCTTTTATGAAGGAGATCAGTAATCTCAGTTATCTCATATAATACAGCTATAGAAGTTGGCAGCACTTTCTGTACCTTTGCAGGGGCAATGTTATGTGTGCTAAACTGCTTAAGCTATAAGTGCCAACCTTTAATATTTCTTCCACTGCTGAACTTTCCCCCAAATCCCTCATGCTGGAGAATTTGAAAACCAGAATTGTTTTCTTCCCGTAATCTTCCTACTGCTTTCTGAGAGAAAAATGAACCCTAGTCTCCCTAGAACGTTATATTGCAGTTGAAGGGAAAATCATGCTTCCAGAAATCTCTCCTTTCATTATGAACTAAAACCAAAACATTACAATGTGTTTTCCACTTCCAAAATCTTTTTGAGAGTAACCTTTCCTTGCTTTTATACCATACTCTAATGAAATCCACAGAAGGAAAAAGTGAGACATCCATAGATTTTACAGAAATTTGTGATTAATTCCAGAGTGGGAATCAGCTTTCTAATAGCTTCAACTCAGCACTTCTGAACATATCACTATAATAAATTACAGTGTATGTAATTTTAAAGATCAAAACAAAAGTTTGACTAATTCAGTATACTGGCCTTAAAGAGTGTAAAATACTGACTTCCAAATTTGTATTGGGAATGAATTTGACATATTGCCTTATTGGTTACGTGAACGCATCTTTTCCGTACTTGAATGATTCTCTGCATAGACTGCCAGAACCACATTTTTTCTTGCGTATCTTACATAGGTGCTGCAGAATAGTAAATACTATGTGTATTACAGTTGTTCAAAGATGTCTGACAAAGCTGAAGGACATGAGAGGGCACACTAGGAAACAGGAAAAAAAAAATATAAAATTCACCTTTTATTACTTTTTTTGCTGGTTACATTACCTTACAAACTAGGAAGCTATTTCACCAAAGCTCTTCACAGCCTTCTTGTCAGAGGCACATATTCTGAGAGGAAAGATAGATTTTTCTTATGGCCACTGAAGCAGAGAGACAGTCATCAGAGGAAGTGAATGATTACTGTAACCCCAAACTGAATTTCCTTTAAGAACACCACAGGGACCAGTTAGCAGACTGGGAGCAAACAAGGTAGCGTGGATACGACAGCTAGGGTCTTACTTGCATTGAGATAAAAAAATGCATTAGAGAAATTTCTTTCATTTATGTCTGTTCGCATCATGTTTTTATGAAATAAGCTAATGATTTTAGTAGCTTCACTAAAAAAACAATCTCTGTGTTGTACACAAGCCTTCATAGCCAGTGGTATTAAATGCCTTTGTTATATCAGTAAAGGCAAAGTTGTGACCCAGGGGTTTTTGTCTACATTTCTGTTGTGTTTGTTGCATAGCACTGATAACATCCATTTTTCCATGCTCTTCTCCAGCACCTTTCTTTTAGCTGAGCAAAATTTTATCAGTTATAAAACAAAAAAACCCAGTTGAACTTGATTCCTGCAGGAATTTATACGGTATCTAAAAGAGTGGTCATCAGAACTGGATCATTTGTACTTCATCCCCAAAGAATCAGGCTTTTAGTTTTGGGAGATTACTGCTAATTTCACTAAAAGTGCTTTATGCTATGCTGATTTAAATAATCTTTACCACCATTTGTATAGA
The DNA here is from genome assembly GCA_013400755.1 of Pelecanoides urinatrix. Lineage (NCBI taxonomy): Eukaryota > Metazoa > Chordata > Aves > Procellariiformes > Procellariidae > Pelecanoides > Pelecanoides urinatrix. The sequence goes on along the minus strand of VZTQ01011783.1, from coordinate 105,119 downwards.
TCACTTATATAAAAGAGCCAAGTCAAAAGCATTTTTCAGTTTTTGTGAGAGTATGTTTGTAGGAATTGTATACTGAGGCAGCTGGCTAATAGCCTCATCAGTGATGCTAGACTTCTTACTAGCAGGGTTTCTGAGTGGTTTAGAAATCAGTTTTTAGAACACAGCTCCTTTCATTTAGAAAAATATTTTATCCAAAGTCCATAAGTAAAGGGTGTTTGAGGCACATCAATTCCTTTAGGAACATCATGTATTTCTTCACTTACCTTATTTGCCATATGAGTGCAGCTCTTCTGCTTCACGACACATAGTATCTCATACAACTTTCGATTTAGGTGGAGAAATACTATAAGAATTTTTTTAAAAAATGGGGTGTAATGCTTTATGAGTCACTCAGGATATAGGCTAATCATTCCTCATCAAATGAAAAAGTTTAGGGTGCTCAGCATTCCTTGAGCACCCTAAACTTTACAAATATAATTTTGAAATACATTACATTCTCAAAATTTAAAAAGAAGAATGAAGTTCCATCATTTGAAAAAACGATTGACACTAGCCTTTCTCAGCAATAGTTTTTTTGTTTTGAAAGAGGTTTCACAGATACCTGCTGCTGATACCTAGAGAGGAATGGTGTGATTCAGGGCTTTTGGGTTCTTTTCCATGTTTTGGAAGAAGATGTATTCCCACGGACACACACTCATTTTTCCATTTGCCCTAAACTTGGTTATTTTGCCTCTTCCTCAAAGTTTCTTATATAGCCTTTCCAACTTGTTTCTTTCCCACCCTGCCGCCCCCTTAATATTTTATTCTTTTGTAAATTGCCTTGGTCTTCCCAAGCGTTTCCAGAAATCTCAGGCGCCATGCTCAATAACCAGTCTCAGCTAAACTCTCTCACTTTTCCCATTCTTTTTCCAAATTCACCATCATACTTGCAGTTCCTTCCTTATTAGATATGTTTTCCAGGTTCTTACAGTTTTCTTCTCCCATTCCCTTTCTCATGGTGCAGCCCCTTCTAGTTATTGTCATGGCTAAGTCTCCCTCTCTTTAAAAACAGTGTCCTTGTCCTAAACTGTTTCTTTAAGTAAATCTACAATCTGTTCTTCATAACAACAGGGAAAGTTGTCATTCTCTAATAAACTTTTCCTTTCTTTTTTATTGTACAGAAATGTGCTATTTATTTACATATATGGAGAGAGGCACAAAAAATAAAAAAAACCCCAAACCTCAAACCAGTTATGAAATCTGACGAGGTATAACTTGTATGAACAGCATGGCTATAAACCAGAATCTTATCATGAGAGTAACAAGCTTCATATTAGGCAATGTTACTGATCCTGTGTATAATATAAAAACCAAAGGTTTTTTAGGATGCAGTCCAGATTTATTTATAATGAAATCCAAAAGATAAAAGAGAGTTACAGGAAGAAATCCATGTCTTTTATAGTGTATTTGTAAAGTTTAGAAACATTGCATGATGCCTTTTGGTTCACCTTAGGGGAGGATATTTTTGACATATTACGTACTCTATTCCAACAACTGTTCAAGATGCCAGAGACAGAGTTGCTTCAGGATTTGATAGGACCTTTGGAGCAATTAATGAATCAATCTTTGGGAGACCTTTTTAGGGTCCAGTCTTGGCTCAACAGAACCTTCCTGACAGAAAGAGAGATGCTGGTGGGGTAAGGAAGGAGGGTGTAGCTTCTCCTCTGCCTCCTTTCTTCAGCTGGGTGCATCTCACTGTGATGCCTCAGCAACAGGGAATGCACCTTCCGTGTAGAGTCCTACCAAAAGCCCAGTTACACAAAGTGTGGAGTATGGCTAGGGAGGTGTGTAGCATCCTTCTTTTTCTGTCGGATACTCAGTATCTGATCTAAAGTAAATCTACTAGAAATTATGAGATATAGTATGGAATAGGGGGAAATTACAGGGGATGGTATGGCACATGGAAATCACAGGATGGCTCACCTAATAAATAAAGTCTTCAGAACTCTTCCTTTTACATGCACCTGATCTAATACTGACTTAATGCATTATCCCCTTCACCCAATCATTTACAGTTTAATTTTAGTGTTTTCAGGAGTATATTACAATTGTGCGATTTGAGGCTGCGTCTCTAACTGAGAACCAGACTAGTGAATTTGTGTCAGGACAGATAGACATTTGTGTCAGGACAAGATACAAACTATTGAAGGAGAAAGCAATATATTTCATGGATAGCAGTTACGTGGTAATCTGTTCTTGGTCTCTTTCTTCCTGGGCTATGCGAAACGTACAGTTACTGCAGCCCTAGGGCAATAGTGACACATTATCTGTGGCTCCAGCACTACTGACAGGAGACATTCCCATAAAAGATAAATAAAATATAAACCTGCTACAAGGGACGTTTACCTTTTCAATTGCTAAGGTCCATGATGAGCCTTCTGTCCCTGGAGAATTCTCTATTTCTCTGTATTCACACAGAAATGTATATACTGAAACCCCCAAAGTTGCCATATTTGGTTTACCTTCTTCAAGGAGGCTACTTTTCATGGCCAAAACACATTGGTAGCATCCTTTAATATAAGTAAGCTCTCTCAGTTTGATTCACTGCTGTATGTTTACAAAATTTGTAAACTGTAATAATACCTAACACACTTTCACAACGGCAATCTCTGTTTTTGAGGCAGCCACTGAAGCTTTGCTTTGCTGTCTACTTTTCTCATACTAAGATGTTGTTTAGAGGACTTAAATTACTAGTGGACTTTAGAACAGCATGATAATCTAAAAGTCTCTCATAGTTGACAAACTATGCTAATATTATTGTAGACTGAAAAACTGTTTTGCTTATTGAAATGGGACCTGCCAGCTTCCCTTAGATGAAAATGTTGGTATGATGAGAATGATGATGACAATAAATAAATTTTTCTGGTAAACGGGACCTGAAAAGAGAAAAGATGCATCAGAAAGAGGAATTCACAGAGGAGGTGTTAGAGAACATACACTTCTTTCAGGAGCAGGCCCGGTTGTGAGGAGCTGACATTACCAGAACAAGTTGTAAGGCTTTCCTCAGTAATAGTCTCCACTTCAACACATAGGCTTTCACTTCCCAGCACTTCCATGATTTCTTTAGGGAAAGTGAAAATGCTGTACTCAACATTCAGTAGAGCACAGCTTTAAATATTAGGAGCATATCTGTAGCCAAAGTTTCTTGTGATGTGTCTGTGCTTGAACCAATATATGAGGATATTAGTAAATATGGTGTAGCTGAGACAGCAACCTCTCTTGGGTTACATGAATTTGGGTTATGGGGAGTTAAACTAATCTCTGATAAAATAACTGGGAAAGCAACTCTAGGGTAGGGTATGCTCCAGGCCATGGCTTAACTCACACACAGTTTTTATCCTCACATAATTAATTTACTGACTACTTATTTAATCTCTCAGGTGTTGCTAATCTCTTTTTTAATTTCTTCAATGCATGTTATGCACACTTAAAAATTTCTTGCATACAAAGCTCTGTTGAAAAACAGTTAATTGTTAAAATGGCCTGTTATTTTCAAGTGTATTTCAAACATAGTTGCCACCAGTCAGCTAGATTCTGTCCTTATTTTAAGGCAACATATAACTTAAGAGGCAAGGAAAAGAAAAAGGTGATTATTAGGGAAGTCAAGGATATTGAAACTGGATGGAGAAAGTTAGCTTGGAAGCATTTTTGATGGTATTTTAATCTCTTCTGAAAAGGTCATTTATTTTATAGTGTAGAACACATTTCAGAATTAACTTCTGACTTAATATGATGGTAAACTCTACCTACATTATGTCCCAGTAATTATGTTTAAAGAAAGCCTGAATATTTGTTATCATAGTGAGCAGAACCTTTCCCTTTCAGAAGTCTGAATGTTCCTCAGTCTAATACAGAACAGCAGGGCATAGATGGGAGGAAAAATTCTGCTTTTACTGGCCAGGACGGAAAGTAGATGTGAAGATAGATGTGAAATGGAAAATGAAGGATGTCTGGGAGAGAACTCGTAGTGCAATGTAACTGCAAATAGCGGCATGTGACTGTTTACTCTGAGGGGCTGAAAGCTCGCTCCGAGTCCAAATCAGAGCTTTCTGTAAGCAAGGGGAAGATCTTTCTGACTTTATTAGGCTTTTTACCTGCTTTAGTAAGAAACTTAGATACTGTGATATTAAACATTAGGTATACAATTCTTAAGTGAGAAATTTATGAACATATGTTTGGACTTTAATTCTGTATACAGTGAACAAAATTCAGTGTATTACAGAAATGAAATTCAGAGTATTTAGCACTTGAATTAGGGCTGGTTATACCAATCAGTAGAAAACATAAAAAGAATGTGTAGCTAAAATTCTGAATGAGATATGTATATGTATCTACATATATATATATTTAGGTATGTAGGCACGGCTATGATTATATCCCCAGAGTGATTCCTACACTTATTTGACTGCATTGTACCGTCTTTCCTTTTCCTTCTGGACATGTTGCTGCTGTGCCCTGTGATGAATTCAAGCTCATCTGTACACGTTAGATGTACTGTGAGGAGTCCCTCTGGGGATTTTAACTTTCAGGACATTGAAGTTATGAAACCTAACTGGGACTGGAAGGCAGAGCAGTACATCGAAAGTTCCAGTCACTCAGGAGAGAGGCACCCTTAGACGTGTATGGTATGCTCTGGAGAAAGCATGTACAGCTACACCTTCTCAAATGCTTACCTAGGATATGTTTTTTCTTACAAATGCACTCCTACATCCTGCTGAATTAGACCTATAAAAGATTTTTTATATCTTTAATGTTTAATGATCATTTTAATCTAGTAGTGCTAGATTACAGGGAAAGCTGGATGAGGAAGAGAAAATATAAAACACAAAATAGGAGAGAAAAGGTTAAGGGTTATTCATGAGTTCAGTGGAATTACAGGACTGATAAACCTGTTAGTATCTTCAAAGCTACATTAATTAATTTCCATGGTCAGAACAGTGCTCCAGTTTTGATAAAAGGCAAACCTGAGTCCTGAAAAATTGCAAAAACAATTTTAGAGTTTATTTCTGAAAATATGGTAGTTTGATGATTTCTACTAGTTGTAAAGTATATGGAACTTTGATGTAGGTCGTCAAAGAAACGGAAATGCTAAACTCTTATTTCTGAGTTAGGTATCTGAATACTTTTTGAACATCTTGATTTAAGAATTTCTGCGCTTCATTTTGTGATCTCTAGAATGGCAATAATATTACTGCTTAATTATCTCCAAGGCATGTACATGCAAACATATATGGATGTTTATATTTAAAATTGCAGTGTATGATAACAACTGTAATAAAGAGGAAAAAGAATACAAGTAATTGAAAAGATTTGATATTTTTTGTACTTTTAGAGGCATAAATATAAATGGTATAATATGGTTATGTATATGAAGAAATTTTTCTTCATAAAAGACAAAAATATACTACACTACACTCAACTACTTTTTAGGTGAGTATGTTTTCTTTGTAATTAAGCTTACTGTAATATTTTAAATATACTTACCTGTTTATCTTTTATGCTCATAGGTCTATTACTTCAAATAAATACTTAATTTGTTCAAGAGTGGGAAAACAGTCATAAAACGATGAACACTACACACTTCTTTGAGACAAAACAGTAAACTTTTCCAATGAGTGCACTGGCTATATAATAGGCTCAGTCTTATGGCAAATGTATGTTGAAACAGATTTGACAGCAGTTTTTCTTTTCAGTATGTGTGAATATCATTGAGAGCTATACTGTCAGTTTAAAAGCAGTTTATTCTAGCTTACTATGTACGGTTCCCTAAGGAGTTAAAAACTAACCTAAAATACCTGAGTTATGACTACTCATGAAGGACTTTGACTGGTATCACTGAATAGTTTGAGAATTACCTTTAATTACACTGGGGCAAGTTTGGAGTGGAAATAAGATTTAGGGTCCTAAGGAAAAAAAAAATCACGTTTGAACATCTGCTTTCTTAAGGACAATGTAATTTATCTAGGAAATTCCTAGCTCCCCATCTTTATATGCATGGTAATAATGAATAGACCATACACTGTGACCTCTCTTACTTCTTTTGCTACCATGTGGTTTCTCGATTTCACTATTTTTAGAAGCTTTCAGGGTTCATCTTCTTAAAAATACCTTAATATTTTTACATGCTAAAGGTCAGTCTACAAGAGCTATAACCCCCATTTTCACGTCAAAAATCAACCATCTGCTATCCTAATGCCATTTAAGGGTACAAATTTCATGTGATTTGACTTGATGTGATTAGATTTGGGGATGGATGACAGGATGGGTATATTACTTTTCAAAACAGTATTGTACTTTTCGAGGACTCTCTCTGTCAAGTTCTTTGTCTCACATGTGACTGTGGACTTGTCACTATGGTATTGATTTTGTTCTCTGATTTTACATGGTTTGTAGAAATTCATTCAAATTTTGCTATTAAAACAATGAGTGAATTACACAAAACTGAACTTGATTTTTGAATGAGTATACTTAAAAGGATTTGAAAAATAGTAGTTTGAAATAATATATTGCCCTGTAAACTCTTTGCACTTTTTAAATTGTTTTAGGTGTTATTAATATATGCTAAGAAAGAAACATCAACAAGAGATTCTGCGGTTGTTCTAGTCTTTCACATAGTTGTTATTTCTTGACCTTGAGATCTTATAAATTATGAAATCCTTACAAGTCAATGTTTAAACAAGATAAACACTTGCTTCTCACTAGCACTGCTAAAGTAACTTGTTAACTACTGAAGCCTTCTGCACTCTTCCATTTTCCTGCAGTTCAATAAATCTTTTATGCAGAAGATCACGTGATGAGGGTAGGAATCCCAGAAGGTTATGTGAGAGGAATGATAAAACCCCTACACTGAATCTTTTAAGAGGACTCTCAACTTCAGATTTCCAGCAGGGCTCCTGTCAGTGTAGAGCCCTTCTCCCACACCTTTAATTTCCATCTTCAGTGCAGCTTTATGACACTGACCAGATTCATCGGTTCTCCTATAAAAATCTGTATTTATATTCCTTAAAGAAAAACAAACAAACACACAGTAGGGGATGTTTTTAGAGGTGTTTCTGTAAAGTGGTTCACAAAGATCCTCTCTTTTTCTTATAAATGGGCAACTTCATACAAAGGGCAGCTTCTTCATTAGCAGTGCTAATCAGTAAGATGAATGAAACATCTTCTGCGTTTTCATGCTGAAACCGAAAGGCAGTTGTCACTAATGAAATTTATAATAATAAAGAGATAAATTAAAATGAAGTTTCTTTCCATGTTTTATTGATAAATATAACTGAGTCTAGTCAGACATACACAAAACACCATAATGACAGTCAGTCTATGAGTACACTTAAAATGTATCTACTTTTTATGTTTCCAAAACAGTTATTATCTCGCACCTATCATATGGTCAAAACCATATTTATTATTTTTCCAACATGCTGTCTTTTGAACAAGTTGTTCAAAATAATAAGAGCTAAATTTGGCATATTATACAAAATTTTCTTGAAGAGCTAGGAAAGGCTAATTAGAAAGGAAGGACTGAAAAAAATTGTTGGAATGTAAAACCCACACAGAGCTCTTGTCTGGTAAGCAAGATGAGTCCTGGTCTCCTGTGGTGTATGAGTAATGAGAGGAAGACAATTGCACTATCACTCCATTTTAGAGGGTAATTAAAGACCCAAAGAGACATCATAATTTGGCACTGATACCAGGTAAAACAAACTTGAAGAAGGATTTATCATCTTGTCTTCTATCTACACTCTTCTAAAACATTGGAATCTACCGTGACATTGGTTGCACTTCAACATCGTCATCATCTTGAAAGGTTATCTAGAACAGGTCACAAAGGTATACTTACTTCATCACCCTCTTCCATTTTTTCTTTACCTAGAAACTGAGAGTATAATCCTGTAACAATCAACAGTAGGTAACTTTAGCCTTTCCTTCCTTATATCAGAGTCCAATACTTTCTGCCCAGGCTCTTTTAGATGTTCCACACATAGAGGCTTTAATTTTTAATACCAAAGTTGCTTGTTCAAAGTTACTTGACATTACATGGGAATGTAGCAACACACTTAAATCCTAATATAAGTACAGAACCTGCTAGAGACAGATTTCAGGTGCATGTTCCAACTTCAGTGTTCCCATTGTGGTCACATAACATCACATTTTCCTTCAAGAGAAGACGACCAGGTATTGGACATAATCCAAGCCTCAGTTTTTGTTAAATTACTCCATTCAGTGTCTACAGCATCCCATACTCTCTTTCCTTTATGAAATGATCACCCAGATCAATCCCCATTTGAATGTTCAACCACAACCTCATCTCCAACACTTTGATAGGGTTTTACCTCTATTTTAATAGGAATCTGTACAGCTGCTGACATGAACCTGTTATGCATGGGACTTACCATGGGGTTTGTTTATTTAGTGAATTTACAACTTAGTACAGGTGGGATCTCCTCCTGGGGATATTAGCAGATTCACTCTTTTGTAGCTGTTATTTATTAGTCCATTCCACCATTCTACTGTCCCTTTACTTTGAGGTTGAAAAGTCCTTTGTACATTGAAACACACCGTTTGCACTTCTTTGTTCTTAGGTGAGCCGTTAGAAAACTGCATTTCTCAGGGCAAGTAGCAAACCATTGATTTAAACCAGCAATGCAGCTTGTTTGGGGTACAAACTCCCTCTACCCCGACTATTTCTACTAATGTAACAATGTATTTCCAGCCTTCTGGTCCTCGCTTTGAGGGACCACCACACGATAATCCACTTGCCAAGTTTATGGAACAGATTATCAAAATGTCCTTTTGACATGTGATGTACCATTGTTTGAGAAAAATGGCGTCAGTCTACCATTTGTTTTGGCAGAGCTTTTCTCACAGGCCATCCTTACCTCACAGCTTGTTGAAATAATGGTGGGGGCCAAGCTGCTTCCCTGCAGGTTTCAATGCCCTTGCACGCTGTGTCTCCTCTCCACTACTGCTCGTGGGACGCAGGAGCTGGGGGTTCTGCTGCCTGAACCTGATCCTCACCACCAGCTCTCTCAGCACGGCGGTCGGTAGCCCATTCACTGGCTGCCTCATTAGTCCTTTGGCTAAATTTCTGCAAAACACAACTGTGCTCCCTGGACACACCATCTGTAGGGTGTTTGCCTTTAGTCTTTTTGGGTGCAGTTGAAGGGTATTGTGGCTGGATTTAACAACCGTTATGGGCTGAAGTCCCACCCTAGAGCCTGGTGTTTTGTGTCCCCCATGCCTGTCTGCCTAGCTCAGCCAGACATTCCCACTCTTTTGATTAACTCAGAGAGAAGCATTTACACAAGCATTTCATCCATTCAGCGGATCCACCCAGGTGATCTAGCCGTTCATCCAGACCGAAGTCCCCTGGGTGCCCTCAGCACTGAGCAAAGCTCGGCTCCCTTCACATAGCCCGGCTCTTCCCCACACCCTTCCCTCCCCTGGGGGCCTCCTGCCACCCCAGGGGCTCACCCACCAGTCACACCTTCTTTCATTAAACCAACTAGCTTTTTCTTTTGCAAAACGTGGTGAATAAGTGATTCATACAATTGTGGGTCATTTGTACTTTTTTCCATCACAAGTGGTGCTGTAATTAAACCCAGAAGTAGTTAAAAGCAATCTTTGCCATTTGTACTTTTCCCTTTTGATGTGTCTTTTGTTTTAAAAAACACTGAATCAGATGCTAGATGCAGTTTTACGAGTAATTCACCCTGTTTCAGTGTTTATTCATTTTCTTCCACCACCCCAGTACAGTTTCAGTCTAGTCTAATGGGCATACAGGCAGGGAACTTATTAAAAAGAATTAACCTTCTTTACAGGAAATAAATAGCTAAGCTGTATCATTAAAAGAGAACTTGAGTTCTTTAATAGTATTTTCAAGGCCTTAGCTGTTCCTCTCCCCTCATCCATATTAATTGTTTAAAACATTCAGCAATGTTATTGTCATAGTTTAGATAGCAGATTAAGGTCTTTAAAACCCAAATCTAATTTACTTAAATAGTGTTGAACAATGATGGATGCATTTATGGTAACAACTTTGTGCTAGTATTCTATCAAAAATAAAACAGAGGACCATATTTTACTATTTGCAGTAGAGCAAAACTTATAATGAAATAAAGAAAGTATTAAGATAATAAGATTCAATGTAATTTTTATTAGTAGATAAACAAAAAAACCCCACAAAGTAAGTCCAGCATATATATGGTTTACTTTTCATCATTTTGTTCAGCTGGATAATCACGGGTAATTTTCTCTCCATGTGTTATATTAACAAACACATTTCCTTCAGGTTGTTTCAGACTATCTGGCCGCTACTTCATCCTAGAAAAATGGTTTCCAGGTTCTTAACAAAACCAGCAAGTTTCTTGAATTTGATCTGCAACTGCAGTCTGAAAAAATGATAGACTGAGCTCCGTGATGCTAATAGTGTGGTTTGGGAACTAAACCTTATTAGTTACCAAATGACTCATCAACTGCTGAGACAACTTCTTTGTGATCTGAGTTTGAAACGGAATGACTCTTTGAGGGGTACTTAAATATGAGTAATTCTTTGCTGACTTTAATTGCCACACCTATAAATGTCCTGATTTTGGGTAACAGCTTTAATTAGATGTTATTTTATGCTGTTTCTTGATTTTTAGAGATCACTTTTAAGCATGTGTGTTTGCATTTTTTCTTTGTTGGATGCGTCATCAGCATAAGCATTTTTCATATTTTATTTACGTGGATTTCAGCTCTTTTATGTAAATGCACATGTGAGTAAAAAGAATGCTTTCTTCAATAATACATAAGGTGATGCTTGGACCACAAAGTCTGTAAAAATTATACATAATTGATGTTGTCAGCATCAATCCAGCTTTTAAATAGCAGATACCCAATGAATGGCATCACATTTGTAAAGAATTGTGAATGCTGAATGTATACTACTGCTAATGCATGCTACCACCGTGATATCTATTTAAAAGTTACGATTCATTGCAAATCTCTTCAAATGCAATGCTGGTGTACATTAATGCAGAAAATGTTTCCCCATGGAAGAAAATAACTTTTTAAATTAAATTATACTTGTCAATTTTAGAACTGCTATTACAATTTAGATTCGTTTATATTTGATTACATAACATAAAAGAACCACAATTTCAAAGACAATTAAAACAAAACAGATCGCTTATCACAACTTCAGTCTCAGAGTCCTTTAGCAATCACAAATAAATACAATCATATTCATAAATCTGTAACTCCCAGATTCGGTTGTATTTTCCCAATACCATTCTTCATTAACCTGACATCTTCAGTTTGTATATACTGTAAAGATGTCACCTTGAAATGCAAACACAATATTTAGAGTTAGTTAAATGAATTTTGTACAATTCACCTATTCCTGAATTCATATCCTAACTTTTATGATTTCACAATTACATCTTCTCATTTTAATTTTTTTTTTTTTTTTTTACTCTTTTGTAACAAACTGCTCCCTCTTACACTTTAAAAGATTGTAGGGATAACTTCAGACACTCATTTTCTCTGGAGAAAACATTTATTTTCTGTGACCAGTTCTGCTATCCTAGACTTTGCCTGGTCGCCTGCTTTGAAAAGGAGCTTTGCTTCTTTCTCTACAGTCTGTCTCCTGCTCTGTGAGTTCTCCCATAGTCTTCATGTGGATACTGCCACAGGTTTTATTACCAGACTTTTGTTTTGGTTTAGGCCTCAAAAGTGTTCTACTCTCTGTTCCTTCTTCCTCCATTATACTTTTTCAAGCTACTCGTCCAGTGAAGAGACTTTTCTTTATCACAGGCATTGTTCAATCGTTAACTACAGTAAATAAGATTAATTCAGTATTCTTTCAGATCTGGAGAGTACATCTCATAGTACAGACAGTAAATTGTTTTAGACATGCATAGAGACATTGTCAAAATGCAGAATTTAATTCTGTTATGTGTATCCATACATTAACTATAATTACCCACCTTTTCAGACAGACAAATCAAACCAACAATACTCAAAAAAACTTTCCAAAAATACTCTACATGAAGCTGAGACTTTTTAAATGTGTATTTTCCACTTTCAATTATTATATTACTCATTGTATGTAAGAAAGTAACACTCAAGTAACTTACTTTTAGTTTGAAGGTGCTCCTTTACTTATGTTGAATAGTCTGGCGTGAATACAGAACGATCAAGAAAATCGAATAGCCTGAAGCAAAGTAGTTCAGCACATGTATCTGTTCAAACATGAATAATAAATTGCACAGGGAATACTAATATTTTTCTCCATCAGCGTATTCAGGTTTAATATGTACTTTGTCTTATTATAACTGATTAGAAATAAAGGCACTGAAAATGATTTTCAGTGTAATTGGTTCCCCTCCCAATGAAATCGTAGAGGAATATACCTACAAAAGCAGCAGCTGAATTTGGGTCTAATAGATTTCTCTACTAGATAATAAAATGAGACACATACTGGTCTTTCCCCACTGACATTCATATTCTGCTATATGAACCTTGACAAATGTTCTCGATTTGAATCATCAGATCACTTCTTTCACTCCTTAGGAAGTGGACACAATGAAAATGACTTCCCTGAATAATAGAATAAAATAAAGACTTCATCAAAACAAAATGTTGATATTTGATAAAATCAAGCTATCAGGGATAGAACTAAGGGCGAGAATGCTAGGAGTTGTTATCCACAAATGATTTAACTTTTGGATATGATGGCATTCATTTCCAGAAATCATGTCCATCATACTGTTACTACTAATGGTTAACGATGACATGTAACAGCTTGTGTAAAAATATTGACGTGAAATCCTTATTCAGTATGATTAAGACAGTGTTAGATTCCTATGGAAGTAGAAGCTGCTTGTATTATCAGGACAGTTAGTAATAGTGTCCAAACATTTACCATATCAGCGTTGGGGTTGAGAGCGGTTAGCAGATCCTCATTGTTTTAATTTTTTAACTATAATTTATCCTGGGCAAATAACATCTAACAGCTATCCGGAAGAGACTTGCAATATGAATATTTGGCCAGTGACAATGATCCAGATGTATCAAAGATGCATCTCAGAGTTGTGTACTCTCAGGCAGCTGTGACAAAACCAGCTTTTCTCTTCATGAAAGGGCGGCATGATTATGATAAGCTCTGTCTTATGTTAGATATTAAAGCTGATCCCTCACTGTACTAGAAAGTGCCTAAACATCATCATAGCTGAATCGGTCAATAATATTTTTCTAATTAATACATATAGCATCTTCATTGCTAGTTTGCCAGACCACCTACAGAGACATAACCTACTTTTAAAAACTACCCAACCAAACATTCAATTCCTGTTAATAGTGTCGTTCTCAGCCAAATGTTGGATGTTCTACATAGAGATTCATTATATCTTCCATGGCTTTGGCATACACCCCATTTTCTGTCACCTTTTTTGTTGCCATTGGAGGTGAGCTGGGTGTTTAGCTCCTAGAGGCTCCTTTGGTCCTCTTTGATAAAGCAGAGAGGAGATACACTACAGGTTATGTGGCAATTAACATTTTACTCGCAGCAGAGACAGTAACCTCAGCCACTTGTTTCCTAGAGAGAACTAGAAAATTCTGGAGGTTGACTTTTCCTAACTCTCATTTTCAAATGTATCCAGAGTAGGGAAGTAAAAGTCACATAGAAAATAGGTATATATTTGTAAAACAAATTAGATATAATCAAAGGAATTATTCAAATAGATGGTGTGTTGTGTGAAGTTTCTGGGTTTTTTTTAACACCTGGAAATGATCCAGTGCAATTATTTCAATAGTGTAATTCCCCAACTAATTGAAAGAGACTTAGTAAGTACAATACTGAGATCTCAATTTTTTTAATGAGTATAGTGTATGTGAGCTAATTAAAGTGTGTTCTCTGGCTCTTTAAGCTTACTTAGTTTTAATTGCTAGAATATTGTTTTAAAATTGAAGTGGTTTTTTTACAATTGTCAATAACAACAGTGTATAGCAAATAGTTCAAGCAAAAAGTGATTACCAAATAAGCAAATTCTATATTGCCTCCATATGACGCTTGGAGACAGAATTATTTTAAATAAAACTACTTAGAAAAAAAAGAGTTTTTTTTTTTCTTTATTGAACATTACCAAATAGAAACTAGCTGATGAAGCCTTCATGTAGTGTAGTAATATTTAAACATTATTAAGTCTGGTGAAATAGAACTCTAACCACCTATTCCTTCACGTGAAAAAGGAGCAGACCATCACTGGAAGGAATCTGTATAAAAATTCAGACCTCCTACCTTTGCTGCTGGGAAATACATAAATAACTTCCACTCTGTTTCTGGTACGAGTGAAAATGAATTTAATATTCTGCTTCAGATCTGTGGAATACTTTTGTGCCAGTACTTACAAGCAGCATTTCCTGAAATCTAAGTTTATCACCATCTTATCAAGATTATTTTGAAACAGAATATTTACATCTTTCTTCTAGTAGATTTACAGTGTTTATATCATACTCCACTATACTTATGTAAAAACCCCACTGGGTACTTTTTTTTCCTTCTTGCTGTGGGCTGTGTAATAATACAGAGCGAATTCTGAGCTTGCTCTGACTTCTGAATCAACCAGCCCTGCTACCGCAAGCAGGCCAGGATTAATTACTTCCATCATGCTGTATTACTGTTTTGCTTCTGGTATGTGTGAGCCAGCTTGTTCAGAACTACCTCAGATACCTCTTAGTTCTGTTCATATCCACATCCCTTTTTTGAATTTTTTTAATAGTGTATGAGGGAGTCCAAGGTTTACTGGTTTAGAACAAAAAGTACAGAAACGGAAAATGACTGTGTGTCTGGTCACTGGGGAATGGGAAGTTACATACCTGCATTAACGATCAATTTGATAAGGTACAAAAATGTAGTTATATGGACTAGAATGTGATTTTGCCCACTTTTGTGCAACTGTCCTAAACATAAAGCCCCTGTGTCATTTTTCCTCCTGGCCTTTTTTTGTTTTGTTTTGTTTGGAGCGGGGGGTGGTTGGTTGTGTTTTGGGGGGGGGAGTTGTTTGTTTTCTTCTTTTTTGAGTTCTTGCTTATATGGTTGTAGAGTTTCAATAAGAAGAATGACGGATGGCCCCAGCCCCAAAGTACTCCAAAGCCTGGTGGCTAGGACTGCCTTTCTCAGGAGAAATATGTGTATCTGTGCAATGAAGAGCAAGCTGAGCCATTGTAGTCTGCATTTTTATTACTGTGCAAATCATGGAACCAAACTAGTTGGGTCATCGTCTGTGCAGGATCCTTCAAGATCTATAAAACTGTATAATCCTCATGAAGTTTTCAATTTAAAAGATGATAAAAGGTTTCATGGTACTTTGCAAGATACTTGATGACTGACAAAGTTCTGCAGTCCAAACAGAGATCGATAACCCAGATTTTGGTATAAAGGTATAGGGCCTAAGAGAATGAGTCTTCAGTCTTCTCCATTTGCCAGCCTGGAGCATACCCAAATCTCTATAGAAAAGTCACAGGTGACTTTCAGGATGTTTCTCAGGCCTAGGAATGCCAAAGGATGGACGCAGCGACTTGCTGCCCTGAGCACCGTGTCTGGAGACAGAAGGATTCAACTTTGCGTGTGGCATTTACACATTACTATCTCCAGGCAGCTGTGTCTGCTGCCTTAGATTGTTCCATAAACTGTTGGATCCCAACTCAGGTCTGTTGAACTCTGCCCGTTCAATCTAGAGCAAACTTCCCTCGATCCAGGTTCTAGTTTTGTACCCCGAATAACACGTACCTTTTTAATTGACCTGCCAATCCCCCAGTTAGACTTAATCTCAGGTGACCATAGACATGTGTAGTACAGCTGTCTACATGATCCTAGAATCACCTTATATTCGGTAGATAGAAAAAGGTACAATTAATCCAACCTATTTCAGATGTTTGCTTCAATTTAAGAGGAATCATATTGTGAAAGTGCTTCTTTCTATCCATTGCCTTTGAGGGAGTTTAGATTAATTTACATTGTGCACAACAGCCTTTAATCGAATGTGTACCATCCTCTATTTCCATCAAATAGGGAAAATACCCCACAGGAAGTATTTACTTGGTCTGTGGGACTAGGAGCTGTGTGAGACAAGGTGTACAGATACTAATGAATGAATTCAAGTAAAAATGTGTTGAACATTTATTGTATATTTGTATTATAGAAAATATGAAATATTGCACACAGCCGTGAGATGCAGTGAGCTATAAAACTCTGAATATGCTTCAGGCTAAGCAGAAAGATTTGTGCTATGCAAATAAAATGTAAATTTATATGGTGACATGGGGGTTAATTTTTTATATTATAAAATAACCCATTGCCTTCAGTGGGATAACTCAGGCATGAAGTCCAGGGAATAACATCACAGGCCAGGGCATTATTCAATGATTAAGAACAGGGCAAAGCACCAAAATGCTTAAGTACTAGTTGTCACAAAATTATCCAACTAACCCTACCCATGTGTATTAGAAGGGTCACGTCTATATGGACAGTTTTCTGATCCCGGAGAAAAGGAGATTATAGTGGTATATGCTTAGCCTGAGTCCATTTAATTCAGTATCAAAATTGCTTTCTTCCTTTGTCAGAGTTTTTGTTTTGGAATTTCATATTTCACTACAGATTTTAATTTCCCCTCATTTATCTAATTTAACAAAAGAGGTTAAAAGAGGTACTTATTAATAATTCTTTTTTTTCCCCTCTGCGATGTTTTGGAAAAAATGTTTTCTGCAAAAGTGTTCTCAGGAGTGAAGAGATATTAATAATTATGAATTGATTTACATAGAAATAGGCTAATTATTATGCTGACTGTATGAAATTATTCCTTGTTTAAAATTTTAAACTTTGGTTTTTATTTTAAGGAAATTTTTATTGCTTTATAGTGTCCCATAGCATCATCTCTAATTGGCTCTGAATTTCCTAAAACTCGGCCACAGATATTTTTTATTACTTTAACAAGAGATAAAAGCTCTTTTTGTAATACATGTTACTCTTCAATTGATTTTAAAAAGGTTAAGGGGACTCCCTTTGGTGCCACCTATCTTCAGATAAAAGAGCAGAGAGAATTTGGTAAACCACATCTTATTTTGTTCCTCTATAGAATTTGCGATACCATTTTTTCCTTCAGTCTCTAGTATTTCCAAGTAATGTAATAATTTCCTAATTGCTTTGTTTGCAAATCACAAATTAATGCATGGGAAAAGCTGCAGTAGTTGTTCATCACATCTCTGAAACATNTCCCAGCCGAAACCAGGACATGCTTCATGCAGCAAAATATAGTATGTGTCCATTACATATCGACGTTGGCTATTTCATGTAAGAAGAACAGTAAAACCCTGGGAACATATTATCTTGTTTCCTTGATATTTGCATTAGTATAGGATAAAAGTTCCAGATATTGGTGTTTATAGTGTAAAAGTTATCCATTTAAAGGATGTGCAGCGTGTGCCTGATATAATCAAGCCAGCATGGGGCGTTCACTGCTGTGGTGGGCTGCGGGGGGAGGTTTCGCTCCATTGCCGCAGATCCGGCCAGTGCAAAGGGAGGGATGAGAGGGAAAGACTGAGAGAGAAAGATAAAAACCAAGTAAAGATAAATGCGTTTTATGCTACATATCCAAGGCCAGGACTGAGTTATGCATTTTGAGGTTGTTTTTTTTTTTTCAGGTATGGTTCAGTTATAGTATCATGGCATTTTGTTAATATGTTATAATTACATACTGTTCCACTACTACATAAAAATAGTGTAAACACTCAAAATAGTTGCACATAAAATCCACATTACAAAATTAAGTTTCAACATTCTCTCAGGAAATTTTAAAATTATAAACAAAAAGTACTCTGAGTTTGTTTTATCTGCACATTTGCGTTTTATGGGTACTCTTAGACAAACATGGTTTTGCTCATCTCTGACTTTTACTATAAGGTTGTAAGTGTAATGGCTCTACTTCGCTACTAGTGTGTCTCATTTACACCATATTATCTGGAAAAAAAACCTCTTTAGTATCTGACTGCAACATTGTGTTTTTTTAAAATAATAAATGGTTGGTCTTAAATGATTTGAGACACTTATAATTACACCTTAAAATAATTAAATGATTCAGTCTCTGTGAGACAGATGGCTGTAGCACAGAAACCAGCTTCACAATTGGCCCTAATTAACACCCCTGTTGGAATCTCAGCAGTGGCCAAAATATTAAATGGGTATCAAAACTAAATTACTCAGCCAGAGAGAGTTTGTCCAAGTCGATATATTGATAAGAGATTGCCAATGCCATAATTGCATGTATGCTCACTCATATTTCTTTTCTGAAAGGAAATATGTGACTTCACACTCCTGCAAAGATAAATATCATATTTCCTATTAAACTAAAATCAAAGTGTTTCATGTTTGTGTGAACTGAGAGAATGCATTCTAGGAGCTAACAGCTCCATGCCGTTATGTTAAGAAATTATTGTGGTTAAAAAAACCAGTTACTGTAAAAATATATGTATGTCACTTCTCCTTTCTAATCATGTCTATATACGGTTTTCTGGAAGCTAGTTCCAGGTGTTATGACTTTATAGTACTTATTCCTTGCTGCAACAAAGACTTGGTTTTTAAACTTAAAGAAATGCTTACATATAACGAATACTATGACACAGACTAGTGCCTTATGAAATGTGGATGTGAGAAACTGCATTTAAGAACCTTATTAGCTGTCAGGAAATATCCAGAAACACTTGCCATCAGTTTCTTTTGGTTTAAGATGGGGAACTGGTCTGCATACATAGCAAACACAGTGAGATGAAGGTCCACAGCAATTCAGAAAGGGTAATGACTTCAGTCTGAAAACAAAATTCTACCCACACAGACCTTGACACAACAGACTGTGATAACTCCTCCGTGATGCATAAATTACTTTTGAATATATAAAATCTGAAGGAATTTAGGGCATAAGATCAAAAATACACTTGAAATTAAGATATATGAACGCTTTTTAATTTCTTTTAACTATGAAATAAAATACAATATACTCAATATAATAAATAAAATATAATATACTCAATCAACACTATTTCCACAACTAACGATAAAAGTACACTCATTCCATTTTACAGCTTAGCTTTATTAATACAGGTTTCAGGTCTGCTAATGCCTTACTAGCAGTATTCACAAAGGGAGTTAGCACACAATTGCTAGCAAATTGTAATTCACATAAGAACTCTTACTTTGCACAAACCTCCCAATGCAGACTACCTTTAAGAAGCAGACCATGGTCATTAATTCCACACTAATAGACTATCGCATGGCAACCAGAGTCAACTTTCAGAATATTTAAAAATTGACAAAAATGCTTTTCTCACTGGTGTTTTTTTTTTTCCTAGTATCTAATCAAGGCTTAATCTATATAAAAAACCCAGACTTTGTCCATGGAACTTTATGTGTACTGCAAAGGGGTCTAAAATTCCCAACAAAATCATGGCAAAAAAACCCTGATGACCGCTAAATACACAGAGACTACCCATGAATTAGGAAGTCCCTGACCAATTATTGGAAGCTAAAAGAGTATGAAGGAAATTTTTTCATGGAATGCTTGCTCTATTCCTACACGTCTCCCTGGATATCTGTTATTGGCCACTGTCTGAGCCAGAATACTGGAGTAGCGGATAGTTGGTCTGGATCCAGCACAGTTGGTTTTATGTTAGCTGAGGTGGCTGTGGGAAGGGGGTGGGGACAGTTGGCTGGTTTTGACAGATTGGCTTGAAAATATTGCCCACCTACTTGTACCAATAAAAGCTGCAGTAAGAATGCAGTCACCTTCGTTCTCAACCAGAATTTATTTCAGTGTTATCACTACTGGTTTACTCCTATACTTAGATGAAGGCAGGTTTGTTGCTTAAGGTATGTCAGTGTAGCAGATATAACAGTTTCTAGACTCTTTCACGACACAGGCTGTACAATACAAGAAAACTCAACAACTAAGAAAATTTATTTATTAGATTATTTGTATGCTGCTGAACTTCTGTGGTATTCTTATTAATGATGTATTAAGAAGCCTAGAGCTTTGGGTAGGCATCTTTTAAAATTATTATTTCAAATTAAATATAAAAGATAAAAATAGAATGCAAGAGGTATGTGATACAGAAAAACAGTAGATACTGTTTTACCTAAAATAAAAATAAAATTACGTGGTATATAGAACACATATATAAATAAGGATGTCAATCATTACTGTACAAATTACACTTTTTATAAAGGTTATTATACCCATTTTACCATATATTATTCTTCTCTTCTATTATAAGAATGTGACAAATAGCAATTTCCACATTGAACTAATTAAAGAAGGACATTGAGAACCACGATTAGCAAAACTTAAACCAAAGATCCATTGAGAAGAGTCACTTAGAGAATCAGATAAAATCAAAGATACTTTCCTTGGTGTGTAGGGATTGTCACAACCCCACTGATGAAGGCAGGGGTGCTAGATTAGGGACTTCCTAATATTTCCCGGGAGCTGCATCAGCAATGTGGATGATCATAACAGAGACCCCTAATCTTATGCAATTAGTTCTTTCCATTCAGTTCTGGTGCAAATTCAAGGGCATGATTTCAACCATAGGCTGGGAACAGATATTTTATAAAATAATGCGAGAACCTTATGTTGTGATCCTTTGCCATATGTTTCACGGCTTATCACAGCGCTGAAAGCATTCAGGTTGATCAGTGATTGAATGATGATCTGAATGCAACTGAAGGGAGAACCTGTAGCTTAGGGTTTGTCATCTGATCTGGAACTCGCATTCCACTGCCTCTGACTGGACTTGATCATTTGTGAAGTGCCTCAGGGGTCTGTGTGAGGCTCAGCCAGTAGGTGCTTCTCAGCACAGTGTGATTTAGCAGATAAAAGGTGTGCAGAATACAGTTTTACTTTAACAATTTCTACAGTGATCATCTTTCCTGTGGTGTTCAATTATGTGTTTCACAGTAGCAAGTATCTCCAGTTTCTGGTTATTCTCCTTCCTTGGAGACTGTCCGTGCACGGATTTTTTCACTGACCTAGAAAAAGACAACATCCACCGTTGACCACTATAAATTCGTAGGCATAAACAGAGTTTATTTCATGGCTTTGCAGGCTCACAGGAATGAGAAGGCTTCTCAGCATTGTTACCTTTCTTGCATTTGGTAAAAATGTGAATACCAAAGTCTTCTGTATGTTCTGAGAACTGTGTGTTTTAGCACTGTAGTGGAAAGCATAGAAGACAGGTTCTTCCAGATTATATATCGAAAAAATGTTACTGCTGCAAGATGAAAGAATGATCAGCTGAACTTCCTTTAAACTAGGAACAATCAAGCTTTCATCAACGTTTTCTTCAAACATTTGTTTCTGCAATATAAAAGAGATCAACAGAATGGTCTTAGAGAAATGTGTTCCATTTGTACTAAAACAGGGATAAACAGAGTTTCTGGGACCATTTATTTTAACTTGTTAATTTAAATTGAAAAAAAAAAACCCTAAAAAGATCCTCTTAGTATCTGAAGAGATGTGATGTCATAATTTGTAATTAAAAAAAGGAGATCAGAGAAAGTTGTGAGCAGCAGAAATGTTGTACTGACTGCTGTGGATTAGCCCCAGCTGGCAGCCGCGTCCCACCCAGCCGCTCGCTCACTTCTGCCCCCGGTGGGATGGGGGAGAGAATCGGAAAGGTGAAAGTGTACGCACTGCTCAGCAATAGCTAAAACATCCCTGTGTTATCAACACTGTTTTCAGCACAAATCCAAAACACAGCACCATGCGAGCTGCTCCGAAAAAAATTAAATCTACTCCAGCCAAAAACAGTACACTGGCATTCATATTTCAGCCTGCATAATAATTGAAACCAAGCTTCTGATGCTGATAAATATATTTTTTTAATGCAAAGCAAATAATTTATTGTAAATTTATAGTTGTGAGTAGGATGATGACAGTCATAAAACACTCTTTAGATTTTGCCCTAGGCAAACCAGAATTAGTTCAGTCTTGCAGCCCACAGACATTAAATAATTTAGATTTTCTTGCCTGGGGCAACTACCTATATGTTAAAGTTGGTCTGTGATCAAGGGTCACAGATGTAGCAGTAGTCTTTCTCTTTGTATACTTAAGTCAGTTATTTGAATATCACAGAGAAGAATGAAATAAAGTGTCTTAAAGCATACAGGAGAAGAACACATTTTTATCTATATATGTATATATAGATTGCTTTTAGCAATTTAAATTGCAGTTTTCTGAATAGGTATTTATAATTGGCTAGTTAGCTTGCTGAATGCGTATTTCTGTTAAGTGCTTCATTAAATAAGTAGGATGCTGGTCAGACCATCTCAAATAATTTTGTATTACTAAAACTTAGTACTTTGAAGCTTAAAGAGCAAGAATACAAAAGCTTATGTATTTTGGCAATGTTTCTTCTTACTTCTTCTATGGAGATAACAGAAATGTTTCTTACTTTCTCTTCAAAGCTTGGCCTTCTGGTCCACCTTGTATTAAAAAAATATGTCTCCAACCAAATTTACACATTCAGGAGGTTTGTTTTGGAAAAGCCTCTCATACTCAGCCAAAAACAGTTCTCTGGAGTATTGCATGATATTATTTAAGAAAGATTTATTCCTTATAAGAAGTATATAAGATAACATCAACCTTAGTTCGGTAACTAAGTGCAAAAGCATGATCAGGCTGCTGTATGAGCCAAGTGACTTGTCAGAGGGATGCAGTGTTTTTCTTTTCCCCAGGCTGCCCAGTTTACCCAGGGAAATAAAACGCCAACCTCCTGCCTACACTCTGAGCTCTCAAGGAGAGGTGCAGTTAACAGATCTTCGCTATACTAAGAAGGGAGGTGAAGGGAAAGTTTACTTAAAAAAAAAACTTTCTCAAGTTCCATAATAAGATATGCTGTTGTTTTTAGCAATACAGCAGCTTACACATTCAGTATGTCAACTGTAAGTATTATCAGTATGCTAATAAATGAAACTACTGTATGGAACACTTACAATAATCTATAACATGTTGTTAGAAAGTTTACCTGCATTGATGTGTATTTCTCTGTTAAGAATATACAAATTTGAAATAACTTTTGTATATGCTTGTTTTCATAAGCTCTGATCCAAAGCATTGCTATGGCCCTGGTATGTGACTACCCATTTAAAGACAGTTAGGAAGCCTGTCATTACCTCTCCTCAACACACTGTTTCCAAACGTTGCCATGCCATACCGCATTTCATACTGCAATGTCAGTCAGAACTGTTGTACATTTTAAAGAAATGATTGTGTTTTAATAACTTCTTTCTCTGCTGTTTCCACTTAGTATTTGATAGATTTACCAAGCTATTGTAAAAATTGAATAAGGAACCTTTAATAAATGTTTCCATTTTATTTATATGCATTTGTATATATGGAATTTATTAAGAAGGCAATATTTTGGAGCAGGATGTCTAATCAGTTTATAAACATTAATTTTTCAGTGTGGCTTAGTACAGGAAATTATCATGAATTCACTTGGGGCATTAATTTGTACTTCATCACCTCCTAATCATATTAATAAGAGTTCATATTAGGAAATGCATTATTATTTCAAGCAACTCATGGAGTATTGTTATTCTGATGCGACATTCAATTTAGCATTAATAATAGAACTTAAGTTCTGCTGGTCTTTATGCCCTTCTACCTGAACTCAATGATTGGCATACTTAATGTAATCTTACACTGTGGCATGGTTGACCACTGGGAATATTTTTAGACTCAGTCATCCAATTAAGTATAAGGGAGCTGGAATCAAAATCCACCACGCTCCTCATTTGGAATTAACTACAGCACTATTAGGAAAATCATCTGAAGAAAATTATTTTCTACCTTACAAAAATGGCTGTCTGTCTGAAAAGATTTCTAAATTTAGCTTTTCTTCCATAGCAGCTTTCCTTGCAAACGTAGCAAATAACAGGAATCCTGTAAGTAAAAGGCAACTGAAACTGCGTGTATTTACAGAGCAATATTTACCTGCAGAAAATGGTTCTTTTGCTCAGGCTTCTGCTGTTTGCCTGAACAACTGTCATAACCCCAGTAGAGCAGAGCTGCCAAGGTGTCCTATTGAACCGAGCAGATACAGTGAGCAGCCTCCTGGGAAATTAAAACCGTTGTTTGGCATCAGAAAAGGGGTATAGACTCTGAGCTGTTAGTAAATGGAGTGCTTTTATAAAGATAGCTAATTTATAAAAGACTTGTGTTAGTTTGGTGCTTATCTTGAGTTATTATGATTTTATGCACCATTATCCTTTTTTACATTTGTTTGAATATCTAGTATCTGCTAACACATGGTGTTTCAGTCCTTAGGGGAATGCTTGCAACTGAAGTTATTTTGTTCTCTGCTCTGTAAATCCTGTGATGTATCAGCTGAGAAAAGTTTAATGTTCTGATTTACAAATGAATGATGTGGCACCGTCACTTCCGGTTCTGCTAGGTTGTGGGAAAATAGGATATTGCTAGACGTGCCCGTGGGGAATTGTGTGAACAGGAATGTATCCGCAGAATTGGAAGACTGACAAAATACTCTTTTCTCTGAAAGAAGATGAGAAGCTCTTGATGGAGCTCCATAAAACCAAACTTCTAAAAAAATGAGTTTGGTATACACAAGGATGACCTATACAGCTTAAAATTTAGTGTAAATAAAGTGATGCAATTTATCTCTGTCAATATACAATGTCTGTATGTCCTGTTATATGTAGACTCTACAGTATGGAAAAGCTAAGGTGTGGATCTGATGGCTGTAACAGAAGGTTTGTTCTGGACTACAGGTCACTTGTGCTTGAGGCTTTTAATCTGGTTCGCATGAAGGATCATTAAAGCAATACTCTCCCAGCTGCTGGCAGCACTAAAAATCATTTCATACAACTGTGCTTGTGGCAAAGTTCATATACGGTCTGATACGAGAGGAAAGCGAGACCAAAGGGAATGTGAAGAGTGAAAGTGGAAAAAAATATAAAGGGAAGAAGCTACCATAGGGATAAGAGAAAAGGGAAGGAAAGGTGAAAGACATTCAGCCTCCAAGGCTGATGAAGGAGTGTGAGATGGTATGGGAGAAGGAAGCAAAACGGCAGGGCAGAATGGAAATACAGATATTAAACATGAGACAAAAGAGGCTGTGACACTATTTTGGATACAGGAAGGAACACAATTCACTTTTATATGGGCACGCTGGAACAGGCCAACTCCCTTTTTGTGCCTGCATAGGATATGATTGTAATTTTGTCTGTAGTAATGTATGTTTTTAATAGGTCTCAATTTTCTTTCAGTCTATGAGAACGTTGCTTGATGAGGCTTTTTCACTTGGGATTTCTTAAAAAAGTTATCTGGTACCAGACATACTTTAATTTGAGTAATCTCTGTGAACAGCAAAATGGTAGACTCAAGTGAAACATTAACATTTTAAATAGTGATTATGATTTTTATTTTTCGTCTTACAATACTTCAGGAAGGACGGTGACATACATCTTACTTTAATGAGGTTAATTTTGTTGTAACTCTTGTCTGTATTCTGTCCCTTATTCTTTTGTGCACTCTTCTTGCAAAAAATCTAACGTTGTTAAAATGAATCAATCTTTTACTAAAACAAGTCATAATGAACTAGAGACCCTTAAAAAAGGGAAACCAAGGCAGAATGTATTAGGGAAACTGTTTGGTTACCATTCATATTCCTTTCCATGAAGTTATCTGGCAAAATGTTATATTCTCCCCTGCTCCGAGATAAAATAATTTATTTTAGAAAGCTGAAAAAAACCCTAAACAACTGTGTGCCAGGGAACTGTTTTACTAAATTACCAGCAATGGGCATACAGTAGTCAATAAACATCAAGGCTGGTATTTAGACCAATCGGTATTTGAAAAGTGCAATTGAGAGTAACTGTGCAGCTTCGGTGTCTCTTCTGTAATTCAATAATTACACTTAAAGTGTTCCTCTGTAAATAAATGCTAGATGCAGAATGAAATGCCTGAGCTTATTTTCTTGCATGTAGGAGAAGTGCAAAGGAAGGAAAGGAGGGCAAAATGGTTGATAAACTGCAAATTTATTGAAACTTGGCTTCACATGCAAAGCTATTTGACGTGATGGAGAAAGGGTTGCTCTGCCTCTGCTCAGCTTCTCTTCCAAGCTGAAAAAGCCCAGGGTGGGACAGGATGTTGCAGCACATGTGCCAGGTCCTATGGTCAGCACCACCACGGAGCCGGTTCTTCCCCAGGGGCCAACAAGCCCAGGCAGCGACAAAGCAAAGTGTAAACAGGATACCGAGGCACAACACCAGGGAGGCTGCACGCACTTCTAGATTAGGGTGGGATTAAGTATCTTTACACCTCATCATCAAATGAACTGAAGCAAAGTGGATCCCTGTCTCAGGTGGGGTTCATTATATCTTGACGTCAGGAACAGTCTTTTCTCCCAGTGGATATACTGACTGGATATTCTGGGGCCAGGGGGGCAGGGGGAGGTTTACGAGATTTCCTTGAATTATCAAGCTACTCCACAGCAGAGAAATTGAAGAGTTTATATTCGAACTTGGTTATTTAACACAATACTTGTAACACAGATAACCATGATGTTTTATGTAAACTTTATTTCCAACCTCAAGTGTCTCAACAGAACAGTACAATGATCTCCACAGAGCAGTATCTCTATTTAATTACTACTTCATTACAATCATTACTGACTGGGAGGTGATTTATAAATCATTCCTGAGTGAAGCATTTGCATTTTGAAGGTGGTTTCATCAACTCGTAAATAAAATTCACACATCCTAACTGAACCCACCAGAATCTTTTACTGCTTACAGCAGAATATACTAATTATTAAACTGGCAGCATGTGAGGAAAAGGTGACTGAAATCACTGTGTAATTTGGGTTGTCATCTCTAAAGACTGAGCTACAGATTTGCTTCTATGTCTGCAGGATCTCAGGCCCGACTAGTTCCAAATTTACATTTCCTACCAGGTACAGTGTCAAATAACCTTGCAGTGAATGAACATTGAAATACCTTCTAATATATTCTCGGAGAATTTTACTAGGGTATAATGTCAGTTCAGTACTGGTTGATGTTAAAAAAAAAAAAAAAACAAAAAACAAACAACCCAAACTGTGCAATACCTTAATGCACTGCTGTATAGGAATTATTCATCTGCAATATATAGGTCAGAAAAAATGGCTAGGATATGAGGCTAATGTCAACAGTGGATGCTGCAATGCATGAGTTTTATGTACTGTGTTATCTTTTTCCTGCCTGATGCCTGTCATTCCCATTAACTTGATCATAATCCAGAAAAAGTACCCCTCTGCCTAAATCCCTGATTTCCCAACGTGATCCGTTGGGATTTTTAAGAGTACATACAATACAGAAGTTTCAGTTACTGAAGCTTTCTTTTAAAACACAGGTGAAAAAGGAGGTGTGGATGATGCTCCACTTCCATATAATTCATCTCACTTTAGTTGAACTGTCTAGAAATTCAAAATTTAGTAAAGCTAGCTGTCTACATTCTTTGTACAGCTGAACATAGGGAAATTAAATAGGTCAAATTTGATATATTTAAACCAGTAATAAATAATAAAGCGATAACACAAGAGGCAACAAACACTTTTTTTTTAACTGATGGTAATTTTCAACAGCAAGCAATATTTGCTACTGCAAGCGTAGTTTGAAATGATAAATCATGGAATTACTGATTTTTTTTACGAAGTCTCCAACATATTATGAAATCATGAGTTGACATCTTCCCTTTCTTAATATAATTAAAAATATTCAGTGATTGTAATAAAGTTCTGACAAATGACAATTACATGAAATTGCTGTGTGATTCCCTGGACTAATTTAGCAAGCTCTTCTTTAACAATACCTATTCAGGCATGAACTGCATGTAAACAGCAACTGCTCTACTGCTTGCAAGGATAGAAACATGGTAATTGCCACTGGCCTTATCTTTCTGACATAAATCAATGGGCATTATTTTTAAGACCTGAACAAAATAAACAAAATGAATGTGAATGAATCTCATATTTTTCCTGCACAGTGATACGTCTTCAACAGAAGAAGCAAAAACTGCCAACAGCTCAGTTATGAAGTCAGTGTTGAGTACTATGGAAATTGTTTGAATTCTGTCACACAGAGGATAGAATAAAGTTGTGTTTTCCATATCCTGTGGAGTGCACACATCATTATCTCCTGAATATCAAAAAGAGGGAGCACAACAGCAACTGCTCTGCTATCATTTGGTTCAGGCTCCTTAGTGGTTGAATATAGAATAGTTTATGGATGCACAACTGAGTTGTGCAACCCTATCAAGGCTTGAGCTGCTGAGCCTCCTGCAGGGTTAGATGCTGTGTTTTAAGCAGCATCTCTGCAGAAAGTTTTCAGGGTCAAAATTAGGAACCTAGCTACCCCGATTCCATGTGCTCTTCTGCTAGACATCGAGTTTTATTTTATGTCAGTTCCTTTTTTGCAGATGATTAAATACCATTTTCAAAAATGATGTTGACACTTAAATTCCCACATTCCATTTACCTTTCCAGGGACAGCAGTAATAACAATAATAAAAGGATCAAGGGCTGTCATGACAGCTATAAATGGCTATATAACCACATAAGGACATATATAGTGTTCTTGCTGTTTAGATTTCAGTGGCTGAAGTCCTAAAGTTGCTTTGTTTCTTTCACATTTCACCTTTCCAGGGTTCAATAAAAGTGAAATATAAGAGAAATTTGCATTCATTTTAGCAAAAAGATTGATATATCATACCCAAGGCATTTTGCAGCAGATTCACAAAATGCACTTGGTTTGTAAGACATAGCAGTAGTCTGAGTTAATTTCCAAAAGAGCAATATGCCAGGAAATAATTTGCAGAACTGAACAGGCATTGATTTCTTGATGAAAATAATCCTAAAATGTAATTATCTTTCATGAACTCAATTTTTTCCCTTTTTGTTTGGTTGGTTTGGTTGTTTGTTTAAATTTGGTAATACAGTGAATGTCAATTCCTGAGATCTGTGAGATTTGCTGATATGATTACTCAGTCACCAGCTCCAGGAGTTTTGTGATAGGGAGAAATGTAAAATTCATATATGGAAAACCATGAAAGGCATCCCAGAAGAATTAAAGTACTTGAACTTCTAGACAGAGTGATTCATTTCACTGTCATATCTGTGGCAGTAAAGCATTTTCTTCTTTTCCAAAAGCTCATTGTAAGGCTTTTCTCATGGGGGAAAAAAATTAGAGGATTTTATCAAGGAACCTGCTGGGGCCTTTTGCAGTATTCTTCTTGTGCTGTTCTCTTGCACAAGTGTCGGCCCAGTGACATTGCTCTGCCACAGAAGACGTGGTGGGGACGCTGAAGCAGGGTGATAGGGTTTCTTGCTGCTTCCCAGCACTTATGTGCATCACCCAAGAAATGTCTGTTTTGCAGAGAGAATAAAGAACATGAAAGTGGCTGGTCCTGATATTGCACAGTTGACAGATGCAAGAGAAGGGAGTTGGTTATCTGAGAGAAATTCAAAGGGAAAAAAGTAATCTAAGAGAACAAAACACGAAGCCTTCAATGGAAACGTGCTTCAGCAGAATGTTAGCTCAGATCTCAGGCAGAAGCTGTAATTGTAGTATGAGAATAAGTAATTTACTTGAGAAGAAATGAAGATGAAATGACAGAGCTACAAAATAGGATCACACGATAGACAATCACTTTTTTAGTGTAAACAAATCATATCCTAAATGGATTTCAGTGCTTTGCATGTTATTCTGGAATTTCAGTTCAGGACAGCTGGCCAGAATATTCTAATATGTATTCATACATGTGATTTAAAGAAACACCAGTATCGAGGGGATTGGCAAACTGTTGTTAATGGAAGGAGAAATGGAAGAGATGAATTGGATATGTCTCCGAAGAACATTTCCCTACGTTCCTTTACAAAGAAAGGTCATTTTGTCTTGTCTTTGCTCACATATCCAAGTCTGTTTGCACTCAGACCTCTTCTTAGAAATTTTCTAAGTGCCTTCTTAGGTTTACAATTAGTTTCATCTGCCCTTCATAATTCCTGAGTTTAACTGCTGCATGGCCTGGAATATAGCCTGCAACCTGAAGTAACTTTTGTTTTAGTCATTACTCTGAAAAGGAATTTAACTGCTTCTTCCATTGACATTCTAAATGAAGGGTTGCTTATCACTTCCAACAAAATTTCATCCAGTTTTCATTGTAACACTCTGTAAGGCTGAAAACCATAACACTATAAAAGACTTCTCATAAAACACAGTAGCAATCTAATTTCATAGAATCATAGAATCATTAAGGTTGGAAAAGACCTCTAAGATCATCAAGTCCAACCATCAGCCCAACAGTACCACACCCACTAAACCACCTAAGCCCACCACTAATACCTGAAATTGGGATTGATTGATTGATTATATTTGACTGGAATTTTAAAATTATGTTACTATCTAAATGATTTTGTGTGTTTACAGTGTATATTGCAGTTTGCCTGAAAAATATAACTAAATTAGTAACATGCAGAGAAACAGACAGTATTATAATATAATCCACTTAACTGGGACGCTTATAAATAAATAGACAGTTCTCCTAAGTGAAAATTTTGCTGTGAACCAACTTTCATGTAATTAATTTCAATTGACTGATCTCTTAGTTTATTGATATGTTGCTTGCTTTGTTCGCAGACAGAGCAAACATTTCAGGGTTGCTGATGCAGTGTGATCTATGGAGTGAACGCATTATTTTTTTGAGTTAATTAGAAGTTCAAAGGAGATTGGATTACATATGGGCGCTTGTATAGCTTTCTATAGTTGATGAAGCTCCTTCAGAAGGACTTATGTGAGAATCAGCTATTTTTAGTGTTTTATTTGTTAGCGTTCTGATAGTGAAGATCACTGTCATTTAATAGCTCCTTTTTATTTGATGTAGAACCTGAACTTGTAATTTAGAGACATACTTGCTTAAAGGGCTTATTTTATTACCTATCACATCATGTAAACATTTCTCATTTATTGTTGCTTTGGTTCACTTCCAATTTCTGGTCTTTGGAGTAATTTCATTGGGAGAACAAATAAGGAGGATGGATTCTGATATATTTTTGGTATGATCAGATTTAGTCACAGATATATATACCAAGAGGTATTTACATTAGTAATAATAGGAATGTACAACTTGAAAATACAACCATCTCTGTTCAGACTTAGCAAACATAAGCTTTTTATCTCATATTTCTGTTATTTCACCTATCACATTATGGTTTCTCATGGCTGCTACTGGCTGCTAAACAGTGTGGACATATCTGATCTCTAATTTGGAATCCAGGAACCACTGACAGTTCCTCTTTCCACCTGTGAGCATGAGCTTACAATGCTGGCTGCAGGCACAAATCATACCCATAGAATAATTTAGGTAGGAAGGGATCTTTGGAGAATATACAGCTCAGTCTCCACTCAAAGTAGACATGGCTTTGAAAA
This sequence comes from Pelecanoides urinatrix, assembly GCA_013400755.1. Taxonomy (NCBI): domain Eukaryota; kingdom Metazoa; phylum Chordata; class Aves; order Procellariiformes; family Procellariidae; genus Pelecanoides; species Pelecanoides urinatrix. Next base: position 73,570 of record VZTQ01011783.1, on the reverse strand, counting down.
GAATTTGCTCCATAACCTTCCCACATACTGAGGTGAGTCTGACTGGCCAGTATTTCCCTCATATTTCTTTGCCCTCGCTGAAGTGAGTAATTTTTTCTTATTTGCAGTCATTAAGAACATCCCTCTGTCACTGTGGTATTTCAAAGTTGATAGAGGTGGCCTCGCAGTGACACTGAAGAGCTCCCTCAGCACACTGGCGTACATCCCATCAGACCCCATGCCCTCCATACCTCTGTCTTCCTCTTCTGAGGATAACGCTTCACTCCCACAGGCCTCTATTACACTTGGGGAACTGGAAGGCCAGAGGGCAGACCTTTCCAGTGAAACGAAGGCAAAAAGGCCTTTGAGTACTTTGGTCTTTCATCGCTAGTTGAAAGACACATCTATGTCCTTCATCATTAGATCCCTTGTCCCACTGAACATTGTGCGACATATTCTTTAGTCTTGTCTTTTGCTGCCGGAGTATATATGGAAGTATAGAAGTCCCTCTTCCTGCATTTCACCTCCCTCACTTTTTCCAATTTTAGCTGTGCTATGACTTTCTTAACTCCATCCCTGCATGTAGGGCAACATTTCTATATCTGTCATGCGTAGTTTACCCCTGCCCCCACCTTCTAGGTACTTCTTTTTTATTATTTAAACTTAGTGAGGAAGTCTGTGTTTATCCTTGCTGTCCTTTTGCTATGCTTGCTCCGCATGTCCAAATGGATGGTCTTCTGCATAGAGGAAGTTGCCATTGGAGATGAAGCAGCTTTGCTAGGCCTCTTTACCTTCCAAGGTAGTCTGCAATGGGATCCTGTGAAGCAGATCCCCGGACAACTCAAAATCCGTTCTCTTGAAATACAGGCTTGTAATTCTATTATTTATAATTCTACTATTTTTCTTGCTTATTTTTCTCAAGACTTTGAACTTCATGGTTTCATAGTCATTGCAGCTCAGGCTGCCCTTGGCCTTCACATCCTTGACCAGTTCTTCTGTTCTGTGATTAACAGGTCCAGCAGAGCATCTCCCTAGTCAATTTTTCAATCACCTGCATCAAGAAATGATCATCAACACACTGCAGAGGACTTCTGGGTTGTTCACACTCAGGCTTATTCCCTTCTCAGCAGATATCATGGTGGTTGAAGTTCCCCATCAGTAGCACTTATGATATGAGGTTTCTCACCACTGTCTAAAGAAGGCTTTATCTGCCTCCTCTTGATCCGGTGGTTTATAGCAGACACCTACCACAGTATGCCCCTGTTAGTCTGTCCTCTGATCCAAGGCAAAGGTGTGTTTATTTGAGCCACTCCTCAACATAGAGCACAACTGTTCCTCCTTAGCTTTTCAGGAATATAATTATTTTCCACTTTGCAGATGTATAATTACATTAGGACAGTAAGAAGTTTGGGGGAAGAAAAAAACCACAAAGAATTTGAGCTCATTCATTTACATGCAATCATCTTTGAACTTATTAAATTTATTTCATGTTTGGTCTAAACTGGGAAAAAGTACAATTTACTTAGCATTTATTATGTGAACACACTAGTTTATTCCTTTCATAACTGACTTACATTTTTCCAGGCTAAAATCTTTACAGGATCAGAGTGTAAGAGCATAAAATTGTAATTGAACAATGGCAAATTTTGACAGACAACAGTTTAATCTCAGTATAAACTGGTTGGATGGTGGTGTCATTTTTATACAATCAGGAAACCAATCAGGTGTTTTGATAACATTCATGATTTACTAAGCATGCTGCAGTCACCTGTGCAATTTTAAGTGGAGCCAAAAGCAGACTATAAAGCAACAGAAGATAGAACAGATGTAGACAAGCAAAATCCAGTGTTTTTTTCAGTGAAATTCATTGTGCAGAAACATTCATTTCAGTGTAATTCACGTGCTTTATTAAATTCTTGTCAATTGTCCTATTTCTCTTTGTATGGGTTATTAGCGTTCAATATTGCAATATTTACGTGCTTACCCACACACTGAAGTTTACAAAACCCCATAGAGTTATCTGTGCCAATGGGCAGCTACAGACTTAGGTGGAATGAATACTCATTAAGAGTTAGGTGTAATTTGTCTCATAATCTTAATTTTTAAAATATACATAAAACCTGTACTTTTCTAATAGCAGGATCTGGAAATTTTGTTCCTTACTTTGCTCTATGAATGTTATAGGTTTTTGCTTTAGTTTCTTCAGCTGTGTATTCATGATGCTTTTGTAAGTAGTGCTTTTAGTGGATTAGTTAATTGACATATTCCATTAAGTATGGGTAAAAGAGAAAATCTTGGATCACAAGAGAACTAGGTAATTTCTCAATTTTGGAAAATAGGAAACTTATTTATGAAAAAGAATATATTTAAAATTATTTACTCCCACTTAGGTATCTGGGCCAATATGAACCAACTGAGATGTAAAAGAAGCCAGTTTACTTATAGGAACAGTGGAAAAAGTATGAAAATTATTCATATTTCCTTTTGCAGTACATCGCTCTCTTTTTCAACCACATGTATTAGTCAGCTGAAGAAATTAGTCGAAGTCGAGTAGTCAAAATAAACCGAATTGGTGAACCGGTCTGGCTGAAACCAGATATCCAGCAAAAAATGAACAGTATCTTCCCAGCAAAAAGCTAAATCAGGTATCCTCCTTTGCCATAGTGCAGCTGCCCAAATTCTTGTCTTGGCATAGTGCAAAAAGTAGCACAAAAGTGAAAAGGGTGCAATCGTGAAGGTCTACTGTCTGCTTTTCCAGTTTAAATGCAGAGCAGACTGAGGTATAAATCTTGTTTAGGGAGACAGAAGGCCATATTAGGCAGTTTAGGAACATAATTACATATGAATTCAAGTCTAATACAGATCAGAGCAGAATAATAATAAAAAAAAACTTTACCTTGTCTCAACATTGGTGTTTCATAGTATCTTTATTCTTGATTTCTTACAGATTACTAAAATTGTTTTCTCTTGATAATAGAGGCTCTTCTTGTACTGGTAGAGAGAATTTGTTGTTATGGATTGACACAGTTTATTCAGCATTCTTTTTGTTACTGTGCTTTTTTTAGGTGGAATATAAACAGCATATATGTGAGGTTTATTGTATCACATTTTGTAATTTCTCAGTCAGACCTGAAACATAGATATGGCAAGCCAGAGGTGCAACCTAGCAAAACTAATGTGCTCTGAGGAAAAGCAAGGGAATACTTTGTAGGTATTTTAGGAATCTCTGAAGTGCTATATATATAAGAACAACTGATGAGAATCAAAAGGAGTATATTTTATTATTACACTGCTGTAGTTAATGTGAGATTAATATTTTAATGTTGAGGGAAAAGTCCTAAGAACCCTAAGCGGAAATATTTCTTTGCAGGGGAAATAAAGGGAAATAAAGAACATAAGACAATTATCCTGAAGAAAACACAGGTCCAACCAACTTAAGCAGACACTTATCTATAGTTTTTTTCAGAGCCAGTAGAATTTTTAAATGAAAACTGTTTTGATCCTGATCTGTTACTGATACAAAGAGCAAGAAAACCTTTAAAACATTGGATTAACAGAGTAAACAGAAAAACATATTAAGCATAACAAATTCCAAAGAACAATCCCCTAGAACACCAAAAAAGTTTATTAGTGCCAGGGAAAGGTGTTTTGCTTTATAAAATATTACAATTTTGAACTCAGTTTCTTGTGTGTTTAAGATGATTAAAAAAAAGCTTGATCTTCTGCCACTTTTGAAGGTAATGGCAGAACTTCTGTTGTTGCCAAAATGACAAGTTGCTCCTAGCTGCTGGAGCAATACGTCACTTAAATATTTGGACCTTGATCCAAAAATGAAGTGGCATTAGCTATATCTATTCAGTAAGAAACTTTGAGCATAACAGTATGTCTTTAATTCTTGCCACTTACTCAATCTTCAGGGAATGATCCTTGATGCTTGGTTCAATTCTGTGTAGCCTGCTTTAAAAATAAAAAAATGAAACCATTGTACATTTAAGAAAGTAGATGAAGGAACAGTTAGCTTTAGGTCCTATTCCAGTTTAGGCTTAAGATGGCTTCTTAAACCCCCTCAAGCATTTGTAGGCAAATCAAGAAGTGAAGCTTAATGCAAATAAGTGGGGAGGCAATAACTAAAAGAACATTTTCATTTTGTATATGTATACATTATGTATACATATAATTTCATATACATTGTGCTTTAGAAATGGAAGAAGTTTTTGTTTTGAATATGACGGTTAATATGGCAGAAGAGCATTCCTTTAAATTCCTAATGTAATATTTTGTCTAAACTAGAATACTGATTAATTTGGTGGTCCAGGACAATACGTAAAAAGTGCTAGTAGCATCTCATGAGGATGACTAGAACCACGAGGCATGTTGTCTGCAACTGTTTCAATCAGCAGCTACTGAGAACTTCTTGCAGTCTTGTGAAAACCAAACTGAGAAGGGTACAGAATTAAAACAGTATTTTCCTAAATATTTTGAGCAACTGATGTGGCTTGGAGATACAACCTGCAGGTTGCAGTAATGGCTAGTATCCCAGAATTACTTGATATGCTGCATAGGCTCAAGAAGTAGCTATTCTTTTCTGGAAAGGCCATTAGCTATGGGATGAGACTTAAGTGATTGATATGCTTTTCAGAAATCCCAGAATACTGTAATTTTTCATATAAACAACTTAGTAAAGGAAAACTTGCTCCTTTCACAGAGAGAGTTTTAAAAGACTTGATGGAGGAGGTAAAAACACTGGTTTGTGTGTGTAATTTCAGTGGCTAGCAGGAAAAGACTCCTATATTAATTGTAATAATTGCTTCTGGTGATTGGCTGCTTCTTTTTTTTTTTTAATTCTAAACTTTTAGAAAATTCTTCATGGCATGATTCATCCCCATAGCTATTTCTGTTACCTTTCACAGTTCAGCAGCAAACACAATTTCCTCTGCTTTTCTCTATCTTCGTATGTGCATAAGCCATATCTATATATAAAGTACCATCATTTTAACATTCTTCCTGAAGTTTATCAGCATAGTTTTTTTCCTTATATTCAAAGAATCAATCAGCTATAGTAAGACGGCTCTCACAAGGAGTTCAGCACATGAAAACAGAGAATTTCAGAGAGCAGGTTTAAAAGAAACTGCAATGGAGTATGAGCCAGTTCAAAGTGAAGACACAAGGCACACTGAATCAAATAAACACAAATGATAAGATGGGAATGTATTTTCAAAGTTTCATAGATGTTTTCACAAAAATCGTTAAAAAAGGAAGTACTTTTATCGTTGGAAGACACGTAATTGAAATAGACATGTAAAACCAGTTGTAGACAACTAATGAGAGTTCTTTAAACCAGTGTGTAGAAGCCGGTTGAAGTGCTGTGGATATTCTGTCTCCTTAATTATTTCACCCAATTTCTTGACACAAAAGTTCCGTGGTTTACAACAGGTAAGTCTGTTTCTGGTTGCCACAACTGAAATATGTGGCCAGTCTAAATAACCTCTTTACCCCAAAACAAGAATAAGGAACCTATCTTCAAATCTGTTGGAAAATTCAGTATCAAACAAATTGAGAATAAAATTACAAAGTTACAACAATACCTTCGTAATATTAGGAAGATAAAATCAAAGCATGAGAAGTGAAAATTATTGTGCAGAATGTATACCAATTAAGTGTGCCCATATATCCTTTTATCAAGTCAACAAAATTAATTCAAGTGCCTTGCAATACATCATGGGGAAGTGTAATAGTAACCAGTATAAGTGCAATGCCCACAGACGATCCATTTTGCAGGGCCTGCCTCGTTAGCAGTCAGGTGCTGGAGCTGAGACTTCCAGACGGTTGTTGCAAAGGCTGAACTTAGTTCACTAATCCCCACCATTGCCGTTCTCTGCGCTCCCATCCACTGATGTATTCACTAAAGATGCAGGTTTATAACCTGACAATATCTTCCAGATCCATCTGAGGGAAGCAAGTGCTCAATGTTTGAGAGCTCAGTGGTGGCGTTTGGAGTCTGGAGAAGATACTCAAATGGAGGGTTTAGACACAAAGAAACAATCCATTGCAGGTTACTTTTCAGTTACCCTTTTATCAAAAGATTAAAAATTTTACTAATGCTATGAGTCCGAAGTGATTGTTCCTGATTTAAGTCAGAGATGGCCTTACTACTTCAGCGTTCCATATAGCTGCAATGCGCTAACACTTTAATTTTGTTTTGATCGAGGGCTCTCCACCAGCTGACACTTTTCCTGCTTGTTTGTGTTACAGCCCCATGCATGAATGGGCTCGTTTCCAGGCAGTGATCAGTGTAGTGCCCTTGGCAATACTTAAAATGACTGAAAAGGGGTTGGGAAGCAAGATTCAGATACTGGTATTGGGAATTGTAAAAACCACAGCATGACTGGAAAAGGCATGCTAAGGTACCTTAGTCAGCTGATTGTGACTAGAAGCTCATCTTTGGGGTATACATTTGGGTGTGAATTCACTGATTACTTTTTTCTGGTTTGTAAGTGATTTTAGTGCGTATGGTTATGCGTACTGCATGCTAAGTGCCTATGTGATAATTAAGTCTACAGTTATAAACATCATCTAAATTTATATCCAGCTAACTTCTCTGTGGTGACCATCTCTTAGAACAGCAAGTCCTGTTTTAGCTGCATGTTGTGTTTATGCTTCCTGTTCCCCACAAATATCTCTGGTTGCCGCCTTAGTTCAAGGGAGAATCATTTATTACTCATCTATACCAGCAGAGCATATCTAATGCCTTCTGCAAAACACGCCAGTTTGCAGAGGTCAGTAACAGAGAGAAAGAAATTCATCATCCAGTATGTGCCCACTCTTGCCTCTCACTGATCTGCACGGGAAGGCGAATAGGACCGTAGGTCCTGCTTTCCAACTTGGTTTAGGGCAATCACATTAGGTCAGCAAGAAGATGCCTATTACTGCGTGATTTCCTTGCACAACTAGGTAGGAGAGGCATTTTCATATGCTGGGTAGGCTTGTACAGTTGAAATACTGCTTATACACCACCTTTGAGCACAAAACAATTACTAAAATAAATACATAATTATTACATGCATTTTCTATATCTAATTATATAAAGAAAGGCTCTATAAGTGAAATATGTTTTTATTCATTTTCTGGTCATATGCCTCACTATTTATAACATAACTATAGCCAGCAACATGAAAAAAATATCATTGCAGAAGCCAAATAGATGAAGAAACATTTTAAATTGCATAGCTTTAGAAATAAAATACTGATGCTCTCTCCCTCTCAGCAGAACCAAAACCTCACTGTGCACTAATGGACAATGACATCAGAGTGTTATTAGGAATGTTTCATCAAAAGATAGGCTCCATGACTCCCTGAACCTCACTTTAATCTCATTTCAGAGTTAATAAGCTGGCTGGAGAAAGCTTTTAAGATGAGTTAAGCTTATTGTCAGAGAACAGTTGTGGACCTCTGACCTCTGCTGTCACAATGCCAAGGCTAGGTGAGGTTTTGCTATGAGGAAGCACTAGTGCCATGCATTGTGTGGCCTAGTGTACAGGCTGTCTTTTCTAGGGAGCGAGTTACTAAACATCTAATGGACAGGTAGGGTGTTTTGCCTGTCAGGATTCTTGTTTTCCATCTATTCTCAGGACAAGCCCCACTCAAATGGTTCATGATTCACAGCTGACATCACCAGAAGTTGACCACTGATACAAGATGCTTTGTTTCCAATAAGACCTTAGACCATATGATAACCGTTCTACAACTAGAAAGTACAAAATAATACTAGTCCATAACTGCTTATGAAGACTGCTGTCAGCTGTTACAATCAGTGAGTATTGTAATGGGTTGCCATGAGAATCGTTCATGTGAAAATGATTTATACTTTTCCAACTGCATTGTTTATTAAAACAATCATAGTACTGACATTACAGTACATTGCTCCTGCTTTCATTTATTTTCTTGTAGGTAGAGACACAGCCAACAGAAAATCTTTTTCAGTTTATAGTTGCTTTTAAATATGTTGTGGTGGCAGGATCATGGCATATAGGAAGGGATTTACAGAGAACAGTTTGTGAAAGAAACGGAACTCACTATTTAGAACCGTCTAAACAAGGTCAAAGAAGCTTCAAGAACAGTAGAAATGTCTTCCATCCCTCACAATGCCCCTTGAGCCAGCATCAATTTTAGCATTTATTTTTATTGTCATATACCAGGACTCCATTATATCAGGTCTGTACCATGACCTGAATATATACCTCTCTCTCTATCTGTATCTATCTATCTGTTCCAGAGATCTTAAACTGGAAGTAAAAAGCACCAAAGGAAAGCAGGGTATTTCTTTACTGCTAGGATTAACTATTCTGATATGTGGGAGTTAGAGATTATAATCTTTCAGGTTCTTTTGTGACCTTGGATGGAATTTGTAAAGGTTTCTCTCTGGTTAAATATATAGAAAAAACACCAGGTAAATTTTCTGAAGACCCCTTGGAGAATTTTGAAATCCTGCTGTGTACAACTTCTCACACTTGGATACACAAAAAGACACCCTGGTGCATAAATAATGTCTCTGTATTCAGTCTCCTAATCTGCAGGTTTAGCAACCAGGATCCCCACCAACTTGCTGAAGACTATGAGAGCAAGGGCTCTAATCTGTGAATCGTGAGCTAGGAAAGAATCCTAAATCCTGGAGGTACTTGATTTAAGATATACTAGAGTCCTTAGAGATACCCAACATATAAACAAGTTAGGTAGCTTTTGATAATGGATAGAGGGGTGTTTGGTAATACTTGGTTCAGAAATACTTTGTCTTCCCATTAATTCTGAAGGGAAACTCTGAAGGAACTTCTTTTCTGAAAAGGAAAACTGATATAGGATCGATTTTCTCTTTTGAGAGCAGCTGCTACCACTGCTGTTGACTGCTATCCTTGACACTACTGTTTGAAATACTCCAGAATTGCCCCCAGTGCCATAGGGAAAAGATTTATTCTCCTAAGGAAACTGTGCAGTATTCAGTGAGACTACACATTGTAGAGACCACATTTATTAACTGGATGATTTTAACTATGGTAAAACTGTGAATTAGTTTGCCAAGGAATAAATACGTGGTGATGAAGAGCAGAAAGGAAAGAGAAAGACGCAGCAATATGCATAGATATACTTCTGGAAAGAGCCAGTAGTATGACATACTCTTGGAAGAGCCAAGAAAAAAATTGTACAAGCCAAGATAATACCTGGTTATGGATAGAGGAAAGAGCATGTTTTAGGAGGTACATGTGTCATCCTACAAGAGGATGAGCAGATAAGGGCACAGATGTTATCTGGAGCGGATAACTGGTTGTAAGCCCAGTTTGTTGGATTGCGTGACAAGATAAGGATAAGACCAGTGTTAATAAGTTGACATTTGTGATGCATTGGTGCTTAATCAGGAAGTATTTTCAAAAAGGGGACTAAAATTTCTTGATTCTGGGGTTTGGTACCATATTTTAATTAATCCCCATGCTTCAGAGCTTTTGCTTCTCACATGCTGACACCAGCACATTTCCCTTCTGTGGCTTAATCTTTTTCCTGAGCTTGTTGGTTGGTTGGTTGGTTTGGTTTTGTCTTGTTTTTCTCTTGTTTTGTCTACTTGAAGCCCTGGAGAGTACTGACAACTGAAAATGGGAGGTGTAGTGTTGTTGCAAAACCTATCAAGTGCACAGCTATCTTCTTCTGTGCTCAAGAAAGGAGAACTAAGATGAGCAGAAATTGGGAATACTGAAATTGTTTGCCTTTTCCTGCAACACATGATCTCTTACCATCATGAGGAAATACTAGCTAAACACGTGCCTTTAGCACGTGTTCTCTCACCCTATGGCCTACCATTTTTTTTTGTGACTAGTGATGTTTGATACTAGAGACTTCAACTTGATCACAGGAAGTGCTCTGTGGACTGTTTCAGATTAAGTGGCCATTGCACTGTTACTTGTAATTGCATGGAACCTTTCCTGAGGACCCTTCTGATTTTTTTTTTGTGCTCATACATGTTGACCTGGTTTCTTTGGTGTCACAGATTATGTGACTATGCTAATGGGGGATGCTGGACCTTACACATCCCTACGGGAAGACAAAGAGTGTCTGAACTGTTCCTCGAGAGGCTTTTAGGAAGTTCTTGAGTCAAACAAACAGTCCATAGTGCAATGCTCTTGGATTGAATTTATCTCCACTGAGCAGTTTCAGTTCTTAATGATGAACTGAAATCGAATCATTATCACAAATAATTTCTGTGGTATGTCTAAGATATGACAATTTGATTTTATCGAGTGGTTCACATAGGATTTAAATTCCAGCGTAAAGTTGCTGTCTTAAAATAGGAACATTTTATTTATTTGCTAGGTCACTACTACCATATGTGCTACTATTATGCAACAAGATTTCTCAAATGAAAATTCCTCAGACTGGAAACTACATTTTCTGTCTAATGCATTCTAAATTATACATAAACTGTGCAGTTTTCAAAGGTGATGCAATTTCTTCTGTCACAATGTCTTGTAATTTGGAGGCTCTTTCCATTAAAGTGACAGTTCTGTACAGATGTACTACAATAGCCTCAGTTTCAAAAACATCCACCTGTAGTACTATCACATGCTGGCTAAGATTTTAAAAATATTTCTGTTTGTCTTTATCTTGACTAACAGTGATAACCACTGTTACAAAAGAGTGGAGTCTTCTATTAAAAACGACATGTGATTGTGATTTTTATGTAAAAAAGGAAAAGCCAAATATATGAACATCTTACCATTCAGTTTCATTAATTTAAACATTGTCTGCTTTTTCTTGTTATTTTATAACCGAGTAATTTATTTACATGACTGTGTCAGCGTGTGGCTCCACGGGCAGGTATCCTCCTCTTCCACATTAGCACAGACAGATTCAAAACTACAGCACACAGCTATTGTTGTTACTGCCCTTTTTACCCCCCATTGAAGGATAAGAGATATGGGCACTTCATCTCAGATTTCAATTAAGTCTTGAAAAACAAAACAACAAAAAAACCCTATTTAAGTTTACACAGCTTAAATAGATTATCTGAATCTGATGCTTTTTTTTTCTTTTTTTTTTTTCAGAAGTAATTATGACAAACTCAGTAGTAAGCTCTGCTAGCAGATCAGTGAAGAGGTTTAGTGGTGCCTGCGGCAAGTGAAAACCAGGGGAGTGGTTCTTTTGTAGTACAGATATACATGGATAAAGATACCTAGGCACAGACCAGTGTAAATTACTTCTGTGAGCACCACAGTCTCAGAAATAATAGCCTTGTCCAGAAAAAAAGAAACATGTAAAATTAAGGATTTTGATTTGACCTCAGAAATGTAGGTCTGTAACCCAATCATGGCAAGCAGCACCCACATACCGCGTTATGGTGGCATCCACAAGCAACATCAAATAGGTTTGTTCTCGCTTTCCCTTCTGTACGCTCTGTAAGTAAATTGGCAATTGGCAAACAACCAGGTTTTTTCAGGGGTTTCTCAGATGCTCTCTTGTTTGTCTTATACTGTTCCCAAATACAAAACTAAATGGAGTCATTGAGAAGCTGATGCCACTCCCAGTATTCAACCCAATGAGTAATTCAGTATATTTACAGCAAGAGGTATGATCTAAAGGGTACCTTATTCTCTTTGTGTAGGACAGAACTGGCTATGGACCTCTGCTGTGAGAATCAGCTGTGCAAAGAGTTAGGAAGGCAGCAATCTAGTCTCTTTTTCACATCACCTGAAAAAGGACACTTGAAAGGCTAAGAAGAGAAAATGTAGCTAAAGGTCACTCCCCCCCCCCCCCCCCCCATAGTC